>MU228436.1:133027-168527 GCA_018584345.1 Thuja plicata
TTTTTTAGGCCACTGATTCCCCCCCCCCCCCCCCTCTCAATTATTAATAACAAAATATAACTCTCTAATTGGAGAGGTATTGGATCAAAATAGTTTGTGGAGGTTAGACCATTTTCTGTTGGCTAAGGATGATGTAAAGAGTCGTGTTAGGTAAGGTGTGACTTTAATTGTACCTGTGATGCATATTTTAATAAGTTTCATGTATTTGTTTAAGATGGGCCAATACTTGTTGTTCCTTTGTGGTTAGTAGTATTTATGTCAATAAGGTAGAAAAAATTTGAAATCTAGTTGTTTTTTTCTATTTGTCAAAATGTTGTTGAGTGCCTAACTTAAAGGAAAAATGTATTTTTAAAATGTAGTATATCTTGCAGTGTTCTTCATTTTAAGTTATTTTTAGATGATGTTATTATCCTTTAGTTGATAGGTTAGACAAGTATTTAACTTCCATAGCCATTATGTTTTTCTATTCATCAAAATGTTGCAGACTACCCAACTTAAAGGAAAAATATGTTTTTAAAAATGGAGTGTATACTTGCAGTGGTGTTCAATGTAAGGTATTTCTTTGTGCTAATTATCCTTTATGTCGAAAGGTTAGGCAAGTGTTGAAATCTCGTAGTCATTGATTTGTTCAGTTGAGAATTTTAAGAATTGTGTGATTTCATGCTCGCTTGTCAGTTTTTAGTGTCATTTGTTAAAATTTGCAAAGTACTCAACTTAAATGGAATTTTGAGATTGGAAGTCATATTTATGAGGTGTTGATGAATGACTTGTATAAATGATTAGTGAGCTAGCAAAATATATGCAAATATATTGGCATCATCTTTTAAAACGAAGGAGTGTACTCTAGCCTAGTAAGTTAAATGAATTTGTGCTATCATTTCATGGGAGTATTTTTAATTTGAGGAGGTAGCAGAGTGAAGTCTCTAGTTTCATGACAAGGGGAAATTTTTTAGGCATGTAGTCAAAGAGTTTAGGGTAAGGGTTTTTTTATATCTTTTTTGAATTACTTGAGTAAAGCTTCTTTGGGTAGTAGCATGTGTAGTCATTTGTCGAGTGCTTCATGAGTCTATTTTGTGAAATTTAAGGGTGTAGCCATTGTATGATAGTCGTAATTGTAGAACCCTTCATATGTTGACTTTTCCACCACCAATTTCAAACCCTATACTTTCTAATGTCACCTGTAATAAAGAATAGTCTATAAGGGATCAAAGACACAAAGTTACATGATATGGGTGTACATGGAATTTTGAGGAGAATGAGATAAGAATATAACTCTCTCATTGCTCATAAATTTGTAGAGAGTGGTCTACTTGAAGTAGGTGGTTTCCCACCTATGGTTTCTTTTCCTAAATTGATTGTTTCTTGTGTCAATCATTATGACTCTAAGACCCATGAAATTTAAACTTCCTGTGGTTTGGTATTCATTAAGATTTGTCATGAAGTTGCATATCAAGATCTTAAGCTTCATGAACAGGATTCATTTGTAGATGTGTTTATTACTTTTCTAGTCTATGCTATTTTTCAGAAAGAAAATATTAGTATTTGAGTTGAATTGCAAGTTCCTAGATGGGGGTTAAGAGGAAAAACAAGTCTAAGCTTCCTTCAAGTATAAAAAAAAGATCATTTTTTTGAATCAAATTTTTGATGCAATCACCTTGTTACACCATGTCATGGGGAGTGTGGAGTCGAGAGAATTTTTTTTTTGGATGTGCGAGTTTATGATAACTATGTGTTATGATGGTCAATACATTGATGGGGAAAAGTTGATCATCCATCATTTTCATGAGAAATTGGCTAGCTATGAGGAGAGGGTAAAGTTCCATATGTGTTCAATATTGATATATGTCCTACTAGAAAATAATTTTGTATGACCTAGTTTGAAAATTGTAGAATTAACAATGAGAGACAGAGCAAAGTATGAGTATTTTGTGGAATTATAGAAGAAATAAGAGATGAAAAATTGTGTTTGTGTGAATGATGCATTTTTGTGGGTGGTTGTTAAAAATATTGAATGGCCACCAAAAAAAGGTTTTACCCTGAAGTTGTCACCTTTGTAACTCAAAATGATGGCCATTTTATTCAGTTTGATAGTTTCTCGTATTTGAGAATTCGGGGTTTTGAAAATGCCCCGTCTAGATTACCTAGATATGTTTCTAATTATTTTGTGTTCCTAGAAGCATATCGGTAGATGGAAAAGGTGAACATTAAATATGTATAAAAATTGAATAAAAATGGGTACCCATTCCCAAATTTCCTACCATATTTTAGTTGTAAGAGCAATGAGGGTGCAAAGATGGTAGAGAAAATTCTATCGAAGTTCATTTTTTAGTTTCTATCATGAAGGGCTTATTATGATAGTAAATTTTATGTCTATGGTAATTTTCATGGAGGGAAGTCATATCTCTATGAGCCCTGACTAGAATATTACTGGGAAGATTGTGTATATATGAGGGAGGTCCAAAAGAGAGATTAGATGAGGTTAACATTGGAGTAGGACAAAGCCTTTTGAGTGTGCCTTGTTTTTTCTAAAAACATAATTGGCAAAGGTTTGAATATGGTTGATGAGATCTATCACATAATTGATCTCATACCTATTCCACTCATCTATTGGTCACATAAGAAAACTTTTATTATAGAAAATAGAACCCCACATGTGGTGGAGAGAACAAGGAGATGACTTGAGAAGAGGACAAAATAGTTTCATACTTCCTCTGCATCAACGGGTTTGACAAGTGGAGAATAAAATGCATCTCAAAATCACCATGTGACCAAGGGTGGTACCATTTTGAATTTTTTTGCACAAGTAAGTGATTATCAATATAGAGGAGATGGAGAGAAACCACCTAACAATGTGAAGGTGAAATTTGTATGTGAGGAAGATTTACTTACATCTTCAAAACAAAAAGAAAATAAGGAAACTTATGTTCCTATTTATCTTACCCCTTAGAATTTGTCACCTATTGCAAATTATATGTAGGAAAATGATTTTTTAATATTCCAGCAAATTGGTGGGGATAATATTTCAAACACAGATTTTGATAGCTCTGATTTATCTATTCTTGGTGATTATGTTCCTCCAGATTTGACTGTTACACCATGTAGCAATGTAATAACCAACCTTTCCAATTCATCCATTGTTAGAACCCCTCCATGGCTTAAAAAAATTATGGAGAAGAAAAAGAGATACACCTCAATGCTAGATACAAAGGTGGATACAGTGGATAAGCTATTGCAAGACACACCTAAACTAAACAAGGTGAGGAGAATGCCTAGAATGATTGTTGATCCAAGTCCCAGATAAGTATTATTAGAAATTATTGATCCTATTATAGACAAGGATGAAAGAGAAGTCATAGATCTTCACTTTAGCTTGAGTAGGGTAGATATGGGCTCGCCCACTATCGAGGGGGCTATCTATCATGCAAAATTTGGCATTAGTATAATATCAAAAAGGCTTAAACTCAAGGTGTAGAAAATTTAGTGATATGAAGATAGATTATGTAAAATAGGTTTTAAAAGGACCTAGAATCTTTAACAAAGAGTTTATATGAATATTACAATTAAGTTCAATAGAAATTGTGCCTCAACACCTAGGAAATAAAGCCCCATCAACCAAGAGGCCCACAACCAAAAAAAAAGAAAAACACAAAAATAAATAGACAGGGAAAACCAAAAAATAGGACACGGGACAAGACATCTACATGCTCTTCATTAAATCTTGTGCCTGGATCACCATGAGCTGCATCTGACCTGCGGGGTTCTTGAGCTCATCCTGCTCCTTTTCATCCTTGGTTCCCAACTTTTTGGTACTTTCTCTATTTTGTTTGCCCGATCCTATGGTATCCTTCATCTCTTTCCCATCTTTGTCACCCATTTTTTGTTCCATCTTATCCAGGATCTTTGTGTGCTCTATATAGGCTTGAAGGCTAACGAGGCTTTTCTCTCCTATCTTGCACATGGTATCTTCAAGTTTGTCCACTATGTTATGTAGAATGTGGAGCTTACCTTCAAAATCTCCCTCCATCACCCTTTCCTCTTTCTCCTTCAATCTCTTTTCCATTTCATGGGCTTTAGCCACCATTTCCACAAAGGCATTATTTTTGTCCACCACATCTTTCATGTCATCAAGGAAAACTGCTACTGGTTTATCCCCAATATTGATTTTCATAATGAGGTTAACCTCACCTCTCATGATCTGTATTTTATTATTTTTGTTAACTTTATCATCCAACATTTTACTCAGAATACAGGTAAAGTCCATCAAATAGTTCTTTCTTTTCGAAATATCATCCAGCCCGCTAGTTTCCTTACCAGTATCCTCATTAGTAGGGTTATCAGCAACTTTGGTCTTTGTAGTATCTTTTTCTATATTGTTCATAATCTCCTCCACATTTACATCCTTCTACAGGTTATCCTCTGTATTTAGCATGGGGTTTTGGTCTTCACCCATATTGCTTGTGTTATCCTCGTTCTTTTCCTCTTCCACTGTATCATCCCTGAAGTTAACCTTAGTGCTCTGCTCCTTTTCCATGTCTTCAACCTCCTCTAAGGACAGCACAATTCTCCTTTTACTTGGGTTTTTTTATTTTTTATTCCTCTTGTTTTTACTACCAATGATCTCCCCTTGCTTTCTTTTCTTACCCTCTTTCCCTTTTTTTCTCATACTCATCATTTTTAGTCTCCTTTTCCGTTTCAAAATCCTCCACAATAGCCTTCATCTGAATTTTCTTAGAAGATGATCCTTTTTCCTTCTTATGAGTGTGAAACCCTGAAGGTAACTCCTCTTCATCCTTTATCTTCTCATCATACATATTTTCATCCTCATCTCTTTTTGTGTCCTCCTCATCCCTAACATTCCTCTTCAAAAAGGGTTTCTCCACCTTTTGAGTTTTGAGAAGGTCATAGACCAAAAGAATGAGGCCCTATTGTGAAGCATGGTCACCTTTCGGTTCCTTCTAAAGACTAGTAATGGTAAAATCCAGTGAGCTTAACAAATAAAAAGGAAGGCCAATTTTTACATTATGCTTAAAATGGTTTAACAACATAAAGTGATGCCTGTAAGCTTTGGTAAATCTACCACTGAGCGTTATGTAATTGATTACAGAAAATAGCACATACCTCCATGGCCTAGAAATGTGTTTGGGGTCATGGTAGGAAGTATCCTCCTTCACCAGTCTCGCCTTTTCCTCCTCCTCGGTCAGGAATTTATCCCGAACTTTTTCAGATATGTTTTTGTCTCTATAAAACTTGAGACCTTCCATACTCATGCCTGCGGCTTCTGCTATAATCTCCTTTGTTACCTTCATAAGCTAGTTCCCTACAATCACCTTCCCATTCTTCTAAGTTTTAAATTGTCTAGTAACCGTAGGGTTTCTGCCATGTAATCTCTCCATGAAAACCGTCATCCCACCTTTCTTCAGGATACTCAAGACTACCTTATTTTCCTTCTATTTTTCACAATTCACAAGTTCAAAATGTTTCTTTCTTCCTCCCATTTTTCCTTTTTGAAAAAAAGATTCATTATCAATGTAAGAACTGCTACTACTGTTGTGGGTTAAATAGGCTTCTCTCGAATTGGCCAAAATCACCTAGAATCTTTGCGAACTCAGGAGTGTTGTCACCAGAATTTACTTTGCCCAATAAAAATAATTATGAAACATCACTTCGTAATCAAAACTCATTAAACTTACCATTTAAAACCCATTTTTTCTTGCTCTGTAAATGCTCACTAACCATTAATGATTTTTCCTGAAAAGGCATTTCATCCCTGTCATTCCAATGCCTCATCACCTCCATATTGCATGCCATGTTTTCTACCTAGTTAGCGATTCCATTGGTTTCTCTAAAATTATGCGTGATGACACAATCTTTGAAAGAGCTAATTAAGATTTTTGCTTTTTTCATGATATTATGAATAGACCAGGAGGCTTTAAAATCATTATTAAGACATTTTATTATGTTAAGGGAGTTTCCTTCAAGCCATAACTTTTTACATCCCTTGTCCTTGGCTAAGTCTAAGCCATGTAGAGCAGCATTAGCCGTGGCAACATGGTTAGTTTGAAAACCTAAAGGTATAGCTCTTATACCTTTACGAACCCTATGCTCATCTCTTATCACCATACCACACCCGGCCACCCCGGGTTCCCTTTTGATGCACCATCAAAATCAACTTTCATCCATTCCCTAGGAGGGTAATCCCATCTAGCTTCATCTCTCATTGAATTTTCCTTGCATTTTCCATGTTTCCTTTTATTTTCTAGTTATCAAATAAAAGTGATATCCTCCAAATTAGAAGGTTCCACTAGGCTATCCCTTAAATATAAATTCTCCATAACAACTCTTTTGATCTTATGGAAGACCACTTTCTCATTGGAAACCTTGTTTCTGAAGACTCACTCATTTCTTTCTTTCCAAACCCCCCATCATATAAAGGGTAAAATGAAATTCCATATCTAAGAAATAGTTTCATTCCTTGAGGGCGGGATCCAGTAGGTGAACAATCTCTTCAAATCCTCAGTGATAACCCAATAAACATTGAGAATTTTAAAGCATTTCTCCCATATAGTACGCACATAAGGGCAATGGAGAGTCATCTGATTAACTCTTTCCTCATCCTGGTTATATAAATAACATTTGTTGACCATAATAACACCTCTTCTTCTCAAATCTTCATTTGTAAGAACCTTTTTTTGAAGCATTATCCAGAAGAAGACATTAACCTTAGGAGTTAAACCTTTAATCCACGCTTTAGCCTAGCTGTTAATCTTTGTAGCTTCATTCGTCTGATCATTAGAATACATATAATATATGTTGATTAATAGTAATATAATATATATGTTATATTATTATTAATCATATGAAATTTAATATTTAATATTTAATTATTATATTATTCTAAATTAATAATTGATTGATGAAACATTATAAGATTGATTATATTATATAACTAATGGGAAGAGGCATGTCCTTTCTTATAAATAATAATGAATAGACATGTCCCATGAAGGGACATGTCTCTCTTAGCCTCATTCCCAATATAAATTATAGAGAGATTATTTCATATGGAAAATACATACAACATAGAGTGTTATTACATTTGCATCTATCCTAAAAACTTAACATGGTATCAGAGCCAGACTTCAAATGTAAGATAGTAGTTTGTTGATGGTCAATGTGTGACTGTCTCAGAAAATATAGTCTCGGTGCATAGACCATATCTCACAAATCCACCATTGGATTTTTCTAAATTTTTTATATGTTGGTGAAAATCAAATTTTGAAGAATCGCACTAGAGAGATTGGAACGAAAGTGTGGGGTTCAAAAGTTATGATAGAATGTGCACGTATCTATGTGAAATTTCTGAAAGAGACTTTCATTAAAGAGATATATTAATTTTTTATGATTATGGTCAAGCATTAACAAAGAAGCATTCATTCAAGGAAGGGTGTCTCTTTATAGAAAGAAATAATCAATTATAGAGTGTCACCTCTCTTGGAGAAATCACGTCATAAGAAGACATGAGAACTGTTCAATGATATAAGAGTGGGAATTGTACATTGTGGGGGGAGAATAATAACCAATTTTACATTTCCAATTGAACCATTCTTAGTGGGGAGATAATTCAAAGGGGATATGTCTCTCAAATAATTTGAGAAGGTGTTTTATGATTTGATGTATATGGACCTTCATTGAGTCAACTTGTGTCAAGGATGTTGATGTGTAGATAAGTATTTATTATCCTTGAATATTACATTTATCTACTCATTGTAGTATTTCTCTTATTTGTATTTCTATACATACTATAAAATCTATTTGCCTTGATTTTTTTTGAGGATGCTCTTGCTGGAAAAAGGAGAATTGACATCAGATTCAAATGGAGTCTAATACTCCATCAAAAGAATTTTCGATGAGGAGATCAGATGATTGATATTCAGAGGGAGTTTGAAAGTCCATATGTGTGACTATATGATTTTAATGGGCCTGCCTCCTGTGTACATCATAAGGAAGTGACGACTTCCAAATGATTATCACTTGGACTTGGAAGAGTTATTGAAAGGTGACGATCTTACAATAACTTGACCTTCTATTGTGATAGACATCATTTGATGGCTGAAACATATCACAATAGATGATTTCTTGCATGGTGGATTCAATTCCTTAAATAGACCGTTAACCTTCTATTGTGATACAAATCGTGTGATGGCTGAAACAGATCACAATAGATGATATCTTGCATAGAGGACTAAGTTCCTTAAACAGACCATGGCCTTCTATTGTGATAGACATCTTATGATGGCTGAAACAAATCATGATAGATTATATCTTGCATGGTGGATTGAGTTCTTTAAACAGACCATGGCCTTTTATTGTGATAGACATCTTATGATGGCTGAAATAGATCATGATAGATGATATCTTGCATGGTGGATGATATCTTATGTTTGATGAACTACATCTGATTATATGTTTGAAGTAATTTTTTGATATTCAACCGAGTTGCAGAAGTGATGATAAACATTATCAGCTAATGTATTGTCATTGATGTCAACTTATTTGAGTATTATTATGGTGGAAAAAATTTGATATGTATTGAAGATATGGGAAAAACAATGTTTATGTGTTTGGTAAATGAAGAGTTATGTATACACCAAGAGACAGTGAACACCAAGTAAAATGCAGCGTATACCGAGCACAGTGTTAACCAAGCAAGGGATTGTCTACAAAACTATTGATAAACTAATTTAATTATAACCAAGGCCGACTTGGATGTTTAGCTGGCAATTGATGATATCGAGGTAAAATCTAAAGTTTTTTATTTGATCAAACGGTTATTAAAATTCAATAAAGATCGGACGACAGAGATTGAAACATGTTTTTAACACAACTGTCGAAGATGGATCAAGCATGACAATGAACGATGGATATTAAGCGACAAGATTTAAAGGATGAAAATTAAATGATACATGATATATGTATAAGAGAAAAGATATATTCATTATATCATATGATCATACACCTGATACATACATGTGAATTTTATGCATGACTAATCAAATTGGTTAAAGAGAGAACTGAGTGTATTTCTACAGACATCGCCGAGCAAAAACATAAAAGAACATTATCGAGAAGAACAAGTATGAAGAATGAGATGAACTGAAGTGAAAAAATTTATCAGAGGTATTATGTACTTAGAATAGATCTGAATATTTTTAAATTAGAGTTGTATTTTAATAAGATCATTACTGTATCAATTTAACCATTGTTACAGATAAATCTCTTAACCAAGTGGGACAGTGAGTCCTTATTATAACATTCAAAGAATGTTGATTTTTTATTGTTGACCCCATAGTGAATGCATGGTCAAGAGAGAATTGTTAGTGTTAAATCCTCTAACCAGGTCACATTTAACAATGTGTATTGTAACCTTTAAATGGGTTGGCTCTTCACCGAGTCTCTGGGACAGCTTAATAAAAACCTAAATTATTTTACTTTGATTGATGAAGAAGACAACCTCATATTGAATTATAGTTCAAATGGGAACTTCTCTATCTCCTCTCTGTACCATCAGGATTTTGAGAATTTAAATGAACCTTGCTGGTGTTAATTTTATAGGATAGTTGCAAATGTAATAACACTCTATGTTGTATGTATTTTCCAAATGCAACAATCTCTCTTTCATTTATATTGGGAATGAGGCTAGTGAATGCATGGTCAAGAGAGAACTTTTAGTGTTAAATTTTCTAACTAGGTCACATTTAACAATGTGCATTGTAACCTTTAATAGGGCTGGCTCTTCATTGAGCTCACTTCAGAAGAGTGAAAATATTTTGGATTACCGGTCCCAGGTGGTTTTTCTCTTAGCAGGACTTCCATGTTAAAAATCTATGTATCAATGTGCATGAATTTTGTGGAATGTTATTCTACTTTACACTTTACTTTATTGACCTAGATTGGTAATCACAGTATTAATTTACTAATACTTGGTAAACACTATTGATAAAAGTTTAAGTTTACAAAATACGTTTTCATCGAGTTGAATTATATGATTGAATTTGGTTTGATATACATCTAGATAAATTTGGGACTATAGGATAATTTGTGAGGAAATTGATTCTAATTGACTCCCCCCCCCTCTAAGTTATTCTAACATATCTTACATGATGGATTGAGTTCCTTAAACAGACCATGGCCTTCTATTGTGATAGACATCTTATGATGGCTAAAATTGTGTGTGAGTTAATACACCTTCATGAAATTAGGAAAAATAACTACAATTATATGGAAAGAAATAAGAAAATAAATCTAAGAATTGCATTTAAAATCCATAACATCTCATGGTTCTCTAACTAGGCTTTTCAAGTAGAGCTCTCAGACTTAATCTCTACTTGTGACCTTCCTAGAATGATAAATTGATGATATAATGCCTAAATCTAGCTCTCAATCTTTTCAATTTTGATACAAAATGGATTCAAATGCTCTCATGAAATGATAAGATCTCTCAATTTACTATGAAATGCTCTCACTATTTCTCAAAATGCTATGAAATTTCCTATAATGAGGATGCTTTGCATTTGAATTTTCTAGGATATGCTTATGCTTGAAAGTGGCTTATATTTATAGTAAAATCCCAAGGGTAGGGGGTAGAGTGAATTGATCATGGGTTAATACTTGGTTGAGTTTGATCTCTCAAATGGTTTCAAATAAGGGGACCATTTAAATGTTGTCCTCAAAGGGTGGGACAAAATGAGTGGATGAGATTTTAAAGGATAAATGAGAGGTTGAGATGCAAAATTGGAGTGATCCATGTGCAAGTGTGTTCTCAATTCTCATTGGCTCCTTTAGTTGTGTTGAAAATATATTAGGATTTTAATTAATTCAATCATTTAATTAATTTATCCATGTAAGGAATAGGTTCAATTTGATTTTTTATTTAAACTATACAATTAATTGATTAAAATTAATTGCAAAATTTTGTTAATCCTTTTAGGCTTGTAATTAATTATTTGATTTCATAATTAATTAATCCCTTGATTTAAATTTGATTTAATACACTTTGGCTTGATAAATGTTCATTTAATTGATTTTGATCCATTTTGAAGCATTTTGATGAGATTTGCTAAGATTTACAGATTTTGATGATATTAAGACACCTGGTCAATTTTGGGTGTCTATAAATGCCCCTCTTTGAATTGATGTGCGAAGTGCATTGATTCAAAGAAAATTGCATGTCCTGGTCACTGATTTGATACTGATTGATTGATTGATACAACTACTCTGATTTGATAACCTGATTGATTTGATGATAAAAACCTGATTCACAACTCTGATTCACAACTTGGATTTGAACTTTGATTGATAAGATGCAGAATGCCCCACTGATAAAAGTTTGAAATTTTAATGCCATAGATTTGATATAAAATGTGATGTAGAATCCTCATTTGATGATATAATGATGCCCCCTCGGGAAATGAATCGAGATGATTTGGCTAATTTTGGGGAAATTGAGATTCATTTCCTGATAAAATCACTTTGAAAATGCCCCGGTCATGAGAGAATATGATGAGAATAGTTATGATTCAGAAAACATTGTTGATGTTTTGGATAAGGTAATGATGATCAGATATCACATGATTTTAGTCAGAATCACTTGGTTGATGTTGTATTGATGTCAATCTGATAGGATAGGTATGCTGATGGATTGATTGGATAAACTGATAATTCACTCTCAAGATTTAGAAACACGAACAAATGGATTGATTGGATAAACTGATAATTCACTCTCAAGATCTAGAGTGATGAACAAATGGAATGATTTTCCTTCCTCGAGATCTAGATTTAGGAAATTTGATGTGCTCAAGATGAGCAAACGGATGATTGGATAAATGATTGACTTTAGATGATCAATTGGATGATTCGACTTATTAATATTCGATTGGATTGGATTTGATGGGAAGATTAATGGTGGGAGGCTGATAGATAGGGACATTTGATATGATTAAGGTGCAGCTGTAGGTACAGGTGATTGACAAAATTAATTTTCCCCTAGCTGATCAAATGGTGAGGTTTCCCCTAGGTGAGTAGATGTAGATTGATCATATCCTTGATGTAGCATTGATCAATTTGATGGATCAGAGATTTGAGGACATTGATTAGGACTTTGATGATGAAATCATGATTAACTTCCACCCCCTTGATCAAAGAAAACACCATAAACATGCAATTAATCTATCATGAAAATGCAATGCAATGCAACTAATGGTCACTAGCTTTTTGTGAAAGAACAACAAAAGAGATATATTTTCATCATTGAGCATTGTAGAACTCAGAGTTGATACAATCCTTACTAGTGCCATTGCGACCATAAGAATATGAATATGAATTTCATCTCATTTTGTAACCTCTTTTAAGAACCTAGTACAACCCTCACTAGTTGAATGACCAACTATGCGAGCATGAATCCCGGTTTCAACAGATTTAATGTTGCAAGTGGATTTTTGTATTAAGATATTGAAGATCTAAATAGCCAAGGTATCCTTTTACATAAAAAAATGAAGGTTGACCCTCCTTATTATATGAATGTCCTTGATGGTTCTTTGATGACCATGTCCATAGACGAATGCACACAAGTTAAAGAAACTCCATCAAAACAGTCACACAAAAGCCAAGAAAAATGGCATGTCTCCCTCATTGCCAATCTAGTCAAAACATCATTGATTAGCTAAAAAGACATGACTAAAAAAAGTCAATGAAAAAATCATCAAAATTTTCAAGTGTATTGCAATGTATCAAGATTTTCAAAAAGAATTCCAAACATTCTGATCATTTAGGGTATTGTCAGTTTTTAATCCTGATAAAATAAGTCAATGGAACTCAAGGATCATGTTGTAGGATCAAATTGTTTAGGGTTGAACCATGATAGCCATCAAAGGTTCCAAAATAATCTCTCCTTTGAATCTGAAAATCTTCTTCTGTCGTGTGACCAAGATGTTGCACTTTTAAATCTGGTTTGGTACCAAAATCCATGATGTTTTCCCCCAAGTGATAAATGTAATCAATGGGAAACTTAGAGAAAATGAAAGCTAGAATGCAACAATGTAGCTGAAAGGTTTTATCATGACTTATGCACAAATGACAAATGCAATGAGGATATGGACAAGTGAGATGGGGAAAGGAAATATGTACAAATGCGACTAGGAAAGACCTAAGGGACAAAAGGCGTCTGTTTCCAGGTTTTCACCTTTTGGGATTATTGCTCTTTTTCTCATTTTTTTTTTTGCTACCAAGGCACCTATTGCTAGGTTTTCACCAAGGCACTTTTTTTTCTTTTTCAAATTTTTCAAATTTTTCTTTTTTTTTTGTTAACATCAAGGTGCCTATTTGTTAGGTTTTCACCAAGACAACATTTTTTGATTTTTCAATGTTTTTAATTTCTTCATGCTCAATTTTCTCCTTTTTCTGATTTTTCTACTTTTCCATTGTTTTTGGTTTTTTGATCTTTTTGATTTTTTTGTATTTTGATCTTTTCTCCTTTTTTCGATTTTTAGTTTTTTGCATGTACAAAGAAGATTCTAACTCATCTGATACTCTTTCATATTATACTCTCTCATCTGATTAGGTATGAAACCTCTTTAAATGGATGCTATTAATAGGCTCTTGCAACTCATCCCCTTCACAATCAGCTAGTTTGTATGTTCCCATTCCAAAAGAAGAAACAATTATAAAAGGACCAAGCCAATTTGCTTCCCATTTTCCTTTATTTTCCCTATCTGCCTGATTTTCAGGGTTTTCTCCTAACACTAAGTCTCCCACTTGAAAGGCTCTTGGTTTTATGTGTTTGTTGTAGTTTCTTGAAATTTGATTCTGATACACTTTCAAATGATCATGTGCTTGTGTTTGATGTTCCTCCAACAATTCCAATTGTTGAAGTCGGGCAACCCTATAATCCTCATCTGTGATTAATCCATGTAGTGACACTCTTAGGGATGGTATTTCAACTTCTAAGGGTAGAACAACTTCAGCCCCATAAACCAAGGAAAATGGTGTAGCTCTTGTTGGTGTACGGATGCTAGCTCTATAGGCCCACAATGTCGGGTTTATCTGAATATGCCAATCTCTTCTTGACTTATCAACCGATCTTTTCAATATTTTGAGAATGTTCTTGTTTGTAGCTTCAGCTTGTCCATTACCTTGGGGATAGTAAATGGAGGAAGAATGTGAATAATATAAAATGTTTTACAAATTTCATCTACATATTTGTTCTTGAATTGTTTTCCATTTTCTATAATGATGGCATGAGGAATACCATATTGAAAAATGATGTGATTAAGGATAAACATGGAAATCTGCTTCCCCGTGGCAGTTGTCAAAGGAATGGCCTCTACCCACTTAGTGAAATATTTTGTCACTATGTGGATATACTTATGTCCATTAGAAGATGGTGGATAAATCATGCCAATTAGATGAAAACCCCATTGATAAAATGGCCATGGTGTGACAAAAGGATGTAATTCTTGCGCAGGTGCATGAATCATGTCGTCGTGATATTGGCATTTAGCACAAACTTTCACAAATTGACAAGCATCTTTTTCTAAGGTTTTCCAAAAACACCCCATGCAAAGGAGAATATTTGCTAAATTTAATCCAGTAGAATGCAACCCACAAATCCCCTCGTGGAAATCTCTTAAGCTAACCTCGATTCCTCTTCCTCTAGACATCTACGGAGCATTTCATCAAGACCCTTACGATACAATGTGTTGGATAGGATGGTATAACGAGTTAATTATCTTATGAAATGTTGTTTTTGGGCTCAAGTTTGGTCCAAAGGTAGGGTTTGATTTTTACGGTAAGTATAAATTTGTCCATACCAAGGTGAGTCATGTCCATTAAGAAGGGATATTATTTGGGTATCAGGTAAGTCAAATGTCAGTTTTGCCAATTCTTCTGCCAATAATTCGTACCTCGCATTCTGATCAGGCATTTGGAGTAATGAAGATAAGGTAACCATTGAATCGGCTACTCTATTTTTGTCTCTTGGAATTTTCTCAAAAGTAATCAAAGCAAAATATTTATTCCAATCATCCACCATCCTTTTATATGGCATCAATTTTTCATCTTTGGTATTGTATTCATCATTGACTTGGTTGATGACTAATTGAGAGTCTCCATAAACTTTTAATTCCATGACATTCCATTCCAAAGCCATTTTGAGACCTATGACCAAAGCTTCATATTCAGTAATATTATTTGTGCAAGGAAACAATAGTTTATAATATTTTGGAATTTTGCAACCTTGAGGTGTTATCAAAATAATTCCTACCCCTGAACCACTTTGAGTATAGGATCCACTGAAATATAGAGTCCATGTCTTTGTTTCAACATTAACAATCTCTAAATTAGGAAATTCCACTTTAATTGTATGTGTAGACTCTAAAGGATGTTCGGCCAACTGATCAAAAATCAATTGTCCTTTGATTTCTTTCCTATCCACATACTCAATGTCAAACTCACTAAAGACCATCACCCACTTTGCAATTCTTCCTGTTAGAGCTGTTTTACTAAGTAAATATTTCAAAGGATCAATTTTGGAAATTAACTTCACTTTGAGCATCAACATGTAATGTCTAAGCTTTTGAGAGGCAAACACCACAACTAGGCAAGCCCTTTCCATGAAGCTATAGTTCAATTCATACTTTATCAATGTTCTACTCAAGTAGTAAATAGCTCTTTCTTTTCCTTCATTGTCTTCTAGTGCCAATGAGACCCCTAAAGATTTTTCCATTGCTGATATACAAAGTAACAAAGGTTTGCCTTTAATAGGGGACATTAAGATGGGTGGATTCACCAAGTATGTTTTTAACAATGTGAAAGCTTTGTCACACTCTTCATCCCATGTAAAAATAGTGTCTTTATGTAACAACCTTGTGAATGAATGACATTTTTCCACCAATTGGGAGATGAAACTCCTTATAGATTGAATTTTTCCTTAAAGAGACCTCATTTGGCTAATATTCTTAGGGATTTCCATGTCCATTATTGCTTGTACTTTCTTGGGATCTACTTCAATGCCCTAAGAGTTTGCCGGATTGTACCCCAAAAGCACACTTCTTTGGATTGAGTCTCACTTTGAATTGTTCTAGCCTGGTGAAAATCTTGTCTAATATTGGTAAGTGATCCTTTCTTTCATGCGATTTTGCTAGAATATCATCCACATATTCTTCTAAAAAGGTATGCATCATATCGTGGAAGATGGTAGTCATTACTCTCTGGTAAGTGGCTCCGGCATTTTTGAGACCAAAGGGCATCGCATTCCAACAAAAGGCTCCCCATGGGCATGTAAAATCTATCTTCTCTTGATCTTTGGGTGCAATTCGGATTTTATTGTATCCACTAAATCCATCCATTAAGGAAAGCATAGAATGACCCGTTGTTAAGTCTACTATAGTATCAATGCTAGGTAGTGGAAAATCATCTTTTGGGAAAGCAAGATTGAGATCTCTAAAATGCATGCAAACTCTAATAGATTTGTGATGTTTTGTGACTGGTACAATGTTGGATATCCATTCTGCATATGCAATTACTCTTATGAATCCAACCTTGAGGAGCTTTTCCAATTCTACTTTTACTAAAAGTGCCACATGAGGGTGCATCTTTCTCAATTTTTGCTTGATGGGTTTCACACCAGGTTTCATATTTAAATGATGCATTATGAAGCTTGGATCTAACCCCAGCATGTCATCATAAGACCATGCAAAGTTAATTTTTTTTTCTTGAAAGAATTTGATGAACTCCTTTCTTTCTGATTGACTCAAAGATGATGCTAGGTGAACAAACTTAGGATCCTCTTTGGTGCCAATGTTAACTTTCTCTGTCGGTTCAATAAGGATGGGTGATCTTTCATCTTCATGTTCTGGTAAGGCATCCAACCTCTCATCCTTAGGTGCCATAATTGGGTTTTCACCATTGGAAACATCTGATATTTTGACTTTTTTAGGTTCTAGCACTGCCACATGGTGGTTTTCACCACTAGACATTTTCATTTTTTTATATTTTTTTATTTTATTTTGTGAATTGAGAGGTTGGACCCCTACCTATATCATTATGTCCAGATTGTATTCGTTGGTGGAAGAAGATGGCTCAACCGCATTTAGGTATTGGGCCATTAGAAGATCATTAGGAAAGTATAATAGGTCATTTGGTTCGAATAAATCCCAATCAATGAGTTCAGGGTGCATTAAAGATAAGGATTCATTTGGAAAATTGTCATTCAAAGTGTTTAAGGACATGACCTCATTTTAAGGTTCATACATTGTATTGTTTAGGTCTATGACATGGGCTTCCTCAAGATGTTCCATGGAAGTTGGATCAAAGTCCCCTTCACTAGAGTCCTCACTGATTTCCATGGGGAAGAATGCATGTGGATTAAATACAACATTTGAATCACCCTCCCCCCATGAAGGTACCCAAGGTTCACCTACCCATTGACTTGTCCTAGATGCTTGCCTTATGTTGGATTCTTGAGGTTCACTTGACACTTGTGTAGAATTAGAGCCTTGATGTTCATTTTCTTGACTTGTAACATTGGGAATAGTTGCATATGTGTGAATAACATCAACTTCTATGTCATGAAAAGACTCTTAGGAAAAGGAATCCCTAGAATCATCTTCACTTTTAGAACCAACCATGTGCACATGTTCATGGGAATCATGCATTGGACTTGGAATTTCTCCTTTATGTTGAAAACCTATTCCATCTTTCTCTTCTTTTTCTCTCCAAGCTGGTTCAATAGGTTCTAATAATCCTCTATTTTAAACTCCTAAGGGTCCTCTTCCCTTATATCCCATTTTTTTCATGATTTGATACCCTTTCCCATATTGGTCAGTTTGAATGTTGATGTGGTGTACCCTTTCCATAGAATTGTTTGAAGTGTCTTCTTCCTTATAGAGCCATTGTAGTACTTCATTATCCTCCTTCTCTAAGGTAGATTTATCACTCTCTCTTACAAAATGAGCATTGTATTTATGAGGTGGATGAGCACTTGATGGCTTCTCATGTGTCCTAGGAGAGGTTGGAAAATCAAATAGGGAAACAGAATATTCCCCCACTCCCTTGGAGTTGATTTTACACTATTTTTCAAAGGTGTGCATCAATTCACTCATCTTTTGATATTGATCCTTCATAGCTTTTTCTCTTTCTTCCTTGGTAGGTTTTGATTTTTCCATCCTCAATGTAGAAGTCTTAACTAGATTATCATGTGAATTATGACCCTCATAACTCATCTTTTCCTTTCCCTTAGTTGTTGTAGTTGAGTTAATTTGATTAGGGTTTGAAATAGAAGTAGCATTTGATGTCAACTTCAAACTTTTATCTTTAGATTCTTCAATAGTATCATTAGGGATGAATCCTTCCCTATTGTGAGGAATAAACAATTCATGAGTTGGCTTCAATGTGTTGAAATATTGGAAGGGATTAGAATCTCCTCCAATTGTGTTCTCCTCACCTATATGTGTAAATTTTATGCATTGGTGATAAGTAGAAGTTACCGCTTGCATCTCATGAATCCAAGGTCTTCCCAATAGGATATTATAAGTTAATTTCATGTCGAGAACTTGACATATGGTATCTTTTTTGATAGGTCTCACTTGGATAGGTAAAATAATCATGCCTTTTGAAGACCTTTCTTCCTCATCGTAAGCCTTAATGGTGATTTGCTTCTTAGGGTCAATAGATGAATCGGATATCCCTAAATATTTGACAAGGTTTAATGTACAAATATTGAGACCAGCTCCCCCATCAATGAGGACTCTCTTAAACCTATGCCTTTGAATTAACACTTCTATGTGCAAGGGAAAATTTTGAGGGTGGGTAATAGACATGTCATCTTGTTCAGAAAATGAAAGGCAATGAGGAGCTATGAGATGTCCTACCATATTTTTAAACTTATCCTCCTCAAAGGTTATAGGAACATTGGTTTCCACTAGGAATTTTTCCAATATTTCTTTGTGATTAGGAGATAGCTTCAACAACTCCAAAATAGAGATTTGTGCTGGAGTTTTATGCAATTGGTCCACCAAACTATAAGGCTTTATTGAAGAAGATGTTGGTTTATCCAAAGTAGTTTTTGAAGTAAGACCAAAGGTTTTAGGGGCACTTCCTTATAGGGTAACTCTTGTTGCTTTCCCCCTAGTTACAACATTAAAGGACTCTTGAATAGGTTGTTCTTTGATTACCACAACATTGATAATACTATCACGTCCGAATAGGGAATTAATAGTATTGTCATAGGTATGGGCAAAGTTTACATTGTTGTTGCTTCTCAAATTATTGTCATTGTTCCCTCCATTGTTTGAATTGGAAGATTCACCCTTTTCATGTTTTTAGAAAGGAGTCTTAAAGGCCATGTGATCTTCATTTTTTTGAGGGACTTCTACCTTTATCACACCATTGTCAATTAGGTCTTGCACTACGTGTCTCATAAACATGCAATCATTTGTCTTATGTCCTCGATTTCTATGGTATTCACAATGACTAGACTCACTCCACCATGTAGGTTTGATTTGTGGTTCATATGGTTGAGCTCTATGTAAGTCAATAAGCTTATTAGAAATGAGGGTTCTTAATTCTTTCTCAAGGGGTTCACCCAAATGTGTGAATGTTCTTTTAGGAGTTAGTGTAAAGAAAGGCTTAGGTTTGTTAGCCCCTTGATTGTTCCCAAAGTTATTATTGTTATTGTTTTTGTTAAAAGGTAACTTGGGTTCTTGGGTCACATTATTATCTTGAGAAATTCCTTTGGTAAGATTAAAAGGGGTGGCCTTGAAATTGTTAGCCTCTACAACTCCATCATTCACCACTCCTTTATTTTTATTCCACATCCAAAACCGGTTATTGTTAGGAGGTTTTCTATTTTGATTGTTATGGGAGGTATTGTTGTTGTTGTTCTTATAAAGATTTAATTCTCCACTTTTAACCAATACCTCTTCCGTGGTAACACCATTCTCAATTAGGTATTGGAAAGACCTAGGACATTGTAGTCTTAACTAGTAATTCATCTCATTAGTCAAGCTATTAATAAAGATATCCATCTTCTCTTTTTCAGGTACACTTCGAGGGTATCTAGCGAATACCACTCTCCATCGTTGTAAGAAGATTAGGAATCCTTCTCCCTCTCATTGCTTGGTATTACATAAATTTATCATCATAACCTAATGTTTAATAATGTATGAATAATGAGTCACAAATTTGGAGGCCAACTCTTCGAAGGTTCGGATGCCGGAAGGTAACTTTGAAAACCACTCCATGGCCATGCCTCCTAAACTTCTAGGAAATAACCTCATGAGGTAGGTCATATCATGCATGAACTCTAGGCTCAATGTGAAAAATTACCTTAAGTGATTTTGAGGATCATTCGTTCCTTCATACTTTTCGTATTTAGGAAAGATAGCATTATTTGGGAATGGAACCATGATTAATGACTTATCAAATGGAAAATGACACAAAGCTTCGATAGAAAAGGGTTTAGGAACCCCGGTTTGTTTCATCGTGTCCAATTTCATTTGGAAAAGTTTGAATTGTTTGTTCATGATATCAATAGGATTAGCCTTGGCTTATTTTTTCTTAAGTTGATTGACATCATAGTCATCAAGAAGTTTGAGACCCGTTTGTGCTAGGTCTAGGAAGTATTATTCTTTGTCTTTTTCCAATACTTTTTCCATGAGATTCATGAAGAAGGGACTTTGCATTTCTTCATTAACCTTTTCATATGTTTCTTCTTCATCATTAGGCTCAATGTTGCCCTCATTGTTATTATTATTTAACCCTTGGTTGTTAGGGTCAAGATTTACTCCTCCAAGATTGTTGTTGTTTAACCCTTGGTTGTTAGAGTCAATGTTTTCTCCTCCATTGTTATTATTGTTTGACCCTTGGTTGTTAGGATCAACATTTCCTCATCCATTATTGCTCATGTCTTTGTTAACATGATTGATTTGATCGGGGTCCATGTTGCCAAATGGAAAGGACATTATTGGCTCTGTCTCCTTTATAGGTTCTTGTAAGGGTCTTGAAGAAGTAAAGTTATCACTTGGAAAAGGACACTCCTACCTTAGATAAGATCCGTCGGGTTGCAGGGTAGACTTGATATAATGAGATCACATAAAATCTAGCATGAACATAAATTGTATAAAGATCTTAGGCTTTTGTCTTCACTTAAATGATCAATCCTTGAATGATTTTGTGAAATGTCTAAAAATGGCAGATTCTGGTCAAGTTGAAAGTACATAGAGGTACAATGTCCAAAAGGGTATCCAAAAATGTAGGTATCTTGTTTTCAAACCCTCGGTAAATATCCATTGTCTGCCCTTCTTTATTTATGGGCGTCACTTCCTGTTGTGTACGCGTCACTTTAATGTTAGTATGTGTTGACTGGAATTACTGTACTCAGCACTTTGCAGTTAGTATGCGACGTTTGCCTGTTGATAGGAGTTATTAAATTATTTCCAGGTGGCACTTTCCAATGGCTTATGCATTTTTTGATGGCTGATAGGCGTCATTTTAGTTGCTTACGCGTCACAGAACTATCTGTAAGCATCGTTTAAATGATCATACACGACACTTTACTAATCAAAGTTGAATTTTTAGTTTTTTTAGGTTTTAAAAGTTTAAGTTCTTTGATTAGATCTGTCAGAGAATATTCTTGCTTGAAAATAAAATAAAAATTCAACACACACACATCAAATTTGCATCATATCCCTAAAACAACACTAAAAGTGTATTTTCTCGATCGTTTTCACAAGTATATCACAAGAAATTCTTCCAAGAAATCTACCTAGAGTCAAACAAATGTGGCTTTTAACAATGACTCTAGAAGGTAGGCTTACTATTTAACCAGATTTTATAAACACCTCCGTTCTAAATCATGTCAAGTTCCTTTACCCCCTTGCGGGCTTCCCACACAAACGAAAGTATGATTTTGCGCAATCCTGAAGGACTACTCGAGGAAGTGAGGATGACTTGCACACAACTTAGTCACTTTCCGATTAAGGTACAGTGCATTTATGTATAGTGGGTTGGATGATATCGTGACTAAAGTGATTTTCTCCCACTTTGGGTCGTTCCCTCTCACGACCTTCGTAAAGGAATTCTCGGGAGGCAGGCCCTCTAAAGTTCTATTTTAATCTAGCATATATGGAAAGCGGAAAATGAACTTAGTGAAACAAGTTTGGGAGTTTGATTCACTCAAAGAGTGAAGAGCATATCCCTATTGTCTTCCTTCGTTCCAAACACTTCAAGCACTTTTTGTTCTTTTTCAACCCCTTGATAAGGAGGTTCTTATGATGGAAATGTTTGGTTAATTCCTTCCCTTTCTTTCTTCCAAATTGAACTCACACGTTTGGCGTTTTGATCCACTTCAAAAAGTGGAGAGCATATGTCTAATGTTTGTTCAATTTAGACAATAATAGGGGTTTTTCCTATTAAACTAGACTCAATGAATCCCACAATATAATCAATGTAAGCTTGTTAAGATAAGTACCTCATTTTTGAAGCTAGCAAAGGCTAGGCGCATTTTTGATGATTTTTTATTTTTTTGCTACTCACCTAGTGGCGATCGTTCCCACTCTGGCTCCTCAAAAAAGTTAGTCAACACAACCACCAAAGTGAAGAAAAACTTAAAAATGAATTTGATAACATGCTCCTAAGTTCCTTTTGATCAATTTTGCAAGAATCAACTTAAAGAACTCAAAAACAAGTAATCAAATTAAAGTGTAGGGAATTTCTTTTTGTAAGAAAAAAATACTTTTATGTAATGATCATATAAATATTCTTCTTCCTTTAAATTTTCTAAAATATTGGAAGCATGAATTTTCTTATCACATTTAGTTTGTGCTTTTACCTCTTTGCTAGGCTTTGTAACTCAAAACTCTAGTTTTTGTACTTTCCTATGCTTGCTTATGTGCAGGAAAAACACAGATAGAGAATTAGAAATCAGAATTTAATGATTTGAAAGTAAAATAAAACAAAAATCACTAAGTGTCATTTAGCAGCTAATACGCGACATTTATCTACTATTAAGTAGCATTTAAAACATATAAAGCGAAATTGAAACTTTAACACGCGGCATTTAAAAATGCACAAGTGGTAAAGTAAATTGCACAAGCATTACAGAATGTTTAAAATATGTCACAAAATAGATCACATGCAGCAATTGATAGTTCACAAGTGGCACTTTGCAGCTCATAGGCAATGCTTTACTGGCTCATGCGTCACACTTTGTCTCATACGCGGCAAAGAAAATAAGACAGAAATAGAGTAGAAACTGCATGCATTATTTAACGGTTCACATGCGTCATCAAATTGCTCATACGCATCATTTCACCTATTTTCTGCAAATAGACACAAAAATGAAGCCAAAAACACACAAAACTTGATAAAACGATGAAAAATGAGGCCTAAAGCCCCACGGTGGGCGCCATTTATGGGTGAGATAATACACCTTCATGAAATTAGGAAAAATAACTACAATTATATGGAAAGAAATAAGAAAATTAATCTAAGAATTGCATTTAAAATCTATAACATCTCATGGTTCTCTAAGTAGGCTTTGCAAGTAGAGCTCTCAGCCTCAATCTCTACTAGTGACCTTCCTAGGATGAGAAATTGATGATAAAATGCCAAAATCTAGCTCTCAATCTTCTCAAATTTGATACAAAATGGATTCAAATGCTCTCATGAAATGATAAGATCTCTCAATTTACTATGAAATGCTCTCACTATTGCTCAAAATGGTATGAAATTGCCTATAATGAGGATGCTTTGCATTTGAATTTTCTAGGATATGCTTATGCTTGAAAATGGCTTATATTTATAGTAAAATCCCAAGGGCAGGGGGTAGAGTGAATTGATCATGGGTTAATCCTTGGTTGAGTTTGATCTCTCAAATGGTTTCAAATAAGGGGACCATTTAAATTTTGTCCTCAAAAGGTGGGACAAAATGAGTGGATGAGATTTTAAAGGATAAATGAGAGGTTGAGATGCAAAATTGGAGTGATCCATATGCAAGTGTGTTCTCAATTCTCATTGGCTCCTTTATTTGTGTTGAAAAAATATTAGGATTTTAATTAATTCAATCATTTAATTAATTTAGCCATGTAAGGAATAGGTTCAATTTGATTTTTGATTTAAACTATACAATTAATTGATTAAAATTAATTGCATAATTTCATTAATCCTTTTAGGATTGTAATTAATTATTTGATTTCAAGATTAATTAATCCCTTGATTTAAATTTGATTTAATCCAGTTTGATTTGATAAATGTCCATTTAATTGATTTTGATCCATTTTGAAGCATTTGAAGCATTTTGATGAGATTTACTGAGATTTACAGATTTTGATGATATTAAGACACCTGGTCAATTTTGGGTGTCTACAAAAATAGATCATGATAGATGATATCTTGCATGGTGGATTGAGTTCCTTAAATAGGCCATGATCTTGTATTGTGATAGACATCTTGTGATGGTTGAAACAAATTATGATAGATGATAAATGTTCCTATGGTAAGTATTATTGAGGGTACATATGCACATTACCTATAGGACATTTTTGAGTTATGGTGAATATCACGAGACTTGATATTCTTGGTCAAACCGTATCTCTGATATCGTATTGAGGTGATATATAAAATAATTTCTAAGTTATGGTGAATATCATGAGACTTGATATTCTTGGTCAGGCCATATCTCTAATATCATATTAAGGTGATATCTAAAATACTTTTTGAGTTATGGTGAATATCATCAGACTTGATATTCTTGGTTAGACCATATCTCTGATATCATATTGAGGTGATATCTAAAATACTTTTTGAGTTATGCTGAATATCATGAGACTTGATATTCTTGGTCAGACCATATCTCTGATATCATATTGAGGTGATATCTAAAATATTTTTTGATTTATTGATGTAGGAGCTTCTGAGGGTCATAATTTTTAACTCGGATGTGGGTTTTTGCTCAAATTTTATAGGCAGATTGGTGGCCAGGATTTGTTTGGATTGTTGATTAGCTCCTTTCCACCTTTTTTTGGGAGCCATAAATATCATCTTGGCCTCTAAAATTGGATTTTCTTGTTTTTTTTGTTAGTTTTTTTAGAAAGTTATTTTTGTAATAAATCTGAAATTGTGTCTTTGATTTCATGGATTAGTTGGCAATTCATCTTGCCTTAGTTGGGGGCTTTTCTTGGGGAAAATTGAGATTTGCATGATTTTTTTTGGAAATTACCAAAAATGGAAAAAAAAAAACTATTTTTTTTCTATTTTTTCCTAAAAATCTGCCAAATATGGTAATTTTTGGAATTGTAATAAGAAGGAGTTGTATTTCATTGTAAGGTAGATTAAGTTGGAGAATTTTAATGAAGAATTCAAACTCTGCAATTTTGTTGTGTATTTTCTGAGTTATTGTTCTTGAAGGTTTTGAGGCTACATCATTTGGTATCAAAGCAGGATGATGGCTGGGAGAGGAAGAGGTAGAGGTCTTACTCAATTGTAGAGAGATATGATAAGCTTGCAAATACAAGTAGTAGAAATCATGAACCAATTGGAAAACTAAGGATTACAAAGAGAAGAAGATGAATCTAATGGAGAGGCAAACCAAGGAGCTGAAGGAATAGAAGAAGGACAAGAAGAAGAAGTGAGTTTCGAAGAGAGGATGCTTAGAGTCTTAGAGGGAAGAAATGAAGTAATCAAGGTTGATGTTTTAGACTATGCAGGTAGTCTTAAATTAGAGGAAGTGATAGATTGGTTAAATGAGATGGGAAATTTTTTCAAATGGAAGTCTATGACAAAAGAAAAGAAGATGAGGTTTTCATGCACTAAGTTAAAGGGACATGCGATGATTTGGTGGTATCATCTCCAAAATGAACGAACAAAGAAAGAGAAGGAGAAAATAAAGACATGGAGAAAAATGGAGAAAGAGTTGAGAGAAAAACTCTTACCTGTGGATTATGCTCAAACACTCTTCCGAAGGTTTCAAAATTTGAAATAGAACTTGTCTTCTGTGCAAGATTATACAGATGAATTTTACAAGTTGTCCATCTATATAGAACATCAAGAAAGTAATTAACAGATGGATGCAAGGTATTTGAATGGTTTGAAATTCACTATTCAGGATTAGCTAAGCATGCATTAGATCAACTGTATGGAGGATGCCTATCAGTTGGCTCTAAAGGTTGAAGAAAAACAAAATAGGTAGTACAATCAAAGGAATACAGGAGGACAAAGGGGTACATAAAATCTATTTAGAGGAGGCTCAATTTATATTCAAGGAAGTGAGAAACAAGAAGAAACCCATTAGAATCTATGGAATCAACAAGGAGGAAGGGGATTTCAACGTGGTAGAGGCTATGGCAATGGAATAGGGTGGGAAGGCCAAAGAAGACCATTCACTTGTTTCAGATGTGGAGAAGAAGGACATAGGGCCTTTGAGTGTTCCAATTTTAACATGTAATATGGAAATTAGGGAGGTCCATCAAGAGTGAACCTAGCCAAGGTTGACAATAAAGGATCAAAACAAGAAGTATCTCTAGATATTGGAGAAAGTCTCATAATGAGGAGGACAATGATTATTCCAGTAAAAGAAGATATAGAGGAGAAAGGCGTTGATGATTCATGGCTTAGAGCTAGCATATTCTGAACAAGGTGTACCTCAAGTGGAAAGTTATGTCAAGTAATTATTGATAGAGGCAATTGTGAGAACATGGTTTCTAAAGAAATGGTGGATAAACTAAATCTGCAGTGTGAAAAAAACCCTCGTCCCTATCGGGTTGCATGGTTCAAAAAGGGCAATGAAGTTACAGTAGATAAGAGGTGCCTTGTTAAGTTTTCCATAGGAAATGTTTACAAGGATGAGTTATGGTGTGATGTGATTCCAATGGATGCATGCCATGTCCTCTTAGGTCACCCCTGGCAATATGATAGAAAGATTATTCATAATGGAGAAAAGAATACTTACACTTTCTGGAAGGATGGATCCAAGGTAATCTTGTTACCTCTTAGGGATGAAGGAAAAGTTGAAAGTATGCTATCTAAAAAATAATTTTTCAAGGAGATAAAAGTAATAGGGTGTTTTTACGCATTGGTAGTGCAAAGAGGGAAAGAGGAGGACTTGACAATACCGCCAGAAGAAGCTGCGGTGTTGGAAGAATATTCATATGTCATTCCAGAAGAACTACCTGGTGGGCTCCCCCCAAAATGAGATATCCAACATCATATTGATCTTATTCTAGGAGAATGTCTTCCCAATCAAGCGGCTTACAGAATGAGTCTGACATAGCATGTAGAACTGAAAAAATAGGTAATTGAGCTCATACATAAAGGTTTAGTGCAGGAAAGCATGAGCCCCTATGCTATACCAGCATTACTAACCCCAAAGAAGGATGGAACATGGAGGATGTGCACAGAAAGTCAATAAATCAATAGGATAACCATCAGGTATCATTTTCCTATCCCTCATTTGGATGATATAATAGATGTTCTTGCTGGAGAAACACATTTCACTAATATTGATCTGCGAAGTGGGTACCACCAAATCCGTATCCCAGAAGGGGATGAATGGAAAACTACTTTCAAAAATAGGGATGGTTTTTATGAATGGGAGGTTATACCTTTTGGTTTATCAAATGCACCTAGCACTTTTATGAAATTCATGAATATTGCACGTTGCTTCCCTACATTGTCAAGTTTGTAGTAATTTATTTTGATGTTATACTAATTTTTAGTAAGGGAAGGGAAGAACATTTTCAACACATGAGGATCATATTGGGGGTATTAAGAAGGGAGAAACTCTATGATAATATGAATAAGTGTAGGTTCATGCAAGAAAGCCTAATTTTTCTAGGATTTGTCATTTCTGCAAATGGTATCAAGATAGATCCAGAGAAAGTTTGAGCCATTCTTGAATGGCATAGTCCACCTAGTATCACCGAGGTGAGAAGTTTTGATGGCTTAGCTACTTTCTATAGAAAGCTCATTGGAAATTTCAGTAGCATTGTAGCACCTGTGATAGATTGCACTAAGGGTTGGGAGTTTTTATAGACCAAAGAGGCTGAAGAGAGTTTTGAGTATCTAAAGAAGAGGGTCATTGAAGCTCCTATATTGGCCTTACCATATTTTGATAAAGTGTTTGAAGTGGATTGTGATGCCTCACATGTTGGCATTGGTGATTTACTCAGCCAAGGAGGTAAGCCCATTTCTTTTTTAGTGAAAAATTAAATGATGTGTGAATGAAATATTCCACATATGATATAGAGTTTCATGCAATTGTGCAAGATTTGAGACATTGGAAGCATTATATGGTACCCAAAAAATTTGTGTTGTTTGCAAACCATATTGCTCTAAAATACCAGAACACACAAAATAAATTGAACACTAGACACACAAAATGGGTCTCTTTCCTCCAAGGGTTTACTTTTGTTCTGAAGCATAAATCAGGGAAATGGAATCAAGTTGTAGATGCCTTGAGCAGGTATGTTGTGTTTCTGACAATCATGGAAATAGAAGTAGTTGTCTTTGATGTGGTCAAGGACTTGTATGAATCTGATAGTGACTTTTGGGAAGTTGTTGATCAGTTGAAGAATCTAGTACCTGGGCATGTAGACACTATTCAAGGTGAGTATCTTATGCAAGATGGTTATTTATTCAAGGGAAAATAGTTGTGCATTCTTGTAGGCTCAATGCGGTAAAATATTATTAGATAATTTCATAGCAGTGGTATGGCTGGGAATTTTGGGAAGGATAAAATAATAACCTTGGTAGCAGATAAGTACTACTGGCCAAAGATGAAGCGAGATATCACCAGGTTTGTGGAAAGGTGTAGAATTTGTCAAGTAGCCAAAGGGCACTCCCAGAACACCAGTTTGTACATGTCATTACTAGTACCAGTAGGACCATGGATAGACTTGAGTATGGATTTTGTATTGGGATTGCCACATACATAGTGAGGTAATGACTCTATCTTTTTAGTTATGGATAGATTCTCAAAAATGGCTCATTTCATTTCTTGTAAGAAAACTAGTGATGCCACTAGGGTGGCCGAATTATTCTTTTTTGAAATAGTGAGATTGTGTGGGGCTCCAAAAATAATCACCTCTGATCAGGATACTAAGTTCTTGAGTCATTTCTGGAGGACCTTAAGGAAGAAGATGGGGAAAAAGTTACAGTTTACTAGTGCTTATCATCCACAAACTGATGGGGAAAAAAAGTAGTCAATTTGTTGCGATGCATTGTTGGAGGGAAGCCCAAACTATGGGATTTGGCATTGCCCCAGGCATAATCTTCTTATAACAGCTCTGTGAACGGGTCAACTGGTAAGTCACCATTTCAATTTGTTTATGGTCAAAACCCTCAGGGTGCTCTCAATTTGGTGCAACTTACCTTGGGTGACAAAGTTAGTGATGATGGAGAAGCCTTTGTTGAACAACTCTTATAGTTGCAGGCAGATGTAAGACAGAAGTTACAGGATAGAAATGAGCGGAACAAATCTTCTACATATGCTACAAGAAGGTATCAGGTTTTTAGTGCAGGTGACCTAGTGATGGTTTATCTACGCAAGGAGAGGTTTCCTATCGGGACTTATCACAAATTGAAATATAAGAAAATTGGTCCCTACAAGATTTTGAAGAAGATTAATGATAATGCCTATGAGGTAGAGCTCCCCAGTGGTCTTGATATTTCTCCTATGTTTAATATCTTTGATTTATATAATTTCCATGGTGATTATGCCTCTGTTGAAATTGAGGATGAGGTGGACTAGACACACACTGTACTCATAAAGAAAAAGGAAAATGTTGCACAAATTCTAGACAAGAAAACTGTTCAAACTCGCCAAGGTGACTACAACAGATATCTTGTACAATGGGAAGGGTTGACACCAACAGATAGCACCTAGATTATAGAATGGGATTTGAAGAATCTTGATGAGCCTAAATGGAAGCAATTTGAGAACTGGAACTTGCAGGCATTGCGTTCTTTTCAAGCAGGGGAGAATGATGTAGGAGCTTCCGAGGGTCATAACTTTTGACTCAGATGTGGGTTTTTGCTCAAATTTTACAGGCAGATTTTTGGCAAGGAATTATTTGGATTTTTGGTGAGCACAACTTGATTGGTGGCCATTTTGACCTTTTCTGGGAGCCAAAAATATCATCTTGGCCTCCGTAATTGGCCTTTCTTATTTTTTCAGATTTTTTAGAAAGTTGTTTTAGTAATAAATCTGAAATGGTGTCTTTGATTTCGTGGATTAGTTGGCAATTCATCTTGCCTTAGTTGGGGGATTTTCTCGGGAAAAATTAGGATTCGCATGATAGTTTTTGGAAATTACCAAATATGGAAAAAAACTATTTTTTTTCTATTTTTCCCAAAAATCTGCCAAATATTATAATTTTTGGAGTTGTAATAAGTAGGAGTTTTATTTCATTTTAAGTTAGATTAAGTTGGAGAAGTTTAATGAAGAATTTGAATTCTGCAATTTTGTTGTGTATTTTCTGAGTTATTGTTCTTGAAGGTTTTGAGGCTACATCATTTATGGTGAATATCATGAGACTTGATATTCTCGGTCAAACCATATCTATTGATATCACGATGAAGTGATATCTTCTCTCTTAAAAAGTAATGGATCTTTTGTGAATTTCATTTTGATGAATTTTATCTTCCCTAGCTAAGAGGTAGTGTTGATTTTTTGTGTAGCTACGGTGAGGGTCATTAGTGTTGACACCGGAGACCACTACAAATTTTGTTTGGTCATCCTCCCTAGCTAAGAGGGAGTGTTAATGTTTGTAGCTTCATTCATCTAATCATTAGAATACATATAATATATGTTGATTAATAGTAATATAATATATATGTTATATTATTATTAATCATATGAAATTTAATATTTAATAGTATATTATTATATTATTCTTAATTAATAATTGATTGATGAAACATTATAAGATTGATTAAATTATAAATAATGGGAAGAGGCATGTCCTTTCTTATAAATAATAATGAATATACATGTCCCATGAAGGGACATGCCTCTCTTAGCTTCATTCCCAATATAAATGAAAGAGAGATTGTTACATTTGGAAAATACATAGAACATAGAGTGTTATTACATTTGGAGCTATCCTAAAAACTTAACACCAAAAAGGTTCGTATAAATTCTAAAACTCCTGATAGTACAGAGAGGAGATAGAGAAGTTCTCATTTGAACTATACTTCCATATGAGGTTGTCTTCTTCATCAATCAAAGTAAAATAATTCAGGATTTTATTAAGCTATCCCAGAGACTGGTCAATAATAGTAAGGTCAACCAAGTGATCCCTTTCCCAATAATCCACAACTTTGATCCCAAACCTCAACTTGCACTGATCCTCAAAGTCCTTCCAATCAGGGATCTCCTTCAAAGGGCTATTTATCAGCCAGTCCTCTTCCCAAAAATGTGTTGTCCTTCCATTTCTCACATTACATTTAACACCTTTTCTAATGATTTCCTTATTCTTTATAACATTTCTCCATATAAAGGACCCCCCAGAGATATTGTAATTACCAATAAAATTGAAAATATTAGGATGCTCCTTATTGTATTTGTTATCCCATATTAAGGTCCATTCACCCTTTGACTTGTAGTATCTCCATATTAGTTTAGCAAGAAGGTGATCATTTAGGTTTCTTATTTTGCACAAACCAAGTCCCCCTTTATTCAATGGTCTGCAAACCTTTTCCCAAGCAATCAGAGCTATCCTTTTCTTTTTTTTTTCCATCCCAGTCTATAGGAAGGTTTTTTGGATTTTCTCAATAGCTTCTCCAATTTTTTTGGGGATTTTGAATATGCTTAGTGCACAAAGAGATAAACCTTGAAGAGTTTATCTAAGAATCTGAATCTTACCTTCTTGACTCAACAACATACCCTTCCACCCAGCTATTTTCCTTTGATATCTGTCCACCAAAGAGATCCAAAAAGAGTCAGGGGACTCCAAGCACAAAGGGAGACCAAGGTAAGTACCAGGAAAAGAATCCATCTCACACCCTAGAATCTTCTTAATTATAAGTTGTCTTTTTTCAGGGACACTGAATAAGAAGATTGAACTCTTTTCCCAGTTAAGGATCTGAGTTGAAGTTGTGTAATATCTATTCAAATCCTTTTTTATACTTTTAGCATTTTTAACTGAAGCTTCCCCATAACAACTGAATCATCCACAAGCTACTAGTGAGACCAAAATTGAGTAGCTGAAGAAGGATTCAGGCCTTTGAACTCCCCAGTCTCGACCAAATTATCAATGTATACTCCCAAACACTCAGTCATAATAACAAAGAGGATAGAAGATAAGGGTTCGCCCTGCCTTAAACCTCTGGAAGATTTTAAAAATGGGGTAGGAGAACCATTAACCATAACCAAAAAAATTGTAGACAAGATCAACTGATAAATGAGATTTGTACTTAAGTTATTGAATCCAAAAGCCTTCAGCACCTTCTTAAGAAAACCCCAATCAACCCTATCATAGACTTTGGATAGGTCCAGTTTCATAATGAAACCCTCTTTTTTAGACATTACCAAGGAATGCACATTTTCGTGGATAGAGATGATAGATTCCATGATCTGCCTCCCTGGGAAAAATCCATTATGTTGCCAAGATATGAGAGAATGAAGGATAGAGATAATTCTTATAGTCAACACCTTTGAGATGATTTTATAAGCCGAATTACATAAACCTATCGGTCTAAACTGGTCATTTTATCTGCCCCCTATTTTTTTGGGATAAGAGAAATAAAGGTTCCATTCAATTCTTTCAAAAGATTCCTCAACCCAAAGAATTCCTTTATAGTATTAGTAACATCCTTTTCAATTATTGAAAAGAATTTCTAAAAGAAAAACAAGGGGAACCCATCAGGGCCTGGGGCCTTGTCCCTTTCAAAAGAAAATACAACCCTTTTAATTTTATCATTAGAAGGGATAGAAATAAGACTAGCATTCTAGTTCTCATTTACGATATGGAGAATACAGTCTAAAAATTCCCTTTGAGCTTCATGGTCGAGATCTTTATCCTATTAGAGAAGGTTTTGAAAAAAAATGTTTGCCTCCATTCTAATAGCATCTTCACCATCAAATCTTGTCATTTATAATCAACTTGGGAATTCTATTGGCCAATCTATACTTAAGAGTGGTCATGAAAAAATATTTAGTATTTCTATCCCCCTCCTTTAAAAAAATTGTTCGAGATCCCTGTCTCCAGAATGTCTCTTCTTTAGATATGATATCGTGATACTCCACTAGTTTCTCATTTTCCCATTCTCTAGTTATCTTATCATATCCATCATGTTGAATACTGTCCTGAATAGCCTTCAACTCCAAACAAATATTGGTCTTAGTAGAGAAAATATTGCCAAAACTATTCTTATTCCATAATTTAGTATTCTCCTTCGCCTGTTTAATTTTTTTAGCAAGGATAAACATAGTAGTTCCTTTTATATTTAAATTCCACCATTCCTCAATTTTTTATTCCAATTGTGGGTGTAGAGTCCACATCTTCCCAAATCTGTAGGGAAAATTCCTTTTCCTAGTTATAGGATCATCCATGAAAGTAATAGGGTTGTTCTCAGAGCCAACTCTCACATGAGCAGACAATGAATAGTAGTAATGAATGAACCAATCATTATTAATAAGGTCTCTATCAAGTCTAACCTAAATAAGATCATTCCCACTTCTTCTGTTATTCCAGGTATAGTTAATTCCTTGCAAATTAACATCATGGAGGGCTTGCTCATCTATGAAATTCATAAAGTTCATTCTTCTATCCATATTGGTTTGACTCCCTCCTTTTTTTCATTTTCTTTCATGGGAGTATTAAAATCTCCCATAACAATCCACTCCTCAGAACCAAAACTTCTTCTTAAATTGGTTAGCATCTCCCAAAAAGAATCTCTTCCACTTTTGTTGTTGGGGGCATAAATAGTTGGATACAAAGATAGTTAATTTCTTTAACCTTATTTATTTAGTCCATGTTGGACATGACTGATTATCTTGAAAAGCCTGAGCTTACCTGTTAATGGGTTAGATGCTAATAAATTGAAATAAATGAAAAGGTGTCAAGATGTGGCTCTGACAGTGGATAACTAGGTCAATGAAATTATAATTGATGTAATGTTTTCTATTAAAGAGTCTATAAGAGCATACAGTCTAATTTCAGAGAAATTCAAAATATGGAATCACGATATGGAGACTATAAAAAAGGAGAGAAATAATTTCTCATTGATTTTCCATGAGTTACGAGAAGTTTCAAAGTTACCTATGGGATTTTTGGTTAATGGGGTAATAATTAACAATAAGGATGAGAATGAATCTAGAAAATGGGTGGATATGATGGAATGGAACATTAGTGTAATGGATGAGCTAGAAAGCCAAATAATAATGACTCTCCAAGGGCAACAAGACATCAAAGATCTAAACAATAACTTGTATACTTTTCAGGTAGAGTTATTTGAAGAAGATGGAGTTATGTTGCATAAGAGAAACAATGTTGGTCATAGTTTGAAGACAAGAATAGAGAGGGAGCTATTTACTAAAAAATTCAATGCAGAGACAATGGAGAGTTTGAAGAACCTAGAAACTAACCTCTCAGTATTTAGAAATGAAATCAGTGACATGCGAGAAAGAACCATCAAAAGTGATAAGGATTTAATGAAACATAAGTGGAGGGTCAACATGACAGTAATCTCCAATGACAAATATATATATCGTTGATTATCTCCAAATACAGGAAACACAAGGCAAGGATGTTGGAAAGAGGATTTGGCAAGGATTTTGTGTGTGAAGCATCAGTTGGAGGAGGCAAAGACAAGGATGGAGGGACCATGTTGGTTGTATTTCCTGTTTTTGTTGTTTTTCCCTGTTCCTTGCCTTGCCCTCTGCAAATTTTCAGGTTTTCATGCCTAAATATTGCCCAAGTTGTCAAAACCCTGAAAACCCTAGTAAGCCAAGTATTAAACGATGTATGTTTAAACCCTTAGCCATGTCTTATGTTTTATCATTACCTTTTTAAAGTCACTTAAGACATGTGTTCTAAGTCAGGTCGCTTGATCGCTTTACCAAAAACGAATATGCCAAATCTTCTTCCGATCAAGCTTTTCCTTTATGTCGCGTAGTCTCTTTAAAAAATTGAATATTCCATCAGTGTCTCGAGACTTAGTGATCTTTATTTAGTCGGGTTGTCGCTTGAACTTCATAACATAAAGATTTAAAAGGAACGGGACCCACTTCAGTCGCGTGGTCTCGTGATAAACTGGCAGTTAAGAGGTAACAGTCCTGATTTAGCGACTAACAGTTTCATGTTAAGTGATTTCCCTCAGTCAGGATGTCGCCAGAGCAGAATAATTACTCAGCTTTCCAGAATGCATAAAGTGGACCAAATAATAGATGACATCTGTCACAGAACTAATGGTTGTCGGGAGGTCGCCAGAAGGAGGAAAGAGATCAAGC
>MU228436.1:190658-203823 GCA_018584345.1 Thuja plicata
TATATATATTGATGAACTACAACTGATTGTATCTTTGAAGTCATTTGTTGATAATCAACCGAGTTGCAGATGTGATGATAAACATTATTGGTTAATGAATTGTCTTTGATGTCAACTTATTTGAGTATCATTATGGTGGAAAACATTTTTTATGGATTGGAAAACTGGAACAAACAAAGTTTATGTGGTCGGTAAATGAAGAGTTCTATATACACTGAGAGACAGTGAAAACTCAGTAAAATACGGTGTATACCGAGCATAGTGATAACCGAGCAAGGGATTGCCGACACAACTATTAACCAGGAAATTTAATCAAATCAAGGCCGACTAGAATGTTGAGCTGGCAATTAATGATTTCAAGGTAAAAGATAAAAAAATTTATTTTGATCAAACGACTATGAAAATTCAATGAAGATCAGACAACAAAGATTGAACCATGCTTTTAACACAACTGTCGAGGATGGTCTAAGCGGGAAAATAAATGATGGAGATTAAGCAGAAAAATTTGATGGATGGAAATTAAATGAGCTATGATGTTTCTATAAGAGACAAGTGATTCATTATGAATATACATGCTACACTTGATGTGCACATGCAAAGTTTATGCATGACTGATCAAACTTGTTAAAGACAGAACTGAGCATTTTCTACAGACATCACCAAGAAAATAGAGGAAAGAGCATTACCAAGAAGAAAAAGTATGAAGTATGAGATGACGTGAAGTGAACAAATTGATCAGAGGTATTATGTACTTAGCATAGATCTAAAAATCTACAAAATAGAGTTGTATTTGAATCAGATCATTATTGTATCAATTTAACCAGTGTTATAGATAAATCTCTTAGCCGACTAGGACAGTGGAAGTCCTTATTATGACATTCTAATGAATGTTGAGTGGTTTCTTGTTTTCCCCATAGTGAATGCATGGTCAAGAAATAAGTGTTAGTTTTAAATCTTCTAACTAGGTCACATTTAACAGTGTGCATTGTAACCTTTAACAGGGTTGGCTCTTCACCGAGCTCACTTCAGAAGAGTTAAAATATTTTGGGTTACCGGTCCCAGGTGGTTTTTCCCTTAGCAAGGTTTCCACATTAAAAATCTATGTGTCAATGTGCATGAATGTTGTGGATTGTTATTTTACTTTACACTTTACTTTATTGACCTAGATCATTAATCACAGTATTAATTTACTGATACTCGTTAAACACTATTGACTAAAGTTTGAGATTACAAAATAAATTTTCACCAAGTTGAATTATATATTTGAATTTTGTTTGATATACATCTGGAGGAATTTGCGACTATAGGATAATTTGGGAGCTAACTGATTCTAACTAATTCACCCCCCTCCAGTTACTCTAACAATTGGTATCAAAGCAAACAATGTTTAGAATTTTTTTTTGAAGGACTTAAGCTAAAGATCACAAGATGTATAAGAGAGACGCACCAAAGCTGAAAAAGGATAACTTCCCGACATGGAAAAGAAGAATGAGACTATACCTATCAAGGATTGGAGACAACATTGCAGATTATTTGAATAATGAATTCATTCTACCTACTGGACCTTTGACTGTTAATCAGATGAAAGAGAAACATGAACATAATATTATCATGCTGGAGATTGCTTCTTCACTTACTGATGTAGAATTTGAGGACATTAAGACATGTACAACTGTCAATAAAATGCGGGACCAGCTTACAATATTTTATGGAGGACATGTAAATATACTGAGACCCAAAGATGAAAGTCTTCAAGGAAAGTTTGATGACATGAGAATGAAGGAAGAAGAGAACATAACATAGCACAGTACCTAACTTAAGGAATATGTGAATGTTATTCAAGGATCTGGTGAAACTATTAATGAAGACACTATTATGAGTAAGATTCTTAGAACTCTATTGCCTATTTATTCTATAAGAGTCTCTACAATACATGAAATGAGAGATGCACATGGAAATAATATTACTGTTGATATTCTTGTTGGAAGATTATTTTATTTTGAGCTGAATAATTTTGACACCAATATTGTATCATCTATGGAATTCGCATTTATGTCTACTTTTAAAATTGGTAAATCTAGTAGCAAACACATAATCAGAAATAACAGTGATAGTGATGACAAGGAACTTGATGAACTTGAAGCTTTAATGGTTATAATATTGCATAGAGGTAAAGGAAGATATACAGGTAAACTACCTTTGATATGTTTTAACTGTAAAGAGATTGGCCATTTTGCTACAAGATGCCCTAACAGAAAGAATGATGATAGAAATGATAGATCTAATGACAGAAAGGAATACTGAGACTACAGAAGCAACTGATAGTATGACAGAAGAGATAATTGATATTACAAAGATGAAGGAAAGAAGGCATGTTACATTGATGAAGATAAAGATAATGACAGTGGTTCTGACAATGATGAAGATATTGAGATAGTGTTTGTAGATTTGAAGGATGAATCAGATGGAGATGAAAGGTATGTAGAAACAACACTTATTTCTAAAGTTAGTAAACATGAAATTTGGGTTATTGATAGTGGTTGTACACATCACATGACTAGAGATAAAGGAAATTTTAAATTTCTTGAACATTATGATGGTGGATCTGTTAGAATGGGAAATGATACACCCTGTCAAGTGAAAGGGAAAGGTACTATTATGATGAACAATCAAATTAAATGTGAGAATGCTTATTGGGTAAAAGGACTTAACTAAAATCTATTGAGTGTTTCACAGTTGAATAACATAGGTCACCAAGTTGCATTTGAGAATAAAAAAGCAAGAATCTATGATGGAACCGGAAAGTTGATCAGCACTGGTGAACAATCTAAAGGTAACATATTCTACCTTGACACAGCTGAAACTACTTAATTATTAGAAAATAATGAAGATATATGATTATGGCATAAAAGGATTTGTCATGTAAATTTTGAAAACATGGTTAAGATTAGTAAGAAAAATAAAAGTTAAAGGCTTACTGAACTTATCTAAACCAGACCATGTAATGTGTAAAAATTGTCAAATGGGAAAGATGTCAAAATTTAGTTTCAAGAGCAGAAATTTTTCATCTAATGATATTTTGGAGTTAGTTCATATAGACCTATGTGGACCAATGATAACACAGAGCTATTATGGGAATAAATATTTTATTTTATTTGTTGATGACTACTCTAGAAAGATGACTGTCATGTGCCTAAAAGAAAAATATGAAGCATTTAAGATGTTTAAGTGGTACAAAGCTAAAGTGGAAAAAGAAACTGGTAGAGATCTGAAGTGTTTGAGATCTGATAGAGGAGGTGAATTTATTTCTTATGAGTTCACTAACTTTTGTAATGAGTGTGGAATCAAAAGATAGGTTTCTGCACTGAGGACACCACAAGAGAATGAAATTGCTGAAAGAAGGTATAGATCAATTGTTTATTGTGCCAGAACACTAATGATTGAAAATAATGCTGCAAAAACATACTAGAGAGAAGAAGTAAGCACATTTTTATACACGCAGAACCCAGTCCAACTGAAGAAAGATACAAAAAACACCTTATGAGCTATGGTATGGTTATACACCTAATGTGAGCTATTTTAGAGTATTTAGTTGTTAGTGTTATATTTTCAAAGATGATTGAAATGGTAAATTTGATTCAAAAAGTGATGAAGGAATATTTCTTGGATATTCTACTAAGAGTAAAGCTTACAAATGTTTGAACAAGACAACTAAAAAAATCATTGAGAGTGAAAGTTGATGAATTTGCTGAGCAAAATGACGAGGACAGCATTAAAGAATTGGAAGAATACAGTAGATTTGTCTACTTGGAAGAACCTTATACTATACTGATGTAGATGTCTATCATTTCTATGCAATAGGGTAATGTCACCGGGAAACAGGTAGCACAGACCGAGAATCGGGAAAATGTCAAAACTTAAGATCATGAACCTGAACACAATGAACCTTACAGTAGAAAATAATGAAGAACAGAGAGTTGAACATGTACTTGCTAAATATGTGAGAAGACATCATCCATAAAATCAGATTATTGAAGATAAAAGAGGAGGCATGATGACAAGAAGTAAGTTGAGAGATAACACTTGTTTAATTTGTGAACTTGAGCCTCAGAATGGTAGAGATGCATTATAAAATGAAGAATGAATTAATGCTATGAATGAGGAAATTGAGTAGATAATGAAAAACAAGACATGGACATTAGTACCAAGACTGAGTGATAAAAATGTCATTGGCACCAAATGGATATTCAAAAATAAACTAAATGAGGATAGGGATGTAACCAGAAATAAAGAAAGATTAGTTTTCAAAGGGTATGCACAAGAAGGGATTGACTATGGAGAAAATTTTGCACCCATTGCTAGACTTGAAGGAGTAAGAATATTACTTGCATACACTGCATATAAAGGATTCAAGGTATATTAGATGGATGTTAAGTCTACATTTTTTAATGAAATACTAGAAGAAGAGGTATACATTGAACAACTTGAAGGATTTGTTGATCCTGATCAGACACACATGGTATGTAAGTTACACAAAGCTTTATATGGATTAACAAGCACCAAGAGCATGGTATGAAATATTGCATTCCTATCTTATAAGTATTGGATTTATTAGAACAAGTGATAACAACAATTTGTATTTAAAAGGAGGAAATGATGATAAGACACTTATTGCTGAAATATTTGTTGATGATATCATATTTGGAGGTAATGATAACCTATACACTTCATTTGTTGATGAAATGAGGAAAGAATTTGAAATGTCAGTGTTTGGGGAGGTCAAATTTTTTCTTGGATTACAAATTTTACAACAAACTGCAGGTATCTACATTGCTCAATCAAAATACATCAAAGAAGTACGAAAGACATTTAGAATAGAAGAATCAAAACCAATCAGAAAACCTATGGTGACAAGATGCAAAGTGACAAAAGAAGATACGACACCAGAGGTAAATCAAACTTTGTACAAATCTCTGATTGGTAAATTGATGTATGTTGTACACACAAGACCTAACATAGCACACGTAGCTGGAATAGTTGCAATATTTTATGCTAATCCCAGAGAATCATATATGACTGTTGTAAAAATAATTTTTAGATATTTGAAGAATGCTAAGGATTATGGACCTTGGTACAAAAGAGAAGGAAAGTTCAAATTGAAAGTATATACTGATGTTGATTGGGTTGGTAACATAGATGATAGAAAGAGCACTAATGGTGGAGAATTCTTTATTGGATAAAGATCAGTTACTTGGATAAGAAAGAAGAAAGGATGCATATCTTAGTCAACTATAGAAGCATAGTATGTTGTTACTGCTGCAAATTGTTCAAACATAGCATGGATAAAACAATTGTTGAAAGGAATGAATGAAGAGATCACTGACCCAGTGATAATTTACTGTGATAATACAAGTTGTATAAATATTTCAAATAATCTTGTGATGCATGCAAAGAAAAAGCACATATCTATAAAATATACCTACTTGAGGGAACAAGTACAAGATAAACAAGTGATACTAGATTATGTACAATCAAAATAACAACTTGTAGACATATTCACCAACCCCTTATAAAAGGATACATTTGAGTTCTTGCGAGGTAGACTAGGGTTTCATCCCTTGTCTATTGGTAACTAAGCTAAGTAGGATGTTGCATCAACCTACATGAAATAAAAATATCAATCATGTTGATGCAAAGATAAACTGGAATAATATAGAGATATCAGTACACTATAAGGTACCTATTGCACTGAACATCAGAGATAGTTTATTTGGCTACTGAAAAGCTGTATATTTCTTTTTGGCATTGTTGTCAAAGGGAGAGATGGTCAATGAAATATCTATCCACTAAAGGGGCAAAAGAGAAAGGGAGAGACATATCTAATCTACAGAGATTCAAGAACAGAAAATTCAAAACTGTAGGGAGAGTTTGCATGGTGAGAATTTTTTTTATTTTGGAACAGTTTATATATTTTGTAGATGTCCAAAAATATTAATACTATTATTAATATTAATTTCCCTTTTGTTCATCTAAATATTTAATTTAATCAATTAAATAGTTTCATTGTTAGTATTTATCAATAAATCTAAATACTATCTGATGACATGTAACTGATTGAATGCTTGAAGATGTTAAGTTGATCACCGAAATGCAAAAAGATAATGCAATACATTAAATCAGTTAATGGATTGTATTTTCATTGATGTCAACTTGATATAATCTAATCAGTTATAATCAAAGTGTCAAAGAATTCAGAGAATCAAAGAGAAAAATATTATGCTTTCAGTAAGACATAAAAGACAAGTATTCACAATGTGACTTCAAACACCGATGATCAGTGGAAACTGACGAACAAAGATCATCAAAAGTCAAGTCGCAGTGATGCCCGAGCAAGAACACTGATGAGAATTACCAATGATCAGAATCACAAGCATAATTGATGGCTAGAAACATAGTGTAAACCGACAAAGAAGCCTGAGGATAACTGGAATGTTGACCAAATCTATCAAAGAGTTAAACACCAAAATTAACTTGAGTTCAGAAATGACAAAATATCTAGCTGGCAGAGATAAAAATGGACTTAACTGGTAGTTAACTTTTTTTTCATCGACAAGATAAAGCCAGAGATAAGTAAAGGATTTAAAGTTGTTTTGTCTAGTTGGCAAGAAGATCTCTGCTAGATAAAATAAGAGTTTTTATTTAAATCTAATTGGAGAGAATTTTGGATCACGCCAAGATCAAGAAAATCAAGAACCTAACAATGGTGATATCATGTCTATAAAAGAGACAACATAATTCATTATGAATTGATGTGGGTGAATGAATGAAAAGAGGATGCTGAAGAGAAGTTGATGAAGAGAAACTTCATACAGTACTGATCAATCAAGCTGAAGAAAGAGCTAAATTTTTTTTTGGACACCGAGCAATAGAACACAGTATCACTGAGCAAAATCAAAGTAGAGCAAAGATAGAAAAAGAGATATTGATCAAATTTTTTTTATGAGATTACAATAGATCTGAGAATATGCAAGTATAAGTTGTATACATGAATAGATCATACTGTTTCAGTTTAACCATTGATTCAGAAAGTCTCTTAATCAAGCAGGATTTAAAGACCCTTTCTATATTGAGATACATCCCAAGGAGTATCAAAAATTTTGATCATGAAGATAGCATGAGATGCCAGATACCTATTAACAGGCCAAGTGAGTGTTTGATCAAGGAAGGTAGCATAGAGATTCCCAATATCAAGTGATAGACTAAACTTTTAAATCCTCTAACAAGTTCATACCTAATAGTGTGTTTGTAACCTTTAACAGGGTTGGCTCTTCACTGAGCTCACTTTAGAAGAGTGAAAACTTTGGGTTACCGATCCCAAGTGGTTTTTCCCTTAACAGGGTTTCCACGTTAAAAATCCATGTGTCAATGTGTTTATGAGTCATTACTTTAGTGTTTTTCTTTACACATAGCTTAACTGGATTGATCAGTATACTCTAGATAATTTACTATCTTTCGGTAAATTAACAGACTGGTATTTGGTAAACATACAGTAGAAGGTTTAACAAAGCATTTCGAGCAGTAGTATTTTGATAATAGTATTTGGAGGCATTCATCTTATAGGACTGAAGATAACTAGAGGCTTAATATTGTGGTACTAAGTTTTTGGGTTGATTATTGGAATATTTTTTAGGCCACTGATTCACCCCCCCCCCCATCTTAGTTATTACTAACAATTGGTATCAGAGCTTGTGTGCTTAGAAAGGGAGTTTAACAGCTCAAGCAAAAGATCACAAGATGAACAGAGGAGATGTGTGCAAGTTGAATAAAGACAACTTTACATCATGGAAAAGCAAAATAAGACTCCACCTATCAGGTATTGGAAATGATATTGTTCAATACTTAGATACTGAATATGTGTTTCCTACAGGACCTCACACTCTTGAGAAATTAAGATTAAAGCATGAGCATAACTCCATGATGATAGAACTTGCATCATCACTCTCTGATGGTGAGTTTGAAGATGTCAAAACCTGCACCTCTGCAAAGAAAATGTGGGACAAGTTGAAGCTGGTACATGGAGGAGATGTCAATGTACTAAGAGAAAAAGCAGAAAGCCTAAGAGGGAGGTTTGATGACCTAAGGATGAAACAAGAAGAAAATATCACTCAGTATAGTTGCAAAATCAAAGAGGTAGTAAATTGTATTTGAGGAGTTGGAGGTGTACTTGAAGAGTAGACAGTGGTATGTAAAATCTTACTAACCTTACTGTCTATTTATGTTATTAGAGTTCTTGCTATTCAAGAAATGAGAGTAGTTGCAAACATTACAGTTACTCTAGATAGTCTGATTGGTAGACTAATTTCATTTGAGATGAATAAATTTGACAATAGTGTCTTACCATCTATAGAATTTGCATTCAAATCTTCTTTAAAGATAAGTAACTCAAGTCATATACATGCTGTTAGAAATGATAGTGATAGTGATAATTAGGATCAAGGACATGATGAGATAGAAGCACTTATGGACAGAAGATTGCAGAGAGGCAAAGGTAGATACAAAGGTAAATTACCACATGCATGTTTCAATTGTAAAGAGGTTGGACACTTTGTTGAAAGATGTCCAAATAGAAGAAAAGATGACAAAGGAAATGACAGATCATATGAGAAGAAGTTTGACAAAGGTAATAACAGAGATTATCAGAGAAACCGACAATATTTCAAGAGAGATACTTGAGACTACAAGGAAAAAGGGAAGAAAGCTTGTTACCTAGCTAATAATAGATTTGATGACACTGACACCGAATCAGAAGAAGACATCGAGATGGTATATATAGCCATGAAGGATGATTTAGATGAAGAAAGGTATGTAGAAACTGCACTCATATCTAAAGTTAGTAAAAATGATGTCTAGATAATAGATAGTGGCTGCACTCACCATATGACCAGTGATAAACAAAAGTTTGAGACTTTTGAATACTCTAATGGTGGTTTAGTGAGAATGGGAAATGATACACCTTGTCCAGTTGAAGGTAAAGGAACCATAATGTTAAATAACCTGATAAAATGTGAAAATTCTTACTAGGTTAAAGGACTGAATTATAATATTTTAAGTGTTTCACAGTTGAACAATTTAGGTCACAAAGTAGCATTTGAAAATAAGAAGGCAAAGATATTCAATGAATCAGGAAGATTGATTGGTACTGGTGAGTAGACAAAAGGTAACCTTTTCTATCTTGATGACACTAAAACCACTTGTTTAATGGCTAGAAATGAAGATATATGGTTGTGGCAAAAAAGATTGTATCATGTGAACTTTGACAACATGATAAAGATAAGAAACAAGAGGAATGTCAGAGGCTTACCGAGTATGACTAAGCCCGAGCATATCATGTGCAAGAATTGTCAAAAAGGTAAGATGACAAAGTCTAGTTTGAAAAGTAAAACCCATACATCTAATGTAATTCTATAATTAGTCCATACAGATCTATGTGGACCCATGAGGACAAAGTGCTACTATGGAGATAGGTATTTTATTTTCTTTGTTGATGATTATTCTAGAATGATGACAGTCATGTTCTTAAAAGATAAATTAGAAGCATTTAAGATGTTTAAATGGTACAAAGCTAGGGTAGAAAAACAAAGTGAAAATAAATTGAAATGCTTAAGGTCAAATAGAGGAGGGGAATTTACTTTAGATGAATTCACTGACTATGGCAATGAGCATGGAATTAAAAGACAGGTTTCTGCACCAAGAACACCACAGCAAAATGGAATTGCTGAGAGGAGAAGCAGATCAATTGTTGACTGTGCAAGAACATTGATGATTGAGAAAAGAATCACTCAAACTTTCTAAGACCAGATGACAATAATTTCATCGGTACCAAATGGATATTTAGAAACAAGCTGAATGAGAATGGAGAAGTCACAAGAAACAAAGCAAGATTAGTATGCAAGAGATATGCAAAAGAAGAAGGTATTGATTATGGAGAAACCTTTGCACCTATTGTTAGGCTAGAAGGAGTTAGAATACTACTTGCTTATGCTACATTTAAAGGATTCAAGGTATACCAGATGGATGTCAAATCTGCATTCCTAAATGGAATACTGGAAGAAGAGGTATACATTGAACAACCAGAAGGGTTTGTTGATCCAGACAAGAGAAAAATGGTATGTAAACTACATAAAGCCTTTTATGGATTGAAACAAGCACCTAGAGCTTGGTATGAAAGACTTCACTCATATCTCATTATCATAAAAAAATTTAGAACAAGTGAAAATAGCAATCTGTACTTAAAAGAAGATACCGATGGTAATATTCTGATTGCTGAAATTTTTGTTGATGATATCATTTTGGGGGGAAATGAATTATTATGCAAATCCTTTTCCAATGAAATGAGCAAGGAATTTGAAATTTCTATGTTTGGGGAGATTAAATTTTTTCTTGATCTACAGATTCTTCAACAAGATGCAGGAATATATATCACTCAGTCCAAATACATCAAGGAAGTGTTGAAGATATTCAAGATGGAAGATTCCAAACCAGTTGGAACACCTATGGCTACCAGATGTAAGCTAAAAAAAGAAGACAAATCAAATGAGGTAAATCCGACATTATATAGATGAATGATTGGAAAACTGATGTATGTTGTTCATACCAGACCAGATATAGCACATGCTAATCCCAAAGAATCACATATGACTGTTGTTAAGATGATTATGAGATATCTAAAAAACATCGAGGACTATGGATTATGGTACAAAAGAGAAGGAAAATTTGAGCTACAATTCTATTAAGATGTTGATTGGGTTAGAAATATTGATGATTGAAAGAGAACAACTGGAGGAGCATTCTTCATGGGTCACAGACTTGTCACATGGATAAACAAGAAGAGAGGATGCATCTCTCAGTCTATTATAGAAGCAAAGTATGTGGTTGCTACTACAAATTGTTCCAATATTGCATGGATCAAACAATTATTGGAAGGTATGAATATGAAGATTCTTGAACCAGTAATTATCTACTGTGATAATACTAGTGCAATTAACATTTCTAAGAATCCAGTCATGCATGCTAAGACTAAACATATTGCTATCAAGTATCACTATCTAAGAGAACAAGTGCAAGCAAAGGAAGTGTCACTAGAATATGTTCAATCAAAGGAACAGTTAGCTAACATATTAACCAAGCTGTTACCAAAGGATACATTTGAGTACCTGAGGCAGAGACTAGGGGTCCAACCCTTGTCTATCGGTCACTAAGCTGACTAGGAGGTTGCATCAGCCTATACCAAATCTGAAGATCAGTCATGTTGATGCAAACACTGAGATGGATAGCAACAGATACATCTATACACAACAAGGTACAAATATGTATCAAAAAATAGCGACATTGTATTGTTGATGGATAGGGAAATTTAAGGAATATATTATGTGAAGGGATGGAACATGATATATATAGTTTTTTTTTGGCATTGTTGTCAAAGGGAGAGATTATCTCATTATCATAATCATCAAGTAGAAATTATCATAAAGGGAGAGATATGACAAAGGGAGAGATTATCTCATTATCATAATCATCAAGTAGAGATTATCATAAAGGGAGAGATATGATAAAGGGAAAGATTATCTCATTGAATCAAAAAGGGAGAGATTATCTCATTGATTAAAATTTTTTATATCATTATCCATGAAGTGAAGCTCCTGAGAATCAGAAAGAAAGATTTAATCAATATTATAAGGGAGAGAAATTGATTACATATGAGATATCCATCTAAGTGAGAGAAGTAAAAAAGGGAGAGAGTTCAGACAAAGAGAAAGATTGTTGTCAAAGGAAAAAAAATTATCAAGAAGAGGAATAGTCAAGGTAGAGCACATATCAAAATAGAGATATCAGATTATACATCTATCTAGCAAAGGGATTGAAGATTGAAGACAATCATTCTGCATGAAACAAATATAAGCTATTTTGAGCTTACCGAAAGCCAGACATTTGTAATAGTTACATTAGGAAAGCTTGATGAAACTATATATTCCATATTATATTAGTGATAGTATAGTATGATAATGTAGTATGTTGCCATTAATGCCAAAGGGAGAGATTGATGACATGTAACTAATTGAATGTTTGAAAATGTTAAGTTGATCACCAAAATGCAGAAAGATAATGCAAGAAATTAAATAAGTTAATGGATTGTATTATCATTGATGTCAACTTGATATAATATAATCAGTTATAATCAAAGTGTCAAAGACCTTAGAGAATCAAAGAGAAAAATATTATGCTTTCAGTAATGCATAAAAGACAAGTATTCACAATGTGACTTCAAACACCGATGATCAATGGAAACTAACGTACAGAGATCACTGAAATTCAAGTCATAGTAATCCCTGAGCAAGAACACTGATGAGCATTATCAACGAGTACAATCACAAGCATAACCGACAGCCAGAAACATAGTGTAAACTAATGGAGAAGCCCGAGGAGAACTAGAGTGTTGATCGAAGCTATCAAAGAGTTAAACACCAAAATTAACTTGAGTTCATAAATGACAAAATATCTAGCTGGCAGAGCTAAAAATTGACTTAACTGGTAGTTATCTTTGTTTTCATCGACAAGATAAAGCCAGAGATAAGTAAAGAATTTAAAGTTGTTTTGCCCAGTTGGCAAGAAGATCTCTGCTAGATAAAATAGGAGTTTTGCTTTAAATCTTATTGGCAATAATTGTGGATCATGCCAAGATCAATAAAATCAAGAAACTAACAATGGAGATATCATGTCTATAAAAGAGGCAACTTAATTCATTACGAATTGAGGTGGGTGAATGAATGAAAAGAGGATGTTAAAGAGAAACTTCATACAGTCCTGATCAATCAAGCTGAGGAAAGAGCTAAAGTTTTCTACGGACACCGAGCAATAGAAAATAGCATCACCAAGCAGAATCAAAGTGGAGAAAAGGTATAAAAAGAGATATTGATCAGATTGGTTTTCTGAGATTACAATAGATCTAAAAAATCTGCAAGTATAAGTTGTATATGTGAGTAGATCATACTATTTTAGTTTAACCATTGATTCAGAAAGTCTCTTAACCAAGTGGGATTTAAAGATCCTTTCTATATTGAGATACATCCCAAGGAGTATCAAAAATTTTGATCATGAAGATAGCATG
>MU228436.1:204009-217462 GCA_018584345.1 Thuja plicata
GTGGTTTTTCCCTTAACAGGGTTTCCACGTTAAAAATCCATGTGTCAATGTGTTTATGAGTCATTACTTTAGTGTTTTGCATTACACATAGCTTAACTGGATTGATCGGTATACTCTAGATAATTTATTGTGTTTCAGTAAATTAACAGACTATTATTTGGTAAACATACAGTAAAAGGTTTAATAAAACATTCCGATCAGTAGTATTTTGATAATAGTATTTGGAGGCATTCATCTTATAGGACTAAAGATAAATAGAGGCTTAATATTGTGGTACTAAGTTTTTGGGTTGATTATTGGAATATTTTTTAGGCCAGTGATTCGCCCCCCCCCAGTTATTACTAACACTATCCTAATGTATTTTATTTAAATACATTTTCCCCACAAAATCCCTTTTTAATAAATTCATATTTATTTAAAATCCTTCATATTCATAATTCTTCTAAGCTATGATTTATTCAAATCTAACTTGAATTATAATCTAAAATTAAGCTAGAAACCTATTATTCCAATCTAGAGGCCTACCCTAAGCCTACCCTATTCCTACTCTAGACCCATCACCTCACTTCCTAAACATACTTCCCCAACTAATAATTCTCCAATCCTACTTAAAAAGGTGATTCCTAACCCTTTTAATAATAATAGCATGCTCACACATGTGTGAAAATTCTCTCCAAAATGGTCATCCATTCCTCTTAAATGTTCTTACATATTTGTCCCCTACTTGAAAATCCTGAGCCACTCAAACATTTAATGCTATGTTTGACTCCAAAATAGCCATCCCTTCCAAGCCCATGTGTCCCTTATGTGGCTCTTATGTGGATGGCACATAGGTGCCACCTCATTCAAGCCCTTCTCTTCTCTCCCAAAAATCTATAAATAGAGGCCTTCTCCTCTTGTATTGGCATCTCTCATTTTGCATTGTTATTATGCTATTTTAGTTTTAGAATCTCATTTCTAGTTTTCATGCTTGTATGCTTAAATCATTTAGAAGTTACATGTTAGGCTAATGGTTAATGAATCATAGTTTCTTTCAATTGTCTTGCATATCAATTTCATAAGTTATAATATCATCTTTGAGAAGAATTTGACATTAGTTCTTCATACTAGCTCTTGAATATCTTCTTTTCATAAAATCTTGCATTCATAGTTGCATTGCATTGGGGATCCACTCCATTTGTGTTTGAGAGAGCACATTCACATCCAATCTAAAAGAGAAAATTAAACAAGTAATATAGGGTGCAATAGCCTATTTTATCTCAATCTGATGTTATGAAGATTTATTGTTGGTTCTTTCTTATTTCATGAATTATATGTGCTAACACACTAACATTTTATGTTTGAGCTTGCTCCCAACAGGTTGAAGATTTCCTCATACACATATTCAAGCTGGAGAGAGCTACAAAATTCTTGCAGTTGTAGAATAGAAGATTGGTATTTTTTGTATGGAATTTTATATTGCATATTTCATATTGTGTTTCCTTCAATTCCAAAGGGAGAGATTGATGAACTAAAACTGATTGTATATTTGAAGTCATTTGTTGATAATCAATTGAGTTGTAGATGTGATGATAAACATTATCAGTTAATGTATTGTCATTCATGTCAACTTATTTGAGTATCATTATGGTGGATAACATTTGTTATAGATTAGAGAATTGGAACAAACAAAGTTTATGTGATTGATAAATCAAGATTTCTGTATACACCAAGAGATAGTGAAAGCCGAGTAAAACACAGTGTATACCAAGCACAATGATAACCGAGCAAGGGATTGCTGACACAACTATTGACCGATCAATTTAATCAAACCGAGGCTAACTAGAATGCTGAGATGGAAATTGATGATTTCAAGGTAAAATATAAAGTTTTCTATTTTGATCAAACGGTTATGAAAATTCAATGAAGATCGGATGAAAAATATTGAAACATGTTTTTAACACAACTGTTGAGGATGGTCTAAGCGGGAGAATCAACGATGGAGATTAAGCAAAAAAAATTGAAGGATGGAAATTAAATGAGCAATGATGTATACATATGAGACAAGAGATTCATTATGAATATACATGCTACACCTAATGAGCACATGAGAAGTTTATGCATGACTGATCAAATTGGTTAAAGATAGAACTGAGCGTTTTCTGTAAACATCACTGAGCAAATAGAGGAAAGAGGATTACCAAGAAGAACAAGTATGAAGTATGAGATGAACTGAAGTGAAAAAAATGATTAGAGGTATTATTTACTTAGCTTAGATCTTAAAATATGAAAAATAGAGTTGTATTTTAATCAGATCATTACTGTATCAGTTTAACCATTGTTACAGATAAATCTCTTAACCGGGTAGGATAGTGGAAGTCCTTATTATGAAATTCTAATGAATGTTGAATTTTTTCTTGTTTACCCCATAGTGAATGCATGGTCAAGAGAGAACTATTAGTTTTAAATCCTCTAACCAGGTCACATTTAATAGTTTGCATTGTAACTTTTAACAAGGTTGGCTCTTCACCGAGCTCACTTCAGAAGAGTGAAAATATTTTGGGTTACTGGTCCCCAGTGTTTTTTTACCTTAGCAGGATTTCCATGTTAAAAATCTTTGTCAATGTGCATGAATGTTGTGGATTGCTATTTTACTTTACAATTTACTTTATTGACCTCGGTCGATAATCACAGTATTAATTTATTGATACTCGGTAAACACTATTGACTAAAGTTTGAGATTACATAATACATTTTAACCGATTTTAATTATATGTTTGAATTTGTTTTGATATACATCTGGAGGAATTTGGGACTATAGGATAATTTGGGAGCTAACTGATTCACCCCCCCCCCTCTTATTTATTCTAACAATAATAATAATAATAACTATTTCAAGGGCTCCTGGAGGAAAGAACCAGTAAGAAAACTTCAATTCCTCTCCCAACAGATACAATAAGGGTAAGGCTAGTAGAAATACCCAGAAAAAAGAAACCCTATAGACTATCTGACCCTAAATATATAAATACATTTGCATAATCAGACCCAACAAAAAAACCCCATATTTTCAATAAGGAATAAAATTTAAACCAATGGGGCTCAATACAAAATATGGAAAACCCATTCAAAATAGCCATTACAATACATATCAATTTTCCATCATATGACACACTCCTCTTTGGGGTGTCTAATATCACGAATGCCAGGCAGATCAAACAAGCATTGGATCTTTATTCAGTAGCCTCGAATCAAAAAGTTAACTCCCTAAAGTCTAAAATCCATTTGTTTAACACTAATCAGATTGTATCCAATAGGATTGTCAATCTTCTAGGGATTTTAGTTGACTTCCTTCCATCTGTATATCTTGGAATCCCATTCTTCATGGGGGCCAACAAAACTATCTATTGGACACCTATCATTGATAGGATTAAAGCTAGAGTAGTAGCATGGAAAGCAAGGTGGTTGTCTCTATCAGGTAGAATTTTACTTATTAAAACAGTATTATCAGCTATCCCAAACTATTATTTATCAGTTCTCAAAGCGCCCCACTCCATAATTCAAACCATCCAGAAACTGATAAGAGATTTTCTACGGATAGGAAATATGAATGGTGATAAGAAAATTCCCTTGATCTCTCTCGAGAACATGGCATAGGTAAACCAATTAGGTGGAGCAAGGATACATGATCTTCAAAAATGTAATCAGGCTTTTGGGGGAAAACTAGTTTTGCAAATGTACACCAAACCACATAACATATGGTGTCAAATTATGCAAAAGAAGTACTTAGATGATACTAATCCAGCCAGAATTCTCACTGTTTCAGACCCCTCAAAAGGTTCAGCCATTTGGGACTTCATGATATCTTCTAGAAAAATACTTAGTAACTACATTACTTGGGAGTTGAATAGTGGATTAGCAGTCAAATACTGGCGCAATTCATGGAATGGTGCCCCACCCCTAATACAAATGGAGGATATAGAGGCCATAGTTGCTACTATGAAAAATGAATGGGGTCCTTACCTTTGTGACTATGTCTCAGCAATATGCATATTCTCAAGAAAAGTAATATGGAAAGATCCTCATGAACTGCCATTATCTCCCCAAGGAATTCATCATTTACAAAATATATTTTCAAAAAAATCAGTCTATCAATCAAATTTTGAGGATAAATTGATCTGGGCTCCTGGGAAAGATGGGAACTTCTTTAAAGAAGGATATAAACTTATCCAATAGAGGGATGCTATCACAAAACCATCCCATGCCTACACATTCTGCTAGAATCACCTGACTCTACCCAAAGCAAGTTGCTTTACCTAGATAGCACTAAAGAATAGAGAACTAACCAGTGATCTCTTACATAGAATCAACATAGCACAACCATTCAACTGTCTTCTATGTGATAGTCAATAGGAAGCCACAGATTATCTTTTTCTAAATTGTCAATTTGCACAAGATTGCTGCTTTTTTGTCCTTGGAAAACTTCATTATTCCACACAAGTTATGGGACTTATTTGAGTCTTGGCCAGATCTGTATTCCTCATCCCTATTTTCCTCTATTTGGAAGTGCATTCCTGCGTTAGTTGTGTGGGAAATATGGTGGGAGAGAAACAAAATAATTTTCCACAGAACTTCTTCGCCAATCCAAATAGTGACATCAGAGCTGGAAAGGTCTATATCTGAACTAGTAAATGCTAGTCACAGTAAACTTAGATATAACCTAGTCATGACATCTTGGGACTCCTCTATATTGCGAGAATGGAAAATTATACATATATCTTTTGGCTGGAGCCACCAAACAACACCTAATAGAGGAAATAGTAGAGTTACAGTCAAATGGTTGCTGCCATCTATAGAGATTGCTAAAATAAATTTTGATGGCTCTTCCAGAGGAAACCTGAGGAATTCAAGTGCAGGAGTATGCATTCATGATCATCTAGGCTCACTATTAGTGATTAAGTGTTGCCCACTCCCATTTGGAAAAAATAATATGGCAGAAGCCCAAGCACTATATGCTAGTTTAGTATTGGCTAAAACATGAGGATTTCAGCAGATTCATATAGAAGGTGACTTGTTGATTTTAATCAAAGCATGTATTACTCATGTATCACACAATTGGAGACTTACATATATTCTACAACAAGTCTTGCAATTATTAGATTCATTTCAAGAAGTATTCATATCACATACACTACAAGAAGGGAATGCGCTGCAAATCATTTAGCAAATAAAGGGTGTGATGGGCATGATGAAATGTTGTTATATCCGGATGATATCAAAAAACAAGATGTAAAACTTGAAGACATTCTTAGATTGGACAAGATAAATTATGACAGCCCTAATTCAAATGTGCGGATGTGAGTCATTCCAAAGTGCGGCCTTCCATATGGATTTATTATATGGTGGGTGTAAATGACATCACATCATCTGCCCACATGGCATAAGTGACACGTATGTGAGTAAGTGCGATAGGATGATGCTACAATGAATACATTATCTATGGAGTACTTATTCAAGCATCACTCTGCAATCGTATGCCATCATTGCTAATGAACAGATCAGCCTAAGTACTATGCTCCTGCAAGTTTCGTATGGTTTCACATAGAGGTATGTGCAATTTAACTGACAAGCATCTTTATTTATAATGAGCCATGTACTATTACACCCTCAAGAAAAGATTATGTGAGATCTGCCATAAATGTCATGAAACCCAAATGTACATTCGCGGCCTTCAAATACCCTGCCCTTTAGTGTGTTTGATCATTCGCTGCCTTCAAATACTCTGCACTTTGGTAAAGCTTTCTGGTTTTTGAGAAGTATCCCAGAGCTGGAATATATATTTATCTATGCTTTAAGTTGAAAATGGAGTTTCCCTGTTGTGATACTTGCGGTAATCACCATACCGAACTCCTACCCAGAAACTATTGGGTCTTCATATCCCTGCTATCCTCTAAACTTTTGTTCCCCAACAGAATTGATGGCCCAGAGATTGAACAAGTGTTCATCTACAACTCCATGCTTCATTATAGGGCAATTCATTGGGTTATTGGTGAAAATGTGCTCTCACCAAGGACAAAAGTAGTTGTATTCCCATCACAACTTTTATCAATCTTCCTATCCAACTTAATGGACATGCTACAATCAGTTGAGTTAATGTTTTATATTTCCAATAAAATAGTTCACCCTTAGTTTATTTCAGACACTCATCTTATGGCGGCACTACATAAGTATGAATTTTGGTCAAGTAAAGCACTGATTGGTGGCCTATTTTCTCACCATGACCTGATGATAAGCCACAAATATCTTATGGCATATGATTGTTTTAAATGGGCAATGGAGAAAAAGAGTTATCGACTCATCAGTAACAACTTGAAGATTGTGTCCCCAGTTCTTGGGAAGGATCTCGCGGATAACATCAGGAGAACAGCGCATGTGGTGTTGGATATTTTTCTTTCACTACTTCTTGTGGTTCAGACTCCACCATTGAACCCAGTGTGCAAGGTGCTTCCTCCTGGTTCCTCTAAACTGAGACTAGATTTGAATGTTCCTCTCTCACTAGTTCAATCTTCCACCATTCCCCCTGTAGCTCAAAATTCACTCGATGGTTGGAATGCAGTGTCTACTACGGCTCTGCTGACAGGTTGGGAGCTTGAATGGAACTTTGTGCAGTGTTCATTCTATCCTATGGATGAACAATAGTCTTGTGATTTCATTCATTTATATTATATTATAATCGAGTATATTATGGATCTAGTGAGTTTTTGGTGTGTAGCTCGATCCAGTTTTGTATATACCCATTTAGTGGGTTTTTGAAATATTGTAACAGCATGTATGGTTTCAAGATTTCCATGAGGAAAACCATATGTAATTAACCTTGTATTTTCTTTTCATGTATATGACTATGATTCTGGGGTTTCTTCCTGATTCTTCCATGGATGAGTCTTTGAATCAGTTTATATTAATATAATTATGGTGGCTAGTCTACTTTGGCTTAAAAAAAAAAATTTCCATCATATACATGAACTATAGTCACTTTACAACCAAAAGGCTTCCACCATGTACGACCAAGCATCATCCCAGTATGATTAGATAATATCGAATAGATTTCACCATGATTAGAATGAAAAGAAGCAAGCCTCAAACTTATCATGTGTCTTTGTTGGATTTTATCTCAAATTCCAAAAAAGGACGTTAGGATTTCACATGTCTTTTGTAACTTTTCAAATTTTTGGTTTGTATAGTGGATTTTGTACCTAGATTCTCTAATAAATATATAAAACTTTGTATTTGATGGAATTAGTAGTTTCAATTGTCAACCCTAATATGTGGTCCTTTTAATTCTTAGCAGCAAATTCTAAGGTTTTGTTCCAATTATTCAATACAAAAAAATCTATTTTGTTAGAATCTTCCCCTTCTTTCAATGCAACCTTATAACCTCAATTAAGTTTACTGGTTTAAAACTTCAATATATTATTGATCACCCAACTATGCCTAGTGTATAACCTCTTTTTATTAGTGGCCTGTGGTGCTGACATTCTTCCAACCACTCATTTGGTTGATATTGGAACTCCTGTAGCTTTTTCCTTGGATGGTTCAAAAGATCAATAAATTATCGTTCACACTTCTTGAAGTTGGTCATTCAGTTCATATTGGAACCCCTGCACCTTTTGCCTTCAATGGCTCAAAATTTCAAAAAATTATTGATCATGCGATTTTGTTTAGTATATAAGTTGTTAATAACTCCTCACCTCACACAATTTGTGGCAATGTACTTTAACCACTTTTAAGGCAAATAATAGTGCATGTCATTTCCAAAAGAATATTTCCTTCCGCATCTCAAATTTTTTTGACTTGTAAGCTAAGGAATGAAATTTATCATTACTTACATTGATTATCATTTATCACAAAAGATGATATTATTGTACTATTATTATTATTATTTTTAACTATTTTTGCTACGACTATGTAGGTTCCCTCACAAGAATAGACTAATATTATTAAATATTAGCATGGGAAGAAATGGAAAGAATAGAAAAGATGATATTATCCCCTAGAAAATAGTGTGGTCAAAGAGGTGGAGTCTCAATGAAAGATCCATTATCATTAGGGTAAAGGATCTAGACATAGATAATGTTATTTGAAAAATTGGTTAGAATGGATAGAATTGGAAAGAATTAGAATGGTGGAATAACTTAGCTCGAAATACTTCAAATAGGGTTTATGATATTCAAAGGAACAAGGGTGAATTTCTTTCATTTTTTTTTCTACAGTGTAATGCGATACATCTTTCTTAAAAGAGGAATCAGATGATTCCACTTTTTTCTTCTTATTTTTTGATATATTGGGATTCAACAAAGACATCCATGATAAATTTGTGGCAGCAACAATGTCCTCAACTTGTTGTCAAAACCCTGTGGATGGAGTTTTTTTCTTTATTTTCCAAGATTACCATTACAAAAAGGTAAAAAGCACAAGATCATCATTTGAAAAATTGCAATTCCACCTCTATATATGGTTATTTTATGTCATGTGCAGGGGTAGTTTGTATTTTGATTTTTTTTTTGTTACAACAATAATATGCTAAACAAGAAGAGTGTTGTCCAAATCCTGAAGCTAGAGTCAAAACCATATGAACTATGTTATTCAACCAGTACTAAAACAAAGTGATTCCTACAATGTGCACGATTATTGATTCTTGATATGTAATCATTTGTTCAACATAATATCCATGAATATCTTATTTGAGAGGAAACCAGAGTAATTCACTAAAATTTTCAATGGTTGGAATTGCACTAAAAGTTTCAACGGTTGGAACTGGAAAGAATGTCTCAGGACTTGCATTATGTCATGCAAGGATTGATACCAATTTTTATTTATAGCATACAAAATAAAATTATCTTAGTTTTAAAAATGTAACAATTGATTATTAGAGAAGATGTATCATATGCCATATAACATTGTAATTCATCATTTATACCTAATGAATAGTTATGCTTTAACATTCTTAGTAGTCTTTCTTACTCGTTTGCACAAAACAATTATCTTTATTCTACATATTTGAACTTCTATTTTATATATGTAATTATTAATAATTATGTGTTGCAATTAAAATTTTATTTACTTTTACTATAATATATCTTATAATGTCTAGATTATGTATGCAAAATAGGAATAGAAAGTAACATGTAAGAGATTATCAGTTGGCAATGCCAAAATTATTTATATTCTACTATGCCCATTGTATTTACATTTCCCCTTTAGATTTTGTTTCTAGTTTTCATTAACTCTCTCTGCTTTTATCTCTTCTACCCATGAATTACCCTATATGCCTAGTTTGCAACAAACTATAAATTTATATTCTTGAACAAGTTACGGATAGGCAAGTGCAATAAATTTTAAAGAACCCCACTTTTCTTATCATGCATGCAGTGAAAAAAATTTTGGGCCAAAGTTTTATCATGGCTGATCACAGATATAGATTCAACACGGACATCTTAGGCGTATTTTTGGCAACAATTATTAATTGAGGGTTGTAAATTCTTTGTAAGAATTTTATGCCATAAATTATTCAAGAATGTGTTTTTGGGTGAGTTGGATTTAGTGTTAGCCAACATTGATGAGAATTGTACAATTCCTTTTCCAAAATACTACATTGGTGGTCATGTAGGGGTGGAGTGGTTACAATGTTTCCTATTTTTTTCTCAACATGTGGACATTTTTTAGAATCAGTGGGTGAAGATTCTTAGAAGCTTTTAGTTTCTCCAAAATATTATTGGTATAAGACTCATTGAATACGGGGAGTGGATTAAAGTATACCTCTGTCAAGAAGGTCTTGATAGTGACTTAGAGGGGGAATCCTTTTATGTCAAAACTTTATACAATACACAAATTGTTGAAGGTAGGTATCATGAGAGTGTTGGTGTTGGTTGGCATGGACATACTAGAAATAATGTTAGTGGGTCAACTAGGATCGATTTGGGCTTGTAGGCTCTTTCATTTTTGGTGGCTCCGCATACTTTGTAATTGCATGTCATATTTCTAGGTTTTTGTTCTCTTTTTCACATATTTCTATAATGGAAATGAATAGTCTATGTATGTAGAGTGTTAGTGGGATTTCGGCCATTTTGGAGAAATTATCTATTTTCCTAGCTGGATTTAAAGAGAAATAGGTAGAGGTTACTCATTGGTTTATTTTTGTGTCAAAGGTTAGATGTCCCAATGTGCATTTTTGTGTTGGAAATAAATGTTTGGTTGTTTGTTTGCATTGAAGTCAAACACTTTGGTCTAGTTTTGTTTAAGGTGTTTTCTCAAACACTATGGTACATATGTACTTTTTGATGACATGTTCAGGTATATCTTGAGTCTAGAAGAAGGATGTTGGTTTGGAAAGAAGTACAATTATGTGTTGTACATGGTAGTATTTATGAACTTATAGATCAATGGAAGATAAATATGTATTCATAATAGTGGAAGATAATTTTGTATCTAATACTACAGAACATAAGAAGACAAGTATGTATTTAGTGCTACAGAATAGTGGAAGACAAGTATATATTTTGGATATTGTAAGAATTATGTTTGTCAGAACTTCATAATTATTTTCATTTGGTCCAAAAGTCAATGGCTCTGTCTAGATAATAGTGGTTCAATAAAAAAGTTATGCAATTGAAGATGGTAGTTGTTACACTTGTGTTTTCTAAAAGGTTTCTGCTCCAGAAAACAAGGTTAAAGATGTGCATATATGATTTATATTATTCATCAGCTTTGATCTTGGTTTACATGATTTGAAAACTTTTCATGGTGTTTCTAAAACAAAGTTATCAAGTGATACAGTTGTGATCAGTTTGTGGTCTGGCCATAAATGTGTTGTGATAGATTTTGAAGTGGATTGTTAGCAAGTGATATTGTTTTTGATGTAGTGTGTAGATCTCACCATGGAATATGGAGGTCCAGATATAGTTGGAAAGGGATGTGGCTCTTAGGGTAGTGTATTACTATATGTTTAAGATGGTTATGGAGGTTTTTCAACTAATTGTACATCTAGTACTGGTATTTGTGTAATGTGTTCATGGTCCCTCGTTCTCCTAGAATAGATCATGATTCATTTTTTTGGTTTGAGTATTCCATTTAATGATGATCTCTTATCTGGATGGGTTTGTGCTATGTATGACCCATGTATTTAATGTTTATCTCTTATCCTGTTGGGTCCATATTAGGTATACTCTGTGTTTTGGTCTGGGTGCTTTTGGCATGGGACCTTATTATAATTTTTTGTTTCCATGGCTGACTTGTAACTTAATTATAATATGTTTTTGGCATGGTTGACCTTGTTGTAAAATCTAATGATCTATATTGTATATAAGTAAAGTATGTGCTTTGGAAAAATGTAAGAGATTGTGGTGTGCAAAACAATGAATAACTTCAATTAGAGTTCATTTTATGAAGCTGTTATAGTGACAGAGAAGAAAAGGAAACAAAAGTGGGTTGTTGAGGTTGACAGTGTTATGTACATCAGTTGTGTTATTAGGATCATTTCTCTTTATCTATTGTGAATATTTATATGTACATTATCCCTAAGATAGTGGGTCTTGGGTGGACAAGTTATTTATTTTATCTTGCTACTTTGGCAGTGAGCTTTTGTTTGCAAGTCTGGAGTAGTGAGCCTTTTTTCAAGTATGGATAAGTGAGCTCCTATCTATTTTTAGTGGTGTACTAGCAATGAGCCTATAGTTGCAAGTCCAAAGAAGTGACCTCCTGCTATCTTTGATGAACTATAACTGATTGAATGTTTGAAGATATTAAGTTGATGATTACCGAGCTGTAGAAAGTTAATGCAAGACATTAAATAAGTAAATGTATTGTATTTTCATTGATGTCAACTTGATTTGATCTAATTAGTTATATACGTATTTCCAAAGACTTCAAAGAACCAAATAGATAAATTTTATGTTATCAGTAATGCATAAAAGTTCAGTATACACCAAGTGACAACAAACACCAATGGACAGTGCACACCAATCGATAGAGAACCCCGAGAAGAGTCACAGTGATACCCGAACAACATACCTGAGAAAGCATTACCAAGAAGAACCAAAGTGATACCAGTGAAGAACTAAAAGTCACAATGTTTCCCGATGGACAGACAACCCTGACGAATAGAGATGCCCAAGGACAACTGAAGTCAATGTTAGAATGAATTTAGAATAACTAAGAGGGGAGGGGTGAATCAGTTATCCTCAGGTCTAGATGTAGCAAATAAAACTTTATGTATATCAGATCTACTCGGCAGAAGTAGCATATGTCAACAACTTTAATCATGCAGTTTACTATATAATGTAATTAGCTTGTAGAAACATAATAGTAAAAAAAACCATAACTATTCACACAAGTTGACACAAGTATTTAACGTGGAAACCCAATATGGGAAAAATCACCAGTAACATGCTACCAAGTTTCACTCTTCTGAAGTGAGCTCTGTGAGGAGCCAACCCTATTAAAGGTTACAATAAAACACTGTTAGGTGTGACCTGGTTAAAGGATTTAATCACCCTATTAGGAGTGGCCTTGTTAGAGGACTTAGAACATTCCACCTGAATGTCACCTTATTAGAGGATTTATACAAATGACTGCTAGGTCAACCTTGTTAAAGGATATTAACTGATACAATGGTTAGAAAGTAATTAGTAGTTGTGATCTGATACATACAACTTACTTTCCAAATTCAGATCCAATTACAACTCTGATGCTAACTTACTGGATAGCCTACATTGTCATTTCAATCTTTCGATCTGCTTGGAAATCTGTCAAGCAATCACACATGCAACTCTCTACTTCTGTATTCAGCCTTCTCTGCTAGGTCATGCCAAATAGTAAATCAACTATGCAATCCTCTTGCATACACACATCCACTTGCACACATAATGAATAACCCCTTGAGGTTATCATATACCTCTCTGTCTAGGTCAGATAAATCTTTGCCGCTTAATCAAGATCATAGATCTTAGGTTAGGTCAGATCCAATGGATCATTCCATCATTACATTACATTTACTTCTCCAAATTAGTCTCTAATTAAATCTTGAAACCATGCATTAATTACAGTTACCCATACATTAAAAGACATGGATCAATCTTTAATTAACTTTACATATCCCAATAAAATTAACTAAGTCAGCCAGAGATCTCAAATCTCATCATTAATCCAATTACTGTAAGTCGGCAAACATCACTGTTTTCACTTAGCAATTTCACTGGTGCTCGGCACTGAACAAACTTACCCATCACAAACAACTTCGCTCAGCACAAAAAACTTTTCTCAGCACAAGCAACTTCGCTCAGCACAAGCCAAACTTGCTCGGCACAAAACAGCCAAAAAAACTATCTTCGAAAGATAAAAAACTAATTACTTTTCCAGAGTGCCAACTGATCAAGTACCCTTTTATTTTCCTTAACTCAACCATTCACTTGGTCTTCTTGTT
>MU228436.1:222954-250451 GCA_018584345.1 Thuja plicata
AGTGGCCTTGTTAGAGGACTTAGAACATTCCACCTGAATGTCACCTTGTTAGAGGATTTATACAAATGACTGTTAGGTCAACCTTGTTAAAAGATTTTAACTGATACAATGGTTAGAAAGTAATCAGAAATTGTGATCTAATACATACAACTTACTTTGCAAATTCAAATCGAATTACAGCTCTGATGCTAACTTACTGGATGGCCTGCATTGTCATTTCAATCTTCTGATCTGCTTGGAAATCTGTCAAGCAATCACACATGCAACTCTCTGCTTCTGTATTCAGCCTTCTCTGCTAGGTCATGCCAAATAGTAAATCAACTATGCAATCCTCTTGCATACACACATCCACTTGCACACATAGTGAATAACCCCTTGAGGTTATCATATACCTCTCTATCTAGGTCAGATAAATCTTTGCCTCTTAATCAAGATCGTAGATCTTAGGTTAGGTTAGATCCAATGAATCATTCCGTCATTATATTACATTTACTTCTTCAAAGTAGTCTCTAATTAAATCTTGAAACCATGCATTAATTATGGTTATCTATACATTAAATGATGTGGATCAATCTTTAATTAACTTTACATATCCCAATAAAATTAACTAAGTCGGCCAGAGATCTCAAATCTCATCATTAATCCAATTACTGTAAGTCGGCCGACATCACTATTTTCACTCGGTAATTTAACTGGTGCTCGGCACTGAACAGACTTTCTTGTCACAAACAACTTCACTCGGCACAAACAAATTTTCTTGGCACAAGCAACTTCACTCGACACAAGCCAAACTTGCTCGGCACAAAACAGCCAAAAAAACTATCTTCGAAAGATAAACAACTAATTACTTTACCAGAGTGCCAACTGATCAAGTACCCTTTTATTTTCCTTAACTCAACCATTCACTTGGTCTTCTTGTTAAATATTCTTCATCAATCAATAGATATGGTACTCAAACGGATAACAATAGTCTCACCAGTTAACATTTGACATCAATGACAAAATAACAATTGCTTGCATTGTCACTTTCCAATAGTCAAGACCAAGAAAACAAGGAGTTAAACACTGATCAGAATTGAAGTTCAGAAATGAAAAAAGACTTAGCTGGAAAGAGCTGAATATAGAGTTAATTTTTTGATTACATTGTTTTCATTGACCAGTTAAAAGCTAAAGATAAGCTATAGATTTAAATCTATTTGTATTCTAGTTGTCAAGAAGAAATCTACAGGATAAAACAAAAGCAAGATTTAAAACAAGAATGGCGAGATTTTTGGATCATGTCAAGAACAACAAAGATAAGGACTTAGAATTGGTGTAATCGTGTCTATAAAAGAGACAAGCTAAATATATTATGAAAGAGATAATAGTCAAGAGATTTCTGGTGAAGATAGAAGTCTTCATACAGATCTGATCAAACAAGCTGAAGAACATAGCTAATATTTCTATGGACATTGAGAAATAGAGAAGCAACAACATTCATCAAGAATAAAGAAGTGGAGAAAAGGAACAAAAGAGAAACATTGACCAGAAAGTTATTATGAGCTTACAATAGGTCTGAACATCTGCAAGATTAAGTTGTATTTATAAAGAGATCATATACTATTTCAGTTTAACCATTGATTCAAAAAATCTCTTAACAAAGTGGGATTTAACCATCCTTTATGTATTGAGATACATCCCAAGGAGTATCAAAAGGTTTCTCATGAAGATAGCTGAGTGAATGCCAGATATCCAGTGACAAACTGTTATTTTTAAATCCTCTAACAAGGTCGCACTTAACAGTGTATTTGTAACCTTTAACAGGGTTGGCTCTTCACCGAGCTCACTCTAGAAGATTGAAAATTTTTGGTTACCAATCCGAAGTGGTTTTTCCCCTAATAGGGTTTCCACGTTCTTCACCGAGCTCACTCTAGAAGATTGAAAATTTTGGGTTACCAATCCGAAGTGGTTTTTCCCCTAACAGGATTTCCAAGTTAAAAATCCATGTGTCATATGTGTATATAGTTCACTGCTTTGATGTTTTTCTTTACACATTACTAAAACATGATTGATCTTTAAACACTAAGTTATTTAGTGTATTTCGGTAAAGACTAGACTGCTATTCGACAAAATCTTAAGAAAAAGGATAAACAATATATTCCATGCAATAGTTATTTAATAAGATTATTTAAAGGCATATATCTTGTAAGACTGAAGATAACTAGAGGTTTATATTTTTGGTATAAAGTTTTGGGTTGATTAATTTTTGAGGCCACTGATTCACCCCCCNTTCCCCCCCCCCCCCCCCACCCCCTCAGTTATTCTAACAATCTTTGTAATCAGAGTATATACATTAGTGCATTATCTTTGTTGGAAAGTGTTCACCGTGGTTTTTCCCAATTTGGGTTTTCCACATATAAAATTTTGGCGTTCATGTGTTATTATTTTAGTTCATTATTTAATTAATAAGTTGTGTGGTGGATAATATTGATAATTGAAATTCTAAGATTTTTATTTAATGTTGACCCCCACTCCCTCTCAGCATCTGGTGTGTGTTCAAAAATTGGTATCAGAGTAGGTTCCTCTTGAAGAAGCTTAAACGCTTGAGGCAGATCCAAGATGGTGCATAACTTACACTTCCAGGCTCTAGTATTTGATGGCACTAATTTTTCTTATTGGAAGGAAAATATGGAAACATATATGAAAACATTTTATATGGTATTTGGGAGGTATTAAAACTGGTTTCTATCCTCCTTTTGGAAGACCTTTGACTATTGATGAAGAAAAACAAAAAGAAGCTAATGTTAAAGAAAGAGAAATTCTTTTTAGTTTTTTATGTGACATGGTATTTGGGAAGGTGAAAGGTTTAAAAGGTACTAAATGGATATAGGATAATTTGGTCTTGGCATATGAATAATATTTAAAGACAAAACAAGAAAGACCAATGAATCTCAAACAAAAGTATGAGATCTTTAGAAAGGCAGAAGATGAGAGTGTTGAAATCTACATATACAGAGTCACAGATGTTTGTGATGGAATCATCTAGCTATTGGTGGACATATATAATACATAAATTTTATGCTTAAGATCTTATTAACCATACCAAAAGATTTAACACCAATGATATGTTGAATAAGGGAGATCAATGATCTAAGTCAATATTCAATTGATCAACTTATTGGTTCACTTTCTGAATTTGAGATTGTAGAGTTTGAAAGGGAAAAGAGAGAGAGATTGCATTCAAAGATATTTAAGAAGTTGAAACTAAGAAATTTAAGATGTCTAAGGAAGATGAATCATATCTTTCAAGAAGATTGAACCGAGACACTGGTAGATACAAATGTAATTTACCTCTTAAGTGTTTTAATTGTGAAAGGATAGGATATTTTCCTAATGAATCCAAGCAAAAGAAATGTCATAGTGAATCATAAGATGATGATAGAAAAGGCAATCAAAGGAAAGGTGATTTCAAAGAGAATTAATTTCAAAGGCAATGGTAAAAAGAGCTTATGTTCCATGGAGGAATACTTATTTGAAGATGAGGATACTAATGAAACTATTGAGGAATCTCTATTTTTGGCTATTTCACAAAAAAAAGAGGAGATTGCATTGCATGCTAAATTTTTTGGAGGTGCATGGATTTTAGATTCTAGATGTTCAAATCATATTCAAAAAGAGAAAAGAGAAGATTTATCAAGTTTAAATAATGTGATGGTGGAGCAATCAGATTTGTAGGAGAAGGAAGTGCAAAAATTAAAGGCATTGGAACCATTTCAATTAATGGTAAGCATAGAACTTATGACATTTATTATGTTGAAGGTTTGAAACATAATTTGTTAAGTGTTATTCAAATGTGTAAGAAAAGTTATGAAGTTATGTTCAAAAGTGATGATTGTGTTACCAAAAAGAAACAGATTGGTAAAAGGGTTGTCAAAGGTTTTAGGTCTGCTAAGAATATCTATTATATTAAAGATAAATGTGATGTTTTCTATCTCAATGCAATGGAAGATGGGAAGATAAGGTTGAGATGGAACTCAAAAAATACAAACTGGATTCTGAATTACTAAATAATAGTGAGGAGAAAAAGGATGAATAAAAAAATGGTGGAAGTCAAATGGGTTTTGGTAGACCAGAAGCATAAAGAAAACAAGAAGGATATGGTAGACCAAAAGCAAATGGAAGATAAAAATGATTTGGTACACTGGAAGCAAATGGAAGAAAAAAAGAAACTAGTAAACTAAAAGAAGGTGAAAGACAAAAGAATTTGGTAGATCAGATAAAAGAAAAGGATAGAAAATGGCCAATGAATCATAGACCTCCTCCTATTCATTCTAGGTATTCATCTTTTGATAGACTCTTTTTTCTTGTAATAAATTAGTTCATAGAGTTAATGAATGTAGAAGTCTGAAAAGGAGTTATGTTTTTAATGGAAGATGTTATCATTGTAATCATTTAGGGCATAAGGCAGTTTAGTGAAAAATGTAGTGAATTTGAGTTGAAATGTAAATAACTTTAGTAGAGTAAATGTGAATAGAAATATTAAGAACTTTAGTGGATACTGTTATGGTTGCAATGGGTATGGTCATGGAAAGGATAAATGTTGTATAAAAATCAATGTCTTGAATAATGAATCTACAAAAAATAAGGATGGTCTGGTTTGTTAGAACTGTAACATTATAGGACATATTGCAAGGGTTTGCAAAAGAATGGATGAAAAGAATGATTGTTCAATGATTGCAAAAGACTCAAAATAAAATAATAAGACATAATTGATGAAGAGAGGAGAAGATACTTCTGAAAGTAGTCTAACATCCATCCTGGATGATGTTTCCTCCTTTATTAAATGACTCATATTGTAAGGTATGAGAGGGAGTTTTCATATAAATCAATTTTCCCCCTTGAGGATGGATGTTTATTATCTTCTCACATTGGAAATAAGGTGTGAAGGATTTTTTGGAAGTAATATTTGTGTTTTGTGGTCTAGAAAGGTGAATGGATGGTTTTGTAAACATTGTATTAGTTGTTTGGTTGTGTCAAAGGTTGTTCATACTAAGTTATGTTCAAATTTTGACTGGAGAAATGATATGCATTTTGATTAATTAGATAACAATGTTGTTGACTATAGAAGATTCTTTGATGAGTTGAAGGATAGGATAAGTATGTAGAATTTATTTCCACCAATGGAAATTGACTAGTTTAAGGGTAATTTTGTCTTCTATATTGATAATAATCGCTACTACATAGAAGAGGTAGCATTTATAATTGTTTGGTCAAGTGTGTTTGAAACTATAGCGTAACTATTTGTTGCTATCAGTGAGGGAAAGACAAAGATAAGGGAAAGAGTATGAGAAAGATGCCTATAGAGGCCTTGTCCTCTAGTAATCAAGAAAAGAGTGTCAGATGGATGTGTCTAGAGTGCTTCTCTGCCCCCTTGATTGTTCCAACTGAAAATGAAGATGAAGAACAAAAAGGAGTTAGTGAATAGAAGGAAATTGTACGTATTGATGTGTAGACTGCTACTAGTAAAGTTCAGGTTGCTTTTCATGTCTCATCAGAAAAATTTTATATGTCAGATGAAAATATTCCTAATATGTTCAAGACTGATATAGATATGTTCCATCGTATGATCAGGATATTGTTGAGTTCCTCTAGGAGAAGCTTGGGGTTGTTGCCCCTCCTTCTTGTAGCTTAGTGTATCAATGGTGCATTTGTCCAAGTGAAGATTTTGACTTATTCTTATTTTGGATTGATGCTAGTGGATGTTATCAGAGTTGTACAATAGAAATATTGTTTTTGGCCTTTTTCCTTGATGGAAAATGGGGAGAAAAATAAGGAAAATGTTTATTTGATAATATGTTCAATAAAATTTTGGTTATTTCAGTAAGGGGGATTTGATAGTGATTTATCTCTTAGTAAAATATTTTTGGTGGATAATTGCAATCAATAAAAAAGGGGGAGATTGTTGGAAATATATGTTTGGTTGTTTGTTGTCATTGATTTCAAACATGTTGGTCTGGTGGTGTTTGAGGTGTTTGTTCAAACCATAGTAAAATATTTTTGGTGGCTAATTGCAATCAATGAAAAAGGGGGAAATTGTTGGAAATATATGTTTGGTTGTTTGTTGTCATTGATGTCAAACATTCTGGTCTGGTGGTGTTTGAGGTGTTTGTTCAAACACTATGGTTTGAATGTACATGTTGGTGAAATGTACTAACATGTTCAGGTATATATTGTGTCCAGAAGAAGGATGTTCATCTGGAAAGAAGAAAAGTTGTTTATTGGAAATGTTAGTATTTATGAACCTACAGATAAATCAAAAACAAGTATGTATTCAAAATAGTTAAATACAAGTATGTATTCAGTGCTACAAAATAGTGGAAGACGCATATGTATTCAGTGCTATAGAATAATGGAAGATAGGTATGTATTCTAGAGATTGTGAGAATGATTTTTTTTATAGCTTCAAAGTTATTTTTCTTAGGTCTGTAAGTCAATGGTTCCATCTAGATGACAATGGTTCAATAACAAATTTATGCAGTTGAAGATGGAAGTTGTAGCAGTTGTATTTTTTATAAAAATTATTCTCCAAAATCAAGGTTGAAGATGTGCAGATATGATTTTTATTGTGTACCATTTTTGGTTTTGTTTGTGGTGGTTCATGTTGTTCCGAGAAAATTTCCTAGTGTTGCGAAAATAGTGTTATCAAGTGATGCAATTGTGATCATTTTTTGGTCTAGTTCGGAAATGTGTTATGATAGCTTCTACCGTGGATTATGGGTAAGTGATATTATTTCTAATGTAGGGTGTGGATCTCACTATGGTGTGTGGAGGTCCATATACAACTGGCAGGTGATGTGGTTCTTAGGATAGTGTGTTACTCCATCTTTGAGATGTCTATAGAAGTTGTTCTAGTAATTGTGGATCTATTATTGGGCTTTGTGTATTTTTTTCATGGTCCCTCATACTCCTAGAGTGGATCATGGTTCATGGGTTTGGTCCAGGTATTGCATTTAATGATTATCTCTTGTCCATATGGGTTTTTATTATGTGTGACTCATGTGTATTTAATTTTTATCTCTTATATGGTTGGGTCCATGTTAGGAATAATCTATGTTTTGGTCTGAATGTTTCTGTCATGAACCTAATTGTACAAGTTGTTGTCATGGCCAAATTGTAACTTAATTGTAATATACTTTATGCATGGGTGACTTGTTGTAAACTCCAAGGATCCTCTTGTATGTAAGTATAGTATTTACTTTGGAAAAATGTGAGAGTGTGGTGTGTGAATCAGTGAAGACCTTCAATGAAAGTTTTAGAAGAGAAGAGTTCAATTTATGAAGTTGTTATAGTGACAGATAAGAAAAGGTAGAAAAATTAGGTTGTTGAATTTGATATTGTTATGCAAATCAGTTGCATTATCAGGAGAATTTCTCTTTATCTATTGTGAATATTTGTATGTACCTTATCCCTAGGATAGTGGGTCTTGGGTGCACAAGTTATTTACTGTATCTTGACACTTTGGTAGTGAGGATTTATTTGCAAGTCCGGAGTAGTGAGCTTCTATTTTCAGTGGTGTATTGACAGTGAGGCTCTGATTGCAAGTCCAGAGCAGTGAGATCCTACTATCTTTGTAATTAGACTATATACATCAGTGAATTATATTTGCGGGAAAGTGATCACTATAGTTTTTCCTTGTTTTGGTTTTCAACATATAAAGTCTTGGTGTTCATGTTTTCTTGTTTCAATTCACTATTTACTTAATAAGTTGTGTGGTGGATAATATTTATGGTTTATTTTCTAAGTAAGAGTTTTAGTTTATGTTGATTCACCCTTGCCCCTCTCAGCATGTGGTGTGTTCAACATTATGCATTTCTTTTGTTCTCTCTAAATGTGGTAGTTTCCATGAACACTATCAGCCTTCAACATTCTAATATATTTAGTTATGATAATATAATATATTTTTGTCTCTTTGGTGTCACTGATCAAGGAAAAATGAAATAGTAATTATGAAATGGGTATATCTTAAATTAAATTTTGATGGTGACTCAAGAGGAAACCTAGGAGTCTCTGGATTGGGTATGTGTATTAGGAACTCTAGTGGAAATCTAATTACCTCCAAGACTATTCTAATCAATAATGGGACTAATAACATGGCAGAAGATTTGGATTTTCTCCATGGTACTCTCCTTTCACACAAATTGGTTATATCACATTTTCATGTTGAGGGAGACTCATTGTTAACTTTTGATGCTACCAAGGAACATATGTGTCAAGATTGGAGGATCAACTATGTTCTGCAATAGGCTTGGGCCATTATGGAAAACTTTGATGCCTATATTATCTTGCATACCTACAGAGAGGGAAACAAGGTGGAAAAATGATTAGCTAACATGGATTGTGATGGTGGTGAGGTAGAATTTACTAGTGGTATGGATCTGCTAAGTGCCTACCCAGAATTAGTAGATATATTATCAATGGAATGTGTCTTACCTCAAAACATGTGAGATAAGCTTTATTCAAGTCAGGGAAAATATAATAATGGAATGTTGGATATAGTTATGTCAAGATCTGGGTGGCTACTCTAGCTTGATTTGAATTGAAGTTGGATAGACTTATCTAAAGTGAAACCCATGTGGATGTATTTTGATTCCAACCCAAACAGGTGCTCAGGCCCACGATGGTATGCTGACATGGTTTCATTCTAGATGTAAAATGTTGACGTGATTAAAGTACAATGGCTTGCTGGGGCTAATTGTTTCAAATTTCTATAAATGTTTGAATGTTGATAAATCCATGGTCTTCTTTAAGGATAGTTAACCATCAATATACACATGATCAAGGTTCATTAATAATTTAGGGATGATATATTTAAGTCACTGCACTGTATCATCATGCCACCATATTTCCAAATTTCCTCATTTCAAATTAAGTTGTCTGATAAAATTGCATTGGGAATATTGTTTGTAATATACATATTAGTAATGTTAGTGTTTGCATGTGTCACACATGCGAAGTAAATGTAATAAGGCCAGGTAAATCACCAAATTCCATATTCACAGATTTAGGATACTTCCTTTTTGGCTTTATTGGGGCTTTTCCACATTATTTGCAATGTGAAACATACCATATATTGATTATGGTCAGGATACAATTATCCCAAAATCATGTGAAGAAATATTATATGTGTTGCATAATTTATTGCCTCTGTCCTTATCATCTCTTCATACCTTAAATTAGGTTTTTCATGGTGATTTTATTCACTGGAGATGAGCACTTGTGGGTCTGTGGTGTCGGTAGAGGGAGACGTTCATGTATGCTTTCAGTTTATTGTTTTCCACTTTTGGAGCATGGAGTATCAACCACACAACTATAGGGTTTACATTTTGCCACTACTAGATGAGCAACCATTTGAGGCATGGGTAACAGATGATCTCCTTGAATAAATTTTTCATATGGAATGTTATCAATTTAATAGGATTTTTAACTGTGCCATTAACATGGAGGTCCTTGCACCATTTTCCTGGAAAATTTTGTTTCTGAGTCAGTTCATCTCTATTTTTATTTCAAATGCGATATACCTATTGCAAGTGTTTCCAATGCTTCAGGAAGTTGTGAGGAAAGATGAGAAAATAGGGGTCCTTTCTGATTAAAGCCTACTGGTGGCCATCCAAAACTATGACATTTGGGAGGGAAAAGTTTTCATTGGGGGACTATTATCAAATGAATTTATGCCAAATAACCATGCCTTTGTTTCTATCTATGATACTATTAAGATTGAATTATAGACTCCTTAGGTGTGCTTTGCTTCAGAAAAGGAGGAGTCTTGGTGCTATTATGGTGGCAAAAATTCATGACAAGGTAAATTATTTTCTTGTCCTTATGGATCATGATCATTTTCTAATATGGAACCTAGCTGGGAAAAATGTTGTAGTTCAATTATGCCTTGTTTGTTTGGCAGAATTGGACCGAAATTGGGTGTGGTACTTCCAATTTTTCCCCAAATCCACCATTTGGTTGCCAAAGATGCATATCCAGTTTTGGTGGATGAAACCCGAATTTGCCCCAAAAATGGGCGGCACCATCTTCCCACCAAATAGGTGGAATTTGAAATTAAATTTGGGTTTTTGGTTGATTTAACTCCATTTTATGGTGTCCATCGGGTCCACAGTCTTCTCATTCTCATTTCAAGGTTTGCAAATGAGCGGCATTCTCATTTCAGGGTTTGGAAAACCTAGAGCCATTCTGGATTTGCAAAATGAGTGCCATTTCTAGGGTTTGAGCTACTGTTGTTGGGGTCTCCTTACTTCATTGTTGTTCCTGTTGCTATTGTGAGTTGCGAGGGCACCTTCATTTCTTGTTCTTGTTGTTGTTGTAATTTTTTGGGGTCTCCTTGCTTCATTGTTTGTTCCTCTTGTTGTTGCAAGTCCTAGGTATGGGAGAAACTATTGAATCTCAATATACCCATGCGTTCTTTATGCCTATGCGCTGGTTTTTTTTTCCAATTCATACTTGGTTTTGTTCAATGTGCTAATTCTCTATTCACACTTACCTTGGGTGCCTTTTCCCTCTCCTCACATTCATGGGACTCTATACTTTTCATACACTATGCAGTCACCAACTTGTGTGTGTCACTATTTCCTCTTCCTTTGTATGCAGCCCCTATTATGCCTTACACCTCTTTTCTATTGCTCCTTAGTTTGCATATTTCTATAATATTACCTGTGTCTCTAACTATGGCATGAATTGTGTATCCTTTCACAAGCAACCCCATAACCAACCAAGAACCAATATACCTTGAGGCCCCCGTCACACAAACTGGCCCTTTTCCTTGGGAAGTTGCCATGTAATGTAATGTAGTGCTGGGCTAATAAGGTATAGGAATAGAAATGTTAGTAGGGAGACAGATTCTATTATTCACCTAGTGTGCATGGATTTTTCCTACTTTAACATTACAAAACTATCATTCAGTAACAAACTCACCCCCAACAAAATCAACATGCCTTCCAACAACTAGAAGAACACCAATGATTTTTTCAAAAGCAGCCACCTAATTCACAATTGTAATCAATGAATAATTTAATCTTTAGCACCACTTATACGCATCTCATTGTTCCTTAGAAATCATTTTGCAAAATGAATAACAAACATTTTCTCCACGGCATTTTGTTTGACAACACTCTTTTATAATACTTTTGATGAGTTCGATGCATTGTTCAAAAAGCTCCTCCTCAACACATACAGAGAGAACAGTGGATGTATACATGCTTGTCATTATAATAGCGGCCACAACATTTGATAAAATCCCTATTTCCTTGATGGATATTCAGACTGCTTGGTGTGCTGGGAAACGGTGGCAATTTCTTCACAGCACTCATTTTTGCACACTCATATGCCTTCAAGGCATTTTGTCAAATAGGTTACATGCTTCCATATTTCGTTCAAATTATTGACACATCTCTAATGGTTCAATTTTATGCATTCCTTTATTTCTCTTAGACATTCTACTTCATTCTCATAATGCTTCCATTCTTGGTATGCGAGGAGGTGGCTAGAAAAGGTTATGGAACCAATGTTATACGAATCTCTATTTGAAAAGATCAAATAATTGTCCAGCAATTAGTTTTTTTATAGAAATTCTATTCACCAGCATTGTCATATTTCTATGCACTAGTATTGTCAAGTTTCTGGTCAAATTTCTAAACACTTGAATGTTCTTCATGACACTAACTAAAAGTTGTGGCCGATGCATCTAACTAGCAAAGTTGTGTTGAGGATGTTCTGGCTATTTTGATTATTGTGATCGATAATACATTGAACAAATTACTTGATCTAGGCTTCTTATTGGAACAAAATTTACACTATTGACAAAATCTCTTTATTTGCATGGTTGCCAATAATCTTATGTTAATGTTTGGAACCATTTCTGGAGTTCTTTTGCCTGATTTTTTATTGTTGTCAAGGGAACAATTACAAGAAATGGTCTAACTATTGAGCATATTGTAAGAACTCAATAGTAGAGATAGATTGAACATCTTCACCAAGTCTTATCTCATAAGTAAGAAATACATTTGCATGATTGCTCCAACCATTAATAAGTGTAAACCTTCTAACTTAACTCCTTATTAACTATTCAGATTGTTTATCTAGTATATGCAAGATAACTTTGCTTTTCATTTATCTGGACATCCACTATCTATCCTTGCAAAGCCATTACAACTTCACAGGCCTTTATTCAATGATTTCCTCTTGAGAAATGCCTATATATTTCTCCCTCATTTGTACTTTCTTCACTTTCAACACATTGAAATTTTAAAAATTAATCTAGTTGATGTAGTAACTCACAAAGTTCATAACCTTACTATGAGATGACATTGCCACCTTACTATTAAGAGTTCCAATATTTCTAATGAACGATGAAAACATTCATCACTAAATTTATCTATCTTAGCAAAAGATTCATACTCTTTCACTTAATGTAGATCTAATAAAAGAATTTATGATCACCATAATCAAAAGGATTAGAAAAGGAAATAATCTCTTTTGTGAGGATTTAGAAAATTCTCTCCAAAATTTGGAGGTTCTTGACATACTAATTTAGTCTTATATATAAATTTCTCAACTTATATCTAGAACTAAAACTTATGTTTTATGGAATCTAGAACTTAAGCTTGGATCCAGAACTATATGCTTTATGGAATCTAGATAGACTCAAAATATTGTATTATAAGTATAACTTCCTTGAGAAATTCAATTTTGTTGATTCCTAAAGTAAAGCTAAAATAGGTATAGTCCATTTGATGGTATATATCTTACCATAAGAATAGAAATTGCTACAGAAATGAAACCTAGAAGTGTACAAAAACTAACCATGCCTGTCAATTTAAAAATATCAATTAAGATAGCACATCTTGTTAATAATATGTTATTAATGAAAAAGTAGTTCTATTGACCTGTAAAAAATGGAAGTAGCAATCCATCTCTAGCCATTTTCATCAAGATTTTGAGTAAAGGAAGAATGGAGCCCATCAATGTAGATGAAAGTGGAGTCCCTGCACCAAAAGTAACAATATACATTGCCCAATATAAGCCATGAATAAAAAATGTAGATGGGAAATATGACTAAAGGGAATTAAATTCCTCCAAGGGTTTCCATCAAACCTTCCTCTATTTGACATGGGCATGAATAGCTTTGTTGGGTGTAAAATACTTTCTACATGCTTTCATTTTTCATTTTACGGTATGAGAATGTGATGCAAATTAGAAATTGGGGAACCTTTTTAGACAACTTGAATTCGCAGCAACAACACACTACTAAAAATTAATTTAATAAAAAATGCATAATTTTTATTTTATATAATATCAATGACAACTTACGATAAATTCCACTAATAAGAGTGGCATCAATAACCTATTTGAACTGGCCTTTGATCTTGAATGATCTGTATATCCTTATACCCCATCTTAGCAAAGTAGTTGTCATCCTTGGAAGGATCCCATATGATTTCATCAAATTTATTATTAATATAGATGCTTCTTTCTAATAATATTGTCCTTATCTCTCATTTTTGTCTTCTTCAATTAGCATTTTTCTAACATCTTTCCATTATGCTTTACTAGATAACACATCTACCTCTTCTATGTAGTTAATAACTCTGATTCCCCGTGTTGTTGTAAGAATTGGAATAGCTGGTTGGAGATGAATCCTCGCTTTCTATGCCAGAGAAAATTAAAACTTGGAGTAGCCATTAAAAACTCTTCTCAACATGGTTTTCTTATTTTAAAGGTCTATGAATTAACTCATTCAAAGAAACGTGCATTGTAAAGTTGGTGTTGCATTCTAGTCTCATAAAGTACATTGGTGAATTTGTTCTGTTACTCCTACTTTTACATACATATTCATTAGTTTTTTTCCTTAATTGGACTTTAAAAAGGTTGTTAATATTTGTTAATTGTTACCAAATATTCTACTGTAATCATTGATTAGTGAATTATAGTTCATCTTTCTTGCTTTCAGTCTGATCCTTCATTTTCTCCATAAACAAAGGACAGCCTTCAATCTGATCCCTATATTTATCCACCTGCATATGCCTAACTAAGTATAACTAATGTTAATTTATTTAGCATCTTCAATGTCAAGGTATCTTTCTGCAAACTCTATTTTTATTTTATTTTTCCAACTAGATCTGTGCAGCTACAGCTGCAAATTTCACAATCTCCACATCTCATCGACCTCCCTATTTATGGAGCAGATTTCCTCTTTATTTTGAACACCTCTTTTTTCATTAAAAAAATTAAAGGCTGCAACTTCTCTTTAATTATAATACTACACAAAAATTCAATTCCTTCTCCTTTGGATGATGACTAATGAATGGTTTTTGCGGCCTACATCTTCCTTGTAGTGGCTTCTCTTCTCAGAATTACATCTTCATGGGCTTTTAAAATTCTATAATAATCTTCCTTTAATGAAAAGTAGTGTCATATATTTTTGTATTAGTACATCTTTGAGGTCTCAAACAACATCTATAGACAATGTTTTCCTTGTACTGTGACTTTAGCATGTAGTATGGGTATAATATGCAATAACTATTAAGTTAGAGAGTTAGCTTTGTCCCAATTCTCAGAGTTCGGTTATAGTTTACAGTTGCTATTATTAGCATAAATATAACTCATTTTTATCAATAAATAAAATCTACATAAGGTCCCAGAGATTAGGAGAAATTTGATGCTTAAGGAATCAGATCGTGCATTATGTAAACAAACTGCAGTAGTAGTAGCTATAAAAAAATATAAAAATTGTAGAAGACTAAGCTGTTGTCAAAGTTGAGGATGCAGTTTTGAAGATGTAAGTATTGCTGGTCAACTCACATAAGATTTTTTTGTTCATGGATTGAATCCATAGAAGGAATGGTTAAAATAATATTGTTACCATACGAGACAAGGAAGTCCTCAAGGATTGGAGCATCTTGCATTTATGAAATGAAATCAATGAACTGGTCTCATGCTGAGAAGCTTTTCTCTTGGCGTGTAATCCTACAACCTTTTCCATTACAAAGATTCAAATATTTATTTGAAGATTTTATAAGTGCTAGAAATAGGTTTGCATTATCTTAAAAGGGATTTGGAGGTCAGCTTTGAATAAGTAGTTAGCAGTAATGAGAGGATAATCTGATAAAAATATTGTAAACAATGAAAGATAAATAACATTTGAATTAAGTTATAATACATGTTTGTCCCTAAATTTCTATTACTTCTTCCACTAGATTAGCTTCACATTTAGGGCTACAATGCATTCATCACACAACATCCTATATTATAGGATAAACAAGTGCACCATGTTAATAGTCAAATTTTATTCATATTCAAATGTCATTATGTATATGCTTACACCATTAACAAGCCATATTTGTGTTTGTCCACATTTTAGGCCATGATGGATCCTACTGAGAATATTGACATTCTAGGACACCTAGCTATGGAGACCACATACACGGGTCTTCTCACATCTCTTCTTTCTTTTCTTGTCGTATCCAAAGTAGTGTTCTCCCGAGAAGGCAGTACACGAATGGGTAAACAAATTAGAAAAGGAAATTCTTTTTATAGAATGGTTATTCATTCCAATGACATGGATTGTAATGATCATATTCACATGAGTAGGGGATCCTTCTTTCATCTAGCTAGTATCCTAAGGCTGAAAGAAATCTTGACAGATACAATACACTTGAAGTTAGAAGAACAACTTGTGATGTTTCTCCACACCCTTGGCCACAATCTGAGGAACCGCAAGATTTCCCACAACTTTGGGCACTCAAGAGAGACATTCAGTTGATACTTCCACAAGGTATTGAGGGATATCTTAGCACTCCCTGAGGATTACTTTATAGCACCTAGTCCAAACACTCCTAAAATTAGTGGGAAGGACCATTTCGATCCATTCTTCAAGGTAATTCTTGTGCTATTACAAGTTTCTTGTATGGATTTATATCCTTATCATATTATTGGTTGACCATACAATTGATGATTGTATAATATCATATAGGATTGTGTTGGAGCTATCGATGGAACCCATATACCAGTCACCGTCGATGTCAACATGTAGGGTAAATATCATGATAGAAAAGTTAACTTGTAGCAAAATATTATGGGTGTGTGTTCCTTTGATTATATGTTTCAGTACTGCCTTTCTAGTTAGGAAGGGTCTGATGTAGATAGTTGTGTTCTAGCTTTAGCTCTATCAAGAGAAGATCCACTTTTTGTTCCCCCCGGTAAGCCAAACAATAGTTTAATATACTCGAGGGTACAATCAATGTTTCAAGTTTTAACAATCTAATTTATTTATGAAGGAAAATATTTTCTAGTGGATGTTGGATATCCCAATGAACCTGGATTTATTTCTCCTTATCGAGTTACACATTACCATCTAAAGGAGTTTTCAAGAGAAAATCCAATAAACTCTCCACAAGAGTTGTTCAACCACTGACACTCCTCTCTTAGAAACGCAATAGAGCATACATATGGTATTCTCAAGCAACATTTTCCAATCCTTAGGCATGCCACATCTTATTCTATCATGAAACAAGCCCATATTGTATTAGCATGTTGCATACTACACAACTTCATTACGATAGAGGATGTTGGTCCATCAGAAATTAGTACCGAAGAGGAATATGATCGTGATGGGATATATGTACCCATGCTTGATACATATGGGTTGTCTTAGCATGATAGAGACCAGTGGGCACAGTTTTGAGATGATATAGCAAGTACAATGTGGGAAGACTGTAGATCCAGAGAATAGTTGTACTTTTATGGGTCACTGTGTTTTATTTGAGTAAAATGATGTATGCAAATACTTTGATATACATGATAGTTTCCTTTTTCTTTTGTTCGTATCTAGAAGTATTGGACTTGTACATGATAGTTGTACTTTTATTGGTCAATGTGTTTTTTTGAGTAAAATTATGTATGCAAATACTTTGATATACATGATGGTTTCCTTTTTCTTTTGTTCGTATCTAGAAGTATTGGACTTGTACATAATAGTTGTACTTTTATTGGTCAATGTATTTTTTTTAAGTAAAATGATGTATGCAAATAATTTGATATACATGATGGTTTCCTTTTTCTTTTGTTTGTATCTGGAAGTATTGGACTTGTACATAATAGTTGTACTTTTATTGGTCAATGTGTTTTTTTTAAAGTAAAATGATGTATGCAAATACTTTGATATACATGATGGTGTCCTTTTTCTTTTGTTCGTATCTAGAAGTATTGGACTTGTATATAATAGTTGTACTTTTATGTATTTGTATATAAATATGTTCCATGTCAGTGTTTAAACCATTAACAATAATATGCTTACACCATTAACAAGCCTTTCTACATTGTGAACTGTTTGTTAGAGATTTGCTTATGTGCAGCTAGTTGATTGTATGTTTGTCATTGATGACAATATATTATATACAACAGTGTCCTATATGTATTTATTAGTATGGACATATTAAGCCTTGTGTGTTCATTTCTATGTTGTAAACATGTTCTAGATGCTATGTGCATTCACGCAGATTCAGGTATGCAGTTTCAGTTGAGTCATGTTAATCTGTTTGGCAGTTACAAATTCTAGAGACTGTCTAATTAAGAGTTGATGTATTTACATTATTTCTTGAGTTGCACTTATCTTTGAAATATGTGTGTTTGTATTCATGTTTATTTATGAGTTAAGGATGTTTATCCAAAGGCGCTAATTGTGTTTCAATAGAAGCATGATGTTTGAGTTAATTTGGTGGATCCGACTATGTGAAGCATCACGTCTATTTAGTTTGAGTTGCACGGTTCTAATTATGTTGTGTGCTTGGTTTGGCCGACTAAAGAAGCATTGAAAGGATTCCTAAAGCTGACAAAGATCATATCTTTTGGAGAAGATACTTATAGTAGTTCATTCGAATATCACCAAGTGTGAATGATAAGAAAAGAGACAGGACAAGAACATAGCAGAATGTTGTTTGTGTTGGGATAGTAAAGACATTTCATTCATCAATCAAAGATCTATGTGAAGAAGTAGGAAGTTCATACAATACATTGGAATTGATCAAGAAAGCAGGTCTACTCAAATAGTTCATTATCAGATATAGTGAATATATGTTCTACTGAAGGTTGTAGCCTTCACCATTTTAGCTGTGAGCTTTTGGACAATGAGTCCTCACCCCTAATAGGGTCATTTGTAAAAGACTCCTAACAGGGTCAGACCCTTAAACAGGTCACTATACTTATTTCTTTGTAAAGATAAAATCCTAACAAGGTTGTAAGATCTTCTAACAGGGGTTATTATACTCAAGTACAGTTCTTTGTGGGTGCTAATTCCCACCAGAGTTTTTACCTATTTTGGTTTCCCCGTAATCAAATTGTGGTGTTGTGTTTTGTGTTATCTTACTATGTATATGCTCTATTACATTATGTACTTAATTGCAGAAAAAGAATTTAACTAGCTGATAACTGATTCACCCGCCCCCCCTCTCAGTTATCCCATGGGACTATTCCAACAATTGGTGTCAAAGCCAAGTTCCTTGGAGAGAAAGCCTAATATCTTAAGGTAGATCAAATGGTGTACTTTAGGAAAGAGAGTCCTAAGTTTGATGGACAGAATTATCTTGACTGGAAGAAAAAAATGATAACACATCTTTAGTGCGTTGGTGTTGAGATTTATGAGATTGCTACTCATGTAATTGATGTTCCCACTTTAAAGGACCTTGCAGAAGAAGATTCTACAAATAAAAAAAAGGAATTATTCACCCAAAATGCAATTACCAAAGAAGCCCTAATAAGTGCCCTATCTGACAGTGAATTTTCTGAGATCAAGAACGTAGACAAAGCATATTCAATTTGAAAATACCTAGAAGACATGTTTTGAGGAAATATCCAAGCCAAGAATGCACGTAGAAAGACATGGAAGAAAAGATACAATAATTTAGAGATGCTACCTGAAGAAAACATCAGAGCTACAATTAGAGGATTAATGAAGCAGTCTTAGGAATCAGGAACAACGGTGGAGAAATTTCAGAGGATGATATAATAGACAAACTGATGACCACATTGACAGCAGATTATGAAAGAAAGATAAACATCTTGGATGAAACCATGCAATTCTCAAAGGAATTCAAAAGAGAAACCTTGATGAGTAAAATATCATCATTTGAGATATCAAGATTGAAGACAGAACCTAAAATGGAAATAGCTTTCAAAGCCTCAATCCATGGTAAGAAATCCTTAAACATCTCTAGTAATGTTGAGAAAGAATAAGTTGATACAGAACAAGAAGAAATCATTTCTATAATAGCTAAGAAGGAAAGAAAAGGTAAAGGAAAATATGAAGGACAACTACCATTCAAATGTTTTTCATGTAACAAAGTTGGCCACTTTTCATCCAAGTGTCCTACAAGAGTCACAAAGTACAGATTAGATTACAAACCCAAATATACTAAGGAATGCTATCATGTTGAGGATGGTGTAACTAAGATGACTCAGGAGAAGATGAAATTGGATTTTTTGCAATTAAGGATAATGAAAAAATGATTGATCAAATATAAATTGAAGATGAAAAGAAAGCACAAGAATTGGCTTTAGTATCACAAGGTGACATCAAAACAAACTAGATCATAGATAGCGGGTGTTCACATCACATGACAAGAGACAAAGAGAGATTTGTACATCTAGACAAGTACAAAGGTGGCATGGTCATATTTGGAGACAACACTCCCAGACCTATCATAGGTAGAGGATCTATCACCTTAGATGGAAAGAACAAGACAGATGATGTTCTTTATGTTGATGGTTTGCATCATAACTTACTAAGTGTTGGATAGTTGCTAGATAAAGGATATCAGTCGGAATTCAAAAATGACATATGCATTATTAACAAAAAAGAAGGAGACATGATTGCATTAGGCTCAAAAACCAAAGGTAATGTTTTTCAGCTTAACTCTAAATTAAGTTGTTTTGTTGCAAAAGTGGATGACAGTTGGCTTTGGCACAAAAGACTTTGTCATATCAATTTTGACAACATAGTGGAGATAAGTAATGTAAAGGCAATAAGAGACCTTCCTAGAATTGCAAGACCAGTTGATACTATGTGTAGGGAATGTGTGATGGGGAAGCATGTGAGGACCTCATTCAGAAGCAAATAGAACTCTACAGAAAACAAATTGGATCTAATACATACAGACTTTTGTGGACCTACTCAAACAAGATCATACTATGGTGAAAGGTATTTTATTTTGTTTGTAGATGATTTCTCCAGAATGATGTGGGTTGCGTTCTTGAAAGACAAATCTAAAGCTTTTGAGAAATTCAAAATATTCAAAGCTAAAGTTGAAAATAAATCTGGATTAAAGATAAAATGTTTGAGATCTGATAGAGGAGGAGAATTCACCTTTGAAAAGTTTCATGAGTACTGCGAAGAACATGGGATCAAAAGACAACTAAGTGCACACATAACCCCTCAACAAAATGGAATTGCAGAAAGGAGAAATGGGATAATACTTGACACAGTGCGCACTATCATGATTGAAGGAAAAGCTTCACACACCTATTGGAGAAATGTAGTCAATACAATAGTCTATACTATCAACAGAATTCAATTAAGACCAGGCGCAGACAAAAAACCTTATGAACTTTGGTTTGGAAATGTACCTATAGTAAAGTACTTTTGAATCTTTGGAAGTAAGTGCTACATCAAGAGAGATGATGGTGTTGGAAAATTTGATGCTAGAAGAGATGAAGGTATTTTTCTTGGTTACTCTACTAAAAGAAAATCTTACAGATGTTTTAATTTAAGGTTGAAGAAAATCATTGAGAGTGCACATGTGAAGATTGATGAGAAGTTCATGATTCAAGAGAGATATTATGAATATGCACCTATTATTGAAGATGAACCTAGACCTATCAATAAGGATACAGTTATTGAATAAATGTTTGACTGTATTGATGTATCATGCAATAACCATGAACCAAGTCAAGAATTATCACAGATTATAGATGAGAGTGTCACACCTAAAATCTCAAAATACACATCCAAATACCACTCTAAAGAAGATATCATTGGAGATCATAGCAGTAAAGTCTTGACAAGATCCAGAGAAAAAGGTTCAACCGTTGATGAAGAGTTATGCTTACTTTCACAGATTGAACCCTTAAGTGTTGAAGATGCATCTAATTATTCAGATTGGAAAAGTGCTATGCAAGAAGAATTAGATCAAATAATAAGGAATGACACATGTGAATTGGTCCCCAGACCTTGTGACAAGAACGTGATTGGAACTAAGTGGATATTCAGAAACAAAATGAATTAAGATGGGACAGTGATTAGAAACAAAGCAAGATTGGTATGTAAAGGATATGTGCAAAGAGAAGGAATTGACTATTCTAATACATTTGCCCCTATAAGAAGACTGGAAGCTATAAAGTTGTTTTTAGCTTATGCAACATTCAAGAACTTCAAAGTATATCAGATGGATGTCAAGTCAACCTTCCTAAATGGTGACTTAAAGGAAGAAGTCTACATAGAGCAGCCTGAAGGATTCAAACTTTTAGACAAACCACACATGGTATGCAGACTAAAGAAAGCCCTCTATGGACTTAATTAGTCCCCAAGAGAATGGTATGAGAGACTTGATGGCTACCTACCAAAGATTGGATTCAAAAAGGGAGCAGCAAATTGCAACCTATTCATCAGAGAGACTACTGAAGGTTTACTACTTGTTGCTATCTTTGTTGATGACATTATTTTTGGAGGTAATGACAAGCTTAGTGCAGAATTTGCAAAAAGAGATGCAGATTGAATTTGAAATGAGCATGATTGGACCTATCAAATATTTTTTGGGATTAAATGTAAAACAAATAGACAAAGGCATATTCATAAATCAATCTAAATATGTGAAGGAGATGTTAAAGACTTTCAAGATGGAAGATTGCAAGCCAGTAAGCACCCACATGACAACTGGAAGAAATCTTTCTAAAGATGATGATTCCACAGTAGTTTACAAGACACTATACAAGTCTATGATTGGGAAACTCATATATCTCACTCAATCTAGACCTGATATTTCTAATGTAGTTGGCATTGTTGGAATATTTGTAGGTGAACCTAAATAAAATCACTTAATGGAAATAAAAAGAATATTCAGATACTTAAAGGGAACTATAGCCTATGGTTTATGGTATCCTAACTCAGAGAATGTACAACTTCATGTATATACTGTTGTTGATTGGGTAGGTTGTGTTGATGACAAAAATAGTACCTCAGGAGAAGCGGTATTCCTTGGAGACAGATTGGTCACTTGGACAAGCAAGAAATAGAATTGTATTTCTCAGTCAACAGCTGAAGCAGAATATGTAGCAGCAGCATTGAATTGTTCTACAATTGTTTGGATTAGACAGATGATAAAATACTTTGGAATTCAGATTGATTATCCTATTGTTATTCACTGTGACAACACTAGCACTATCAATATGTCAAAGAACCCTGTGATGCATGCAAAGACAAAACACATTGAAATAAAATATCATTTTCTAAGAGAAAAAGTTGTAGACAAAGAAGTAAAATTGGATTATGTAAGCACTAAAGAACAATTAGCATATATTTTTACAAAGCCTTTATCAAAAGATACTTTTGAGTATCTCAAGGAAAAGTTGGGAGTAATTATGTTTCCTGAGTCTGATTAAAATGTGCAGCAAATGCATCAATCCTTGGTGACTGATAAATGGTTGACTACTCTACTTCTGGAGTAGTACATGTGCTTAATAGTATTTGGCACCCTTTTCCATTAATGTCAAAGGGGGAGTATATAGTGAGGGGGGGCATATACTCTAGGGGAGTATATAATCATGAAAATAAAAACACAGTCAAAGGAGCTACAGTGAAGAGGAACCTTTGATGAGGATATTGAGAAGATTGTAAAAAGAAAGAGGATACTTTGGGTTGATGGTGTTTTTCATATCATATGTTGCCATCAATGTCAAAGGGGGAGATTGTTGGAGATTTTCTTCTGTGCACATAGTTGATTGTATATTTGTCATTGATGACAATATATTATATACATTAGTGTCCTGTATGTATTTATTAGTACGGACATATTAAGCCTTGCGTGTTCATTTCTATGTTGAAAACATGTTCTAGATGCTATTTGCATTCACACAAATTCATATATATAGATTTAGTTGATTCATGTTAATCTATTTGGTACTTACATATTATGGAGACTGTCTGATTAAGAGTCGACGTATTTACATTGTTTCTTGAGTTTCTCTTATCTTCAGGATATGCATGTTTGTATTCATGTTTAGTTGAGTTAAGGATTATTATCCAAAGGTGCTAATCATGTTTCAACAGAAGCATGATGTTTGAGTTAATTTGGTGGATCCGACTATGTGAAGCATCGGGTCTATTCAGTTTGAGTTGTGTGGTTCTAATTATGTTGTGTGCTTGGTTTGGCTGACTAAAGAAGCATTGAAGGTATTCCTAAAGCCGACAAATATCATATCTTTTGGAGAAGATACTTATAGTAGTTCATTTGAAGATCACCAAGTGTGAATGATAAGAAAAGAGACAGAACAAGAACATAGCAGAATGTTGTTTGTGTTGGGATAGTAAAGAAATTTCATTCATCAGTCAAAGATCTATGTGAAGAAGCAAGAAGTGCATACAATACATTGGAACTGATTAAGACAGTGGGTCTACTCAAATAGTTCATTATCAAATATAGTGAATTTATGTTCTGCTGAAGGTTGTAGCCTTCACCATTTTAGCAATGAGATTTTGGATAGTGAGTCCTCACCCCTAACAGGGTTATTTTTAAAAGACTCCTAACACGATTAGACCCTTCACCAGGTCACTATACTTATTACTTTGTAAAGATCAACTCCTAACAGGGTTGTAAGATCTTCTAACAGGGATTATTATAGTCAAGTACAGTTCTTTGTGCGTGCTAATTCCCATCGGGGTTTTACCTATTTTGGTTTCCCCATACTCAAATTATGGTGTTGTGTTCTGTGTTATCTTACTGTGCATATGCTTGATTATATTTTGTACTTAATTAGAGAAAAAGAATTTAACTAGCTGATAACTGATTCACCCCCCTCTCATTTATCCCTTAGGACTATTCCAACACAGTTGATCTAAACCATGGCGTACACAGAAATCATGATGAGCATAGAAGAAACTGGTAACATGAACCACTTATCTTCTTCCTCAGAGAAGGTACAATGGACCAAAGAGATGGAACACAAGTTTTAGACTTGCTCATTGAGCAAGTCCAACTCGGAAGAAAAGGAGATGGGGGATTCAAAAAAGAAGCGTGGACCATCATTGAGAGGTGGTTCAACGCGGACATGCACCTCACTCTAACAAAGGACAATTTTAAAAACAAGCTAAAAACATGGAAGCTTGCAAATAGAGTGATGAGAGAGTTGAGAAATACAAGCGGTTCTGCTTGGAATGAGGCAACTCAATGAATGGATGTTGAGGAGAGTGTGTGGGATGAGATTTTAAAGGTAGGGTGGTCTTTCTAATGTTTTGATTGAAATATTATTGCCTTCTTATAAATTTAATACCGATACACAAAACCTAATCCATTTATTTATGCTAACATGCAGAGGAGAGAGTTCAAAAATGCCAAAGTGTATAAGAGGCAACCCTTCCAATACTTCAATGAATTGAGTGTAATTGTTGGTAATGACATTTCTGAAGGTAATTCAGCTACGACTGCCCATGAGACTGAGGAAGGGAACCCTATGGAAGAAACATTTGATGTGCATGATGAAGAGGACATTGGTTTTAGTATAAATATTGACAGTGCTACTGATTTGGATGAAGACCTTAATCATTTGAATATGTCCACTACAAATAAATGAACTCCTACATCATCATCATCAAGGCAGGGAAAGAGGAAAAAGGAAAGTATGGCCAGTTCCTTGGATGTCATCTGTGAAACAGTCAAGAAATTAAAAGATAGCCTTAGAAATTTTCACCTCCACAAAGTGGATAAATCTGATGAGGATATTGTTTTGTTTAGTGCGTATAACACTCTCAAATCCATCCCTGAATTGAGTCGAGGTGCTTTCATGAAGGTATACGATGCCTTCATACTTCAACATGAAAGAGCCAAAGGGTTCTTGCTAATGAATGAGGAGGAGAGAGTGGAGTGGATTGCATTCACATTTGGTGGATTGTAATGATCCACACTACCCAAAGCATTCAAAGGTTATTGAACTGTTGTTAAACCTTGTTAGGACTATCACTTTATTGTTTGCTCTATCATTCTTCTCAAGAGTATTGTGACTGTCCTATCTGTTACAATGAATATTATCATGCAAATTTAATGCATTCTAATGACCATACTATCTCTAATGCATAGTCTAATATTAGATGTTTCTATATGCAGTGAATATGTCATCATTGTTGCCTCTTACGTCTGTATTGCACATAGGTAAAGTTATTGTCACAACATGTTTATCACTGCTTTTCATATCTATGATGGTATTGAATAATTTGATATGGACTGTAATTTATGTTATCATGCATCACAATCTTGGTGATAGATCACTGTTAATGGTTAATTTGTTTTTAAAAAAAGAGCAGATGCTTTGGTACTATCTATACAACCATCAGAATGCACCATCGCATCTGATGGCTCTACAGACCATAAATCAAGGTATCTATATTTGAATAATGTAACTGCCCATTCACCGTCTGTCCAAATGGTGTTTACTATAGGTTGGCTGTAGAAACATAGAACTCTAGATTATTATGAAAAAACCCAAAAGCCATGAGTTCGTGTTATTTCTATTTTTTACCAGCGTCACAGTAGTTTACTTGAGATTTTTTTAATGTTTAGATTTTTAAATGGTGTATGAAAACTGTGAACCCCCCAATGCATATATAATTAAACTATCATAAGGTTAATATTTTAATTATAGAACACCTTTATAATTTAATTATATAAGCATTGGATAGTTCAAGTTTACATACACCTTTTAAAAATAGAAACATTGGTGAACATGCAGTTAAATTGTTCAAAGATAGATACCTTGAGTTATGGTCAGCAGATCCATTGGAGGAAAGTCCACATTATGGAGACATCTCTTTGAAGCATTCTAGTCATGGGCTATATTTGTGCTTCTACTATTTGTTACAAATCATATCACCCTTTTTCTTTAGACAGCTAGTTGGATGTGGCATTCTTACCTTTCATTTTTAGTCCCCTCCTATCTATGTTGCAGCTTATTACACTACTCTTTATGAAATAAGCTCTGTCTCTAGAGGTTGTGGATATGGATTCACCAATGATGATCCAATTCAAACTTGGTGAACTAGAATTGCATGTGCTATGATGTTTGTCCCTGCTCTCACTTTTGTACTTTCATCACTTGGCTCTGGATCTAGAAATGAAACCTCATGAAAGAGAAACATATGCCCTTGTTTATGGCTTTGATGCTACCCATGCGGTTTTCTCTGCCTCTTATCATGATGGCAAGGCTCGTTCTAAAAATATTTACTATTTTCTTGTTATTGCCTAATCTTACCTTTTTATTGGCACATTGATTTTTATTCAGATTTTGCAATACATAGGGCTTATGTGTTAATCTTTTCTTGAAAGAAGTGAAATAAAGATTGTGGATATAGCTTCTCCTGATCTAGTTGAGAAAACAACTTTGTTTCTACTACAGTGCTACTAGTACAACTTTGTCAAATGGAAAGTGGAGTACACATTCTTCAACATTAATAGAAGATGATTGTCTAACCTCTTATATGTTGTTCTTCCTCTAAAAAAAATTTGGCCATGCATTGCACTTATTTTTTTAGATTTTGGTTTCAGAGCTCATTGTTTAATGATCTCGATCAACCTGTCTATCTATATGGGGAGAACTTACAGAGCTCTTTCCTAAAAATTCAACTGGCATATTTACATTTTGTCAAACAGTTCATGTGCTTTGTCTATGCTTCCACATTTTGCATACATATGTACTATATATATATGTGTGTGAACCCCTCTCTGTTTACAAACATTCACACATTTGCATCCTCAGCTCCCAGGTGTAGAGACCTTAGATAAGTAATTCTAGAAAAAAATAAAATTGTTGGTTATCATCTTCATTTTTTATACATTACTAATTATCTGTTTGAAAATTTGAATGGCCACAACACCTTAGTGAACCCTCACTAACAGTTTTGCAGTGTAAGTAGACCTTCAATTTCAAAAATGCATTTTTAAAGCTTCATATTTTAACTGTTTGGTCACTAGTTTTTATAATTTAAAATAAACTCAATCTAATTGCCAACCTATAGAATAAATCTAGCGTAGTAATGCATTCATCAAGCTTAAGGCTGTCATAGAAAAACTAAGTGAGATCTGAATGTCAGGGGCCCAATGCTAATGAAAATGGATTTTGACCATGGTAACTGTTTGCTTATAGCAGAGAATAACATAGCTAAAGTGTCACCTACAATATCTCTCTTTATATATATATAT
>MU228436.1:257681-283554 GCA_018584345.1 Thuja plicata
AAGAGGGATTTAAGTGGGGATTTTATTTAATTAAAAGAGGGATTTTCTTTTAATTAAATAAGATTATTTAATTTAATTAAAAGGGATATTTTAATTAAATGAGATAATATTATTTAATTAAGAGAGAATTTAATTAAATAAGATAAGATTATTTAATTAAAAAGGAATTTTATTTAAACAAGATTATTTTATTTAATAAAGAGGAATTATTTTCTTTTAATTAAATAAGATAATTGATGAAATTATCAAACCTTAGGAAATATTGAAATAATTGAATTAATTACGATATGATCAAGGAAATTGATTTGAATTGAAAATGTTACAAAGCATTGATTCAGGAATTTGATAAATTGATTCCGTCATTTAATAAATTGAAAAATGGGGGCCCATAGTCTAGGCAACCATTTTAGGGTGCATACGTTTGCCCCTCTTTGACTAATGCCTGATCTTTACGGGAACACATGTAGTCAAAGAATGCATTTAAAGTGTGAGATTGATTTGGGATCAAAAAACAACCCAGACGTGTGATCTTTATGGGAACACATCAAGAGAAAGATAAGTTGTTTGAAAAATACAAGGTCAACACCCCTGTAAATAGGTAATTGACATGTCCAAGATAAGAATCTCAAGTAAGGTTGCCCCAAGCAAAGCAATTGATAGGATTGATAAATCTGAATCAAGGATTTAAGTTTGGTAGGTACTGCCCCCTCGTGATCAAAATCAAAATGAGATAGAGGAGAAACAACGAATTGATAAATTTGATCAAATCAAACTAAAGATAAGGTTCTTGATTTAAGATGAAAGATATAAGGATCACAAAACCAAGGTAGAGCATCAAGCACAAAATATTATGCCCCAAGGTTGAATTAGAAGAAAAGAAGTGGGGTGAAAGAGAATGGAAGATAGAAGTTTGGAAGAGGTGGAAAGAAATGGAGAGAAGAAAGAGAATTTACCTTAAGAAAGAGAATGCCCCAAAATCAATCAAATGTTTAAGATAGAAAATTTCGATTGAGATCACAAAAGAAGATAAGGAAATGAAGATCAGAACGTGATCACAATTGATCAAAAGTCCACAAGAAAGATGAAGGAAAAACTCTCAAACTCATAATGCAGCCTAAAAATGTAAACTAACATGAGGTCTAACAATGCAAGCTACATGAAAATGCAAAGGTGTACTTGCAATAGAGCAACTGTAACATAGGACTTTGTGTTCATCATTTATTAGAGAATGTTAAGGAACTTATTTTCATCATTGGGCCATTATTAATGGACATTGGAAAATCACACCATCATCACTAGTCACAAGCGCAACTATCAAGATATGAATGTGATTTATATCGGATTGGAATGTGGAAAGATTCTAACATAAGCATCAAAGATATAAAGGTCAAGATAACTTCGATGTTAGCTTACCCAATTTAATATAGCAAAACCACGCTTGCATCAAGGCATAGAGGCCAGGATGACCAGTAGAATGGTTGTGCAAAAATAGTAAAGCATAAAGCAAGAAGCAAATAAAAACATGTTCCATGCCCCAAGTCCTCTAGCTATGCATCCCGGAGAGACTTATTAGACAAGGAAACTCAACAAAAATCAATGACAGTCAGCACACAAACAAAAGATCATGACATAGCTCAAGCATTAAGTGTTGCATTTAAAAATTTAAGTGTGTTAACTAATACTGAGTTCTGAGGATAAGGATTGAATTCTCGCAAGCAGGTAAGACCACATGACAAAACAGGGTAAGACCAAATCGATAAGTGTTTAAAAACACTCAATGTCAAGGGTTGTATTGAAAAATATAGTTGGGGTGGTGTTGAAAAAAACCATTTGTGATGCGTCCTAAAGACTAACGCATCCAAGAGACCAAAGCTAACATAGCTATGCCCCCTAGACAAAGACAAAGACCAATTCTAAACCAAGGCAACAAGGACAAGGCATGATGGAGAAAGCCTAAGTGTCAAGGACACACATTAAGAAATAGGGGTGCAAAGGCCTCAAGTAGCGCCCGTTTCCAGGTTTTCACCACTTGGATTTTATAACAATTTTTTTCTCTTTCATTTTTTTTCAATTTTTTTCTTCTTTTTTTTCAAGACTTTTTATATTTTTTTTGAATTTTGCTACCAAGGTGTCTGTTTCCAAGTTTTCACCAAGGCACCTTTTCTATTTATTTTGAATTTTTTAATTTTTTTAATTTTTTTTGTATTTTTGGAATATATAAATTTTTTGAGATACATCAAAGCGCTTATTGATAGGTTTACACTAAGATGATCATTTTTTCAGGACATTTTCTGATTTTTGAATTTTTGACAATATATCCTTTTTTAGATTTTTTCAGGATCAATAATTATGTACAAAGGATGCCCCAAGACAGAATGGGCATCATTGATAGAACTTCTTCAGGTGAAAGACATTAATAGGATTAGGGAGCTGCTCTCCCTCTATTGTAGATAGTAAATAAGAACCTGACCCAAAAGCTAATGTAATGATGTAAGGTCCAAGCCAATTAGGTTCAAATTTTCCCTTTTGATCTCTATGTTGTTGATTTTTAGGATTTTCACGTAGGACAAGATCTCCCACTTGAAATTATCTAGGGTGAACCTTTTTATTAAAGACTTTGGACATGCACTTTTGATATACCCTCATATGGTCAAATGATGTTTGACATTTTTCATCTAGAAGTTCTAACTCTTGAAGTCTCATGGCGTAGTAGCCTTCATCTGTAACTAGACCTTTGAGAGAAAATCTAAGTGAAGGAATCTCAACCTCCAAAGGTAACACTACTTCAGCACCATATACAAGGGAAAAAGGTGTAGCCCCAGTAGGAGTACGAATACTCATTCTATAGGCCCACAAAGCTGAATTTATCTGTAAGTGCCAATCTCTACCATTCTTATAGACTATTCTATGCAAGATTTTAAGAATGGTTTTGTTTGATGCCTCTTCTTGACAATTTCCTTGTGGGAAGTAAATGGAGGACCAATGTTGTTTAATATTTAATTTCTTGTTGAGTTGTTTAAGGTCCTTATTTTTTAGCTGGCCTCTGTTGTCAGTGATAATCTTGGAAGGCACTCCATATCGACAGATGATATGGTTTAGAATGAATAGACAGACTATCATGCCCGAGGCAATAGAAAGTGGGACAACTTATACCCATTTAATGAAGTAATCAGTAGCAGTGATAATAATCTTGTTTCCATCTAATGAGTTGGGATGAATCTGTCTAACAAGATCAAAGGCCCAGCGCTGAAATGGCCAATGAGATATAGAAGGAATGATCTCCCTACCTGGACCATGTATCAGGTTACCATGTTTTTGACACTTTTCACATGATTTTTCAAAAGCTACTGCATCAATTTGCATCATAGGCCAATAGTACCCTTCCCTAAGAAACCTTTGGGCCATGGCAAGACCATTGGAATGTCCCCCACAGATGCCCTCATGGATGTCAACTAACGCTTGGTTGAATTCTTCCTTTTCTAAGAATCTAAGAAGTGTTCCATCTAGACCCCTCCTATACAAATCACCAACGATAAGGGAATGATGAGAGGCATTTTGAGTAAGGTTTCTGTGTTCAGATCAGTTAAAGGTTTCAGGTATAATGCCATCACAAAGGTATGAGTAAATGGCACCATAACGGGTTGACTCATGGCCAACAAGGGTACAAATGACATGGATTTCTTGGGATTCATAGATAGGGTGATGTAGCTCTTCCACCAAGAATTCAAATCTAGATTCGTGTTGCTCTAACTGAAGCAGTGAAGAAAGTGTAGCCATAGCATCAGTTGCTTTGTTTTCTACTCTAGGGATTTTCTAAAACATGACAAATGTGAAGTATCATTTCAAGGAATCAACCATTTTCTTGTAAGGTACCAGTTTCTCATGTTTTGTTTGATATTCATCATTAACTTGGTTGATTATCAGCTATGAATCCCCATAGATGTGTAACTCTATGATTCTCCATTCTATGGTCACCTTAAGTCCATTTGTTAAAGCTTCATAGTTAGCAATGTTGCTTGTACACGGAAACAATAATTTGTAAGAATTAGGGATTGTGTACCCATGAGGAGAAACAAACAACACACCAACTCCTGAACTGTTTTACATAAAGGATCCATCAAAGAACATCTTCTCCTTTTGGGAAGAAAACACAACTGCAAGGCAAGCTTTCTCAATGTTAGTGTAGTTAACCTCATATGAAACAAGAGTGCGGATAATATAGAATATTGCTCTTTCTTTCCAATGTTCATCAAGTTGAGCTAGTAATGCCCCCAAGGAAGATTATATCGTTGAAATGTATAGAATAAGTTGTTTCCCTAGGATAGGAGGTGCTAGCTCTTTTTCATGCAGCACAACCCTAAAATGATAGTATACTTATATACTTGAATGCAAAGTCCTTTTAATGCAAGAGAAAGGCTAATTGATGAGGTATTTGATAATACTAGGGATACCTATTATCACCTCCTTCTTTTTTGAGCTCCACAGACTCAGGTAGGTATTACCTATAGTAGATTACTAATTCTTTAGTCAATATATTTAGTGGACTAGTTCATTCACTGGTATGCTACTCTTGACCTCACTGTAACAGCTTATAAAATACCTTAGAGATTGCAATAATTAATTTAAAATAGAGTACTATAAGCTAGACTATGGTCTTGATAGCATAAACCAATGAGATAAGGATTTTCATCCTTTTTTCTTTTGATTTTAGGAGGGGCAACCTAATGATCCTCTCTTCAAGGAATCAACAAACTAAATTGTACCCTAAGAATACAATCACTTGAATGGAATTAATTTTTTTGTACTGTATATGATTACGTAATTTGAAAATATTGGATTGTATATCAATTACTTAGCAAACACAAAACCAGTGCCTAATCCTTGGGCTATGAGTCAATATCTTGTATTAAATCCATAGTAAGGTTATCAATAAAACACTTGCAACAAAGATATAATACCTTATATCCTATCCTCTTCCTACAACTTTATCATCCCATCCTCAAACTAATGTTATGTTCCCTGGGGTTACTTGAAACAATTTAATCCTTCCTTGAAGGAACTTACAAGTAACTGCACAATCACCTTATGATCAGTATGTTTAATGCCTTACAGATAAATACACAAGAACAATAACACAAATGTAAAGAGATAATTCAGATGTAGAAAAGAGATTGCAAAATATTTATATTGATGTCTTAAAGCTTTAAATACATATAGATAGACAAAATAGTACAAAGGTTCAGACACAATTTTAGTCTGCCTTGTAATTCTATTAAAACTTCCAACTCTCTCCCCTTTTACAAAATGGCTACAATTACATACTTATATTCTCAAATCATCTTGGAATCCTTAAGACAAGGATGCAACAAGCTTCGGATGATTTGGAGACCTAACCCTAAAAACATAGAAAGAGACAAAAGACAAGAAAACTCCAAGTGGTGGGAGGACAAAATTGAAGAAAAAGATCTGATTTGTACTTTGTCCTTTTTTGGATGTCGGCACCTTTGTCTACATGTATTCAAGATAGTATTTGATAGTTGTAATAAGATTTAGTGACCGCCAATACAGGCTAACCTACACTAATCTCTTCAAGATTACTAACCTTCCTATGCTCATAGATCAGGTGCCATGTGTCCCTTTTACTCTTCATCCATGACATCCAAGTCAACTGAGACACACTTTTTTTTATTGGGCTTTGTCATGATGTCCCATGCAGTCACATCTTCCTCTTTAGAATACTCAAAATTTTGAATACTTTCTAATTGAGCCTTCTGCCTTTCCCACCTAGCATCTGTTATGATTTTAATATCTGTAATGAACTTATTGCAACCTATTTCTACCTTTATTTCCTCATTCAGAAGTTTGTTGAATCTCTCCATATCTAGTTCACCCTAATCAAATACATAAATGTCCTTATTGGGAAACACATTATCAAACTCTGATCCCTGTATCCCTAATGGCTTGATTTGATCATCCTATGTTCTAATAGGGGGTACAAACCTATTATAACTTACCCCAAACATCTTCAACTTTGCATCAATTTGATTGGCTTTTCCTTTGAAGAAAGACAAGGTAGCCCCAATCTGCTCTATTTCTATACCAACCATGGTTACTATTTCTGGTAGATCTAACCTTAATGGTTGTATATATGCCAACCTCTCAAAAAGTGATGTTCTTCCAGACCAAGTTGCATAATAAGGATTCAAAATTGTCAAAAACATAGCCACTTATGCCTATAGGCCTGGCAACCTACCATAAACCCCATACACTACATCAATCTTATCCTTGATGGTATCAATTCTATGCTTCAAAATTCAAGTCAAAGCTTCCAAAACAACATTATTATGCTCTGAAATTCCCAGCTCTGTTCTAGCAGGTATCTCCCATGTATCTTCTATTTGGATTTCAACATCCATCACTTCTTTTGGCTCAATAGGGGTAGGTTTTATTATTTCCATTAACTTTTTGGTTAACTCATCTGCGAGTTTCTCTTGTTCTTTTATTTTGAGCAATGCTAGCTCCCTATCCTTAACAATATCACTAGTGTCACTAGCGAGTTTCTACAATTTCTTTGATAGTTGGGTTGTCTTTGTCTCATTGAGCTGAGAAAAATTAGTTAATACTTGGGATATCTCCAAATCCCCTATATTATGGAGCATCCAAATGATCTTATTTCCTTCCATTTTTTCTTGAACATTCACAAGGGCTGGATTTTGATCTCTAGGAGCTAAGCTCTACATTGCAAGTGCCTAAGATTCAAGGTTATATCCAAACCCTTTGACCATATCCCCAACCCAAGTCTTTGATGACAATTTAACATCAGGTTGTCTTCTTATTTTGTCTATTATGAATATTGAAGACAAATCCCAGCCTTCTACAAATAATATCCCACTGGCCTTGACCAGTTGTCTTGCCTATTCAAGTGTAATTTCCTCAGATTAAGGATCATAATCCTAGAATGTTTGTAAGGCCTCCTGAGTGACTGGATCACCACCTACCATTTTCAACTCCTTTACAACTTGTTCTTGTTTATTCCATATGAGGAAATCCTTGAATTCTCTTGTCTTTATGAAGTTTTCATCCTTGAGGAATTCCTCTTGATGCATCAACCACTCATCAATACATGACCTAAGAGGTAATTCTTCCTCTTCTTCTATATCCTTTTGCATTTTTTTCCCTACCCTAGTCTATTTTCTCAATAAATGATAATAGAGCATGTTTACAGTTATCAGAGCTCTAAATCTGTCTGTCTTCCTTTTCCTATAAGGTTCCCCTGTTTCTATTTTTTTTTTCTTTGGTGGGGGCTCATTTGTCACTTCCTTCTCTGGGGCATCTGTTAGTTCAATGATATCATCCCCTTCAACTGCTATTGCAATGCAATTGCTTGATAATCTGGATAAGCAGTAGGTGAATGATAGCCCTGATCACTGTCATCATCATATTCAGACTTTGTATGCTCTGGTTGGCCTTTCTCAGGAACCACTAGTGCTTCTTCTAACTGATTGCAGAGGATAGTATGGGAATAAATCATAGCATCTAGCCTTTTCAAATAAGGCATATCAGGGTAGAAACCTCCGAATTTCATTCCTTTTCTTTTCACCTATCTTTCCAGGTTCATAAGTTCATTGAACTTAATTGCTCTTTTGTCCACCTCCTCATCCTCCAAAATATTTCTTATTAAATCCTCCTCCATACACTCCTCATTTTCTTTTGTGTATGGGATGGTTGGTGTTCGCAATTTCTTTGCACTAAGGATGAAACCCTTTGTATCAACATATCTATGCAGGGCAACATTCATCCTGTAATGATTCATCCAGGAATTTACTAGGTCCAAAGCTCCTTTTCAAATAGTGAAATTTTAAATCTTGAATTACCTAAGGTTAAATGTACCCTTCTTGTGTGATGCTAGGTGTTCTTTGTCTATCAAAATCAGCTGCCTGATGAAATTCGTTGCAGCTATCCTTGGTGGTACATGGTATGGAAAGATGTGTGGAGGGTAGGAGCAATCATAGACCCTCATTATTGTGAAATTCTTCTCATAATAGAAATCCCCCCAGTTATGGTCTCCTGGCCATTTATCAATATATTGGCAAGGCCTTAATAATTGTATTACCTTAATATGCAATCTAGGTTTATCGACACCTAGGCACTTAAGAAGTGGATAGATTATCCAATTTTCAAAAGCACAAAACTCCTACTCCCTAGATGTATAATTTCATACTCTGACCTAAAAATGAACAGGGTTAGGCTAGTTATGGTGAAATCTTTGTGGCTAAAGAAACTGACAATTCATAACTAGGAAATTATAGTACAGGATCAAATGCATGAGGATTGAATAAGGCATAAATCTTGGGTGATCCTTCTTACTCTGTATGTCTACAAACCCTTGATGCATCTGGTCTATGATATACTAGATGTAATCATAATTAGAGGTGGTATGGATACTCTGCATATCTTGTACCATCATCAAAATGTCTGAGGTGATCCTCTCTGCCCTGACATCCTTTCCAAGCACTCTACATAGTGCATATGATATGTATTTGATATATAAATTAAGGTCTTTGTAGAAATAGGGGGTTTCTCCTGGCATGGGGGTTATATAGTTTTTTTTTTCTTAGGTACATGATGATCCCTGATCAATTTAGCAGCAAAGCCAAATTCTCTAGTGTATCTGTCCTCTAGGCTCTTCGGTTTCAGTAGCCATGGGGTAGTATACATTGAAGGATTTCATAAAAGTATTACGGTCCAAGGTGAGTAAGGGCTTTCCATCATCCCTCTTAATGGTTTTGGTCATGGGATCATATCTACTGGCCAATTCTAGAATGAAATCGACATCAACAAAGACATCAGGAATAATTAACCTAGCTAATCCACAGGTCCAAGGGTTTGAGATAGGCATGGGTTCATCACTATTATTAAATAAATAATTAAACAGTGAATATCCCAATGAACCTGGTGTTTTGGCATCTCTAATATAAGACATATCATCAATTAAAACCTCAGCACTAACCTTTCTATTCTGGCTTGAGCCTAGAAGCAAAGTGAGAAAATCATTTGAATAGTTTCTTTTTCCCTTTGATTCATCATTGACATCCTCACTTCTTCCACTGGTGGACGCCATACTCTGTGCTTGACTCATCTTCTTGTTATGTTCTATTCTCAACCCTTATTACCGATATTGAAACAAAACTACTAAAAACCCTCAGCACCAACTATGAATATCTCTGAAATATGCAACTCCAATCACTGAATATACTATAAATTATAATCTTTGTTGAACTCTGAATCAAGAAAACACCTTTCTAAATCACTTACTACTGGAAATTTCAAATTTTTTTAGAAGACACTAAGATCTCTAAAAAACTCTTCGCTCTGAGAAATTAGAAGTTGGTAGAATGAAATGATAACGGACATGTATAGTTATAATTGATAATTCAATGCATATGTCTCTTTGAGCTGGTAAACTTACAACTCAATCATTTTTTCCATTAGTTTGACACACTGTAACATCAATTTCTAGTTCTAGCCGTGGCATTCAAACTATCGGGTAATCAATTTGTGATGAGTGTTTTTGTATATAAAACCTTATAAAATTCAAAATGAAATGGAGATCAAATCTGATTGGCTGCATTTAACTCATATTACAACTACTTTCCCATCTATCAAAATCTTTGTACTCTAATTGGTCAGCATTTTTCCATGATGGCACCGCAGAAAAGTCATTATTTAGCTCTGGTTGACTTCTAGTGACTTAGTGACTGAGTGATCTCCTTGTCGCTTGATGTTTTAGCCAACTATAGTTTCTTCAAGAGACTTAGTGACTACCGCTAGATTAAATCTCTGATCAACGGTTGTCGCGATGTCACTTAATCTTTTAACTTAACCCTTCATCTTATGGAGACATCGTGAAAAAGCACTTTCTTAACTGTTCTTTACCTTGGGTTGCATCTGGAGACTCAGCGGTTGTGGAATCTCTATGTCTCGAGATAATTTCCTTAATTCATGTTCCATTTGGAGAAAACACGACTAAACATCTTAATTTTTTAATCACGTGATTTTTTATCTTTATAATCTGCATCTGGAGACAACGCGACTATCGTTGATCTCACTTTCCTCGGCATCTAACGGTTGTTGCTAAGTCTTGTGATCCTTATGACAAACCCTAATCTTTCATGAGACTTAGCGACTCATGGACACGTATCTTATTTTTTCTCTTGTCTCTTAATTGTTGGATATCTTTTGACTTTTCTATTTTATCAAGAGACCATGTGACTACCGTTAGATTACATCTGAAATCAACGGTTGTCGCTGAATCTCTTAATATTTACTTAACTCATCTTTCATCATGTGACTGCATGATAGTACTACTTTTAATCTGACATTTAACACTTGGTTTATCCAACGACTTAGTGACCATTGAATCTCCATGTCACATGATAATTTCTAAACCACAGTTATAATCAGGAGACTTCCCAACTGTCGTTACATTAAATATTTGATTAACAGTTATCGCTAAATCTCCAATTCTTTCTCTTAACTCATGTTTTATCATGAGACCTTGCGACAACACTAAAAATTTAACTTATGAACTTAACTCATAACCATGGGTTTCATCAGGAGATAATGCGACTAAGAAATCTCAAAGTCACAAAATAAAATAACTATGATTTGATCAGGAGACAACATGACTACCATCAGATCTTATCTCAAAATCAATGGTCTGCACCAAGTCTCATACCCTTTTCAGCATATTTTGTTTCATTAGGAGACTACATGACCAAATATTTTTGCCAAGTCTCTAGATCATAAGGAATATTCATTTTTTCTTATGAGACTTGGTGACTAAGAAATAACCACATGCACATAAACTCATACTTAAGTTATAAAAAAGGTAACATAGAAATATAACAAGACTGAGCATTTTAGGGATTTTTGTAGTTTCGAACAAAAATTACTCAAGGGCTTAGGGTTTTGACATTTTTCAAAGCATTTAGGGTTAAAGCATTATTTGTAGACGTATGTAAACAATTTCAAACACAATTTTTAACCTTCTGGGCAAAAGAATGATAGGCATTTCAAAACATTTCAGGGCGAACTCAAAAATAGGAAATACAACCAACAATGGCTCTATCTGAGGATGGCTAAACACAAGTTTATGAAAAAAATCCCAAAATCTCTGGTTGTAAACCTCTTATTTGATGCAGACTAAACTACTACTAGAAGGGAAACACACAACTGAAAAAGAAACTATATACAATATAATACAGAATTACTTGTTCATAAAACTTTGTTTTTCAATTGAAGAAGGGTTTTAGAAATTTCCCATGCACTGGCAATTAAAAAATATTCTCCATCCATGTTCTTCAGTAAATAGGAATCTTTTCCAAAGCTTTGTGAAATAATAAATGGCCCAAACCATAAAGATTCAAATTTTTTATGCTTTCCTTTATCTTCTGCTCTCATAATCCACTGAAGAACTAGGTCATCTGGTTGGAATTTTCTATCAGTAGCCCTTTTGTCAAATAGATATTTCATCTTCTGTTGTAATTTAATGTTTTCCTTCTGGCTATCCCTTCTTGTTTCATCCAACTCTTCCAATTGAATCATTCTATTTTGCATGTTGTCAAAAACATCTAACTGCTCTTCTTGTATAAACTTATATACAGGTAACAGATTTTTTATAGGCATTTTTGACTGTAGACCATATACCAATTCAAATGGTGAATTACTAGTGGCCTTCTTAACTCTTATCCTATCAGCCCAGAGTGCTAACCTTAGTTTAGTATGCTATGCTCTCTTGTTCTTTTCAAGAGTCCTTTTCAAAATATTCAAAATACTTTTGTTACTAGATTTGGCTTGTCGATTTGCTTGTGGGTGGTATGGGGATGAATATGAAATTATGATCCCATACTTCTCATAGAAATTTTTTATCTCATATGATCTAAAGCACATGGCATTATCCATCACTAACTTTGAAGGTACACCAAATCTAGTCAGAATATTCTCCATTAAAAATTCAATGACTACCTTACTTGTTGCCTTTTTTGCAGGAATGGCTTCAATCCACTTTGTGAAATAATCAGTAGCCACTAGTATCCAACCTTGTCCTTCACTAGATTTCTCTACAAACTCACCAATAAAATCAATTCCCCACATAGAAAAAGGGGCTTCAGCACTCACTAGGTTTAACAATAGATCTCCTACAAATTTGAGCTTATTTGAGAACCTCTGACAAGGTTCACACTTTATGACATATGCATATGTATGTTTAAATAAACAAGCCCAATAGTATACAGCCCTTAAAATATTGTGGGCTGTGGTATTGGCATAAAATGACCTCCACACTCCCCTGCATGCATCTCACTTAAAAATTTCTCAAATTGGCTCTGATCCAAACATAGCAATATTACACTGTTTCTATCTCTCCAATACAAATCTCCTTTGATTAAGGTGTACTTTTGAGCCTGTAATTTGAGACTTCTCTTTTGATTATCAGTCATAGCATCAGGACACTTGGCATTCTTTAAAAAGTACACAATATCAACATGAAATGGTTTTCTTTCTATACTTGTAATCATCTGATCATGTCTCTCTATATCATTCACTTGCACTGAATCCAAGTTATCCTCTATCATGAGTTTTTCCAAACCCTGACCTCTTATCAACTTTGTAATGTGGATTTCAAGATTAAATTCTTGAATTATGTTTATCCACTTACATCTCTTACCAGTCACTTTTGACTGGGTAAGAATATCCTTTACTACTAAGTGAGGGACATATGCTTGCACCTTAGCATAGACCAAATATGGTCTAAAAGATTTTATTGCTTTCACTAAAGCATATGCCTATTTCTCCATCATCTCATAGTTTTTCTCTGTAGCCTAGAGAGATTTACTATAAAAGGCTATTGGATGTTCAAGTCCTTCTTCATGTTTTTGTAGTAAAACAATAGCAATTGTGTGATAAGATACAAATGAAAATAGAGAAAATGGCTTACTATAATCAGGTGATTTTAGAACAGGAGCATCTTGCACTGCCTTCTTTATTATCTCAAATGTCATTTGAGCTTCTTCATTCCAATTAAATTTTGCATCTTTTTTCAGCAACTTTATGATAGGTTTGATAGTTTCTGCAAAGTTTTCTATAAATCTTCTAACAAAATTAATCTTTCCTAAGAAAGATTGAACTCCCTTTAATTTTTTTGGAGCAATGACATTCTAGATTGCTTCTATTCTTTCAGGGTCTATTCTTACTACATCTTTAGACACTATGTGTCCTAGCAACTTTCCCTCCTGTACTCCAAAGTGACATTTCTTAGGATTTAATGAAACACCATATTCTAAAGCTTTATTGAAAATTTTACCCAAGTTCACAATGATCTTCAGATTTCTTAGAGTATGCAGTTAGATCATCTTGATAAATGACCATAAACAAGTTAATAAATTCCTTAAAAGCAACATACATGGCCCTCTGAAAAGTTGCTCCTACATTTATCAATCCAAATGGCATTATGATCTAGACATAAGTTCCCCAAGGAGTGGTAAATGTAGTCTTGTACTACTTTGATTCCTTTACTAAAACTTGGTTGTAGCCTGAAAAACCATCCATCATTAATAGCAGCTCACAACCACTGACTTTATGTAACATTGCCTCCATGTTGGGTAAAGAATAGTTATCTTTTAGTGAGACAATATTCAAATTTCTAAAATCCACACATAACCTGATGTCACCATTCTTTTTTCTTACTGGTACCAAATTTGAAACCCATGTTGAGTGTCTGATAGGCTGGATAATCCCAACATCCTTTAATTTCATCAACTCTTGTTGCATCTTAGGAGCCAGCAAAGGATTAATAGGCCTCTATTTTTGCCTAAATGGTTTCACCTCTAGTTTTAGTGGAATCTCATGTTGGAAAAGGTCTTCCCTATAAGCTTTTAGATCCTCATATGGCCATGCAAAAACATGCTTATACTTTCTCAATAATTTAATCAAATTTGTCCTTATATGGGAATCTAAACCTTTTCCAATGTAAACAATTTGAGGACTGGTTTTTTATCCTAAGTTAATTTCCTCCAAGTCCTCAATCTTAGCATTTCTTATCTTTGTTGAATGATCATTTTGACTACTGAACAATGCTTCAAGTTCAACCAGACCCTTAGGAATCTGATTGGAACTTAATTGGACAACCTCATTTCCTAAGACATAATCTTTACCATTATTGTTCTCAAGTAAGCTATTGCAATCTATGCACTGATTCTCATAATGGTCCAGACACTGAATAAATCTCAAAATATCTTTGTCATCCTGAAAAAATTTCCAGTTGTACATATTATCTAGAACAATTGGTCTAGTCTTAAATTCAAGTATTGATACCCCATGTAAGGTCTGATCATCAGTTTTCAAAGCAACATTTGCTAAGAAATCTGCCATTATATTTTTTGACCTTTCTATCCAACTTATATCAAATGCATCAAACATTTCAATCTGATCTGAAATAGCATATTTAAACATCTTTAATCTATCATTTTTAATGCATATTTGGATCTTATTTGGGCTACCACTAATTCAAAATCACCATAAACTTTTAAACATTTTATTTCATGCTTAATGGAAATTTTTAGCCCTAAAGATAAAGCCTCATACTTTGATGTATTATTTGTACATTGAAAGGCTAGCAAAAATAATATTTGAAAGTTGTACCTAATGGATATACTAGTAATACACCAGCTCCTGATCCTTCTTTTGAGCAAGCTCCATCAAAATACATTTTCCACATTCCATCATTTTGTATAGTCAATTCTTTAACCTGAGGATCCATATCTTTACACTGATGATGATGATCACTCTTCTGTACTCTAAATTTCTCTATATCCACATCAATACAATAGTTAATGTTAGTGTCTTCATACTTTTCAATCATGTGAGGAGTCCTACCTTCTCTTGACACTTTAACATTATTTCTAGCAATGTTAAAAGTAGCATATGATAAATCACTTTGTATGCTACCTCCCATTTAAGCACTCCACTTTCTAGATAGTAACATCCCATAATGTGGTGGTATATCAACAACAAGAACATTCATAGTTAAAATCACATCAGGACACACTGCTAATTTGTAAGGCATGGCTTCAATAGTACCAATAATAGGGACTTCTCTAGAATCCATTGCTTGACATCTCCCATAAGGAGTATCCACTTGTAATACCATAGACCTCATAATTTCTACTGGCATGACAGTGTTTGATGCTCCTGAATCAATCATACAATTTTTAAGCATCCTTCCATTAATTACCAGTGTTAGAAAGAATGGGTCCACAACCTTAGGAGAAGTAGTTGTGTTTAAGAAAATCTGAGGAATCTCAGAAAACATTACTTCACCTTCCTTCCCTTTGTTATTTGGTCTCTTATCAACATTTTTTGGACTTTGAACTTTCATTGTAGGCACATTGTTCAATAATGATAAAAAAATTTCTTTATGTTCTTTGATTCTCATCATTTCTAAAAATGGAAATTTTATAGTCATCTAAGATAAGCAGTGGCCCATGTCTACTGGAGTATACTTCATATCTGAGGACTTTGGTTTTTCAACAATAATATTATTTTCCTCAATCTATATGTTTAGAGTTGGTTCTTCTTTCTTAGATTTTTTGTTTTCTATCTTAAGAGAAGAAGTACTTGTTTCTTGTACCTTTGCTTTTCCTTCTTGTACAACATTAGGCTCTATGGCTTTAGTTACAATATTGACCTTAGGTTTGTTTTCATTTTCCCCAAGTCCATCTTTCTTTTGTACATATTTGGTGTCTATTTTATTTTCTCTTATAAAGATACCATCTGGTTGACTACCAGTTCCACCAATTGTTCTATTCCTTAAATGATAATTACTTCTAGCTTTGTTAACCAGATCTGTAGTAATTCTTGCTTTTTCTTCATCTAAAGCTTTTCTGACCAATGGAATGTCTTGATTATTTTGTGCATAACATCCTACATGGTCATCTGTTTCTTCTATTTCATTGTCTAACAAAATCTGTTGATGATGAATTTCTATATTTCCTTGTGAACCGTATGAATCATGATTTTCAATTTCATTATCTGAGTCTACATCATGACATGAATAGGCATTTTTCATATTATAATCACATTGTTCACTTTCATCATTCCCTTGTTCTTCATTTTCTTTCAGATCTAAGGAAACAATGCAAAAATCAGGATTATGTGGGGCTTCACAAGCCTCACACCAGAAATAATCATTGCATAAATGGACAACATTTTTATGTAGAGGGTCTGGAGTTCTATTTTCAGGTTATTCTTTTTTAGGTGGAGCTATAGGCTTCCCATCCTTAAACTAAGTTCCATAAGGATAATTTTGCATTATGTTTTGATGATTGTAAGTGTTATTATAGGAAGGCCTATTATTTTGAGGAGCCCTATACTCTTTACATTCTAGCTCCTTTAGGTTACTCCTAAACCGTTAATCATCTCTCTTATTTAGTTTACCAGATACCCTTCTGTTCATCTCAATATTTACTGCTATCTTGTAAGCATCAATAAGGGTTCTAGGGTTTTTATCCCTAAGAGCATAACTCATTTTAGAATCAAAAGCATTTAAATAAGTTGCTAGACATGCCTCTTCATCCAGCCTTATTTTTTGAAAGAGTTTATGCATAGCTCTTTGGAATCTGGTATTGAACTCAGTGACCTCTTCATTATAGTTATTTTTTATGTTGTTGAACTTATTCAGCAAGAACCCTTTATTTGTCTTATCACCATATTGGTCTTTGAATAACTCAATTAATTCATCCATGGAAGCAACAGAGCCATTAGAAATAATTTTAAACCATTCTCTAGCATCCTCTACTAGAGACTGAAAAAAAATCTTCATCAACACATCTTCATGAGTGATATTCAAATCATCAACAAAATCAATGAATTTTCTTAAGTGTGTTTCACAAGAGATGATATTATTACCTGCAAATTTTGGGAGCTTTTCTCCCACATCACCCACATCTTTTGGAAATGCATTTGGGTATCCAGGAATGACAATAAAATTAAATTGCTTATACCTTTCAAGGTTCAATGGTTTCCTTTGGAAATTATCAGTCTCTTTGAAAGTAGTAGCTTTTGTTTTGGAAGATGTTGTGTTCTTAGTTCCAGCATAAGAATATTTGGAAGACTGCAAAAAATCTATTTTCTTTTTCATTTCTATTGTTGCAGCTTCCATCTGTGCCTTTTCTAACATGTTTTCCATGGTTTCTTTTTCTATTCTTATTCTTTTAAGATCAATATCCAATTTGGACATTTGCTCTGTTAAGGCCTTCTAAACTTTAGGTTCTTTAGGTTTGCTTTCAGTGATCTTTTGTTTACCTTTGTCCTTAACATTTTGTGAACTAGAAGCCCTATCAGTAGCGGACATTTCATGGTCCTTTTGATACCTCTTAGTATTTTTTGTAGTTTGATGCCTCAAGGATCTTCTTTTAATTCTGTCAACATCCTTATGCTCATGTTTTTTCTTCCTATGTTCTTTTTCCCTTTTCATCTGCTGAATAAGGGAAAGATGTTTCATGATGAGTCTTTCTTCCTCAGCAAGCTCATCAAAAGGAACTTCCTTAGAATCTGAGCTGATTGTATATATTCCTTCTCTCTCACTAGAAGTTTGGTAACTATATAGGTGTCTAGTCTAATACTTGGGGCTTGGGCTTCTAAATACTCTGATGCACCTTGACTAGACCGATTGTCAAGTTTCCTTCAAGTACTATTCTCTTCACTTCTCAAAGGAGAATCATTGACAGTTGCTTGGTTTTTCCTCTACCATCAAGACATCCTAGTTTTTGAAGTAATGGGAATCCCACCATCCAATGCAACCTCTAGATTGTTTCTCATTCTAGACCTAGTATTCATATTGAAAATATATTTCACTTGATCAAAGAGATTTCACCTTTTAGAGTCGCCACCCAATTTTGGGAAATAATAAATACTGTTAGAATGACCTAGGAAAATTTTATCTGTAAACTTGATTTATCTTTCGAAACTCAGAGATTCCTTACAGGCTTCTTTTCAAGTTTTACACCAAATTCCTAGCAGAGTCGCCAATTTGTTAGCTCTTTTTCTTGTAGAACAACTCTAAAATGACAGTATACTTATATACTTGAATGCAAACTCTTTTTTATGCAAAAGAAAGGATAATTGATGAGGTATTTGATAATGCTGGGGATACCTATTATCACCTCCTTCTTTTTTGACCTCCACAGACTCAGGTAGGTATTACCTATAGTAGATTACTAATTCTTCAGTCAATATATTTAGTGGTAGTTCACTCACTAATATGTTACTTCTGACCTCACTGTAACAACTTATAAAATACCTTGGAGATTGCAATGATTAATTTAAAACAGAGTACTATAAGCCAGGCTATGGTCTTGATAGCATAAACCAATGAGATGGGGATTTTCATCCTTCTTCCTTTTGATTTTAGGAGGGGAAATCTAATGATCCTCTCTTCAAGGAATCAGCAAACTGAACTGTACCCTAAGAATACAATCACTTGAATGGAATTATTTGTTTTGTAGTGTATATGATTAAGTAATTTGAAAATATTGGATTGTATATCAATTACTTAGCAAACACAAAACTAGTGCCTAATCCTTGGGCTATGAGTCAATATCTTGTATTAAATCCATAGTAAGGTGATCAATAAAACACTTGCAACAAAGATAGAATACCTTATATACTATCCTCTTCCTAAAACTTTATCATCCAATCCTCAAACTAATGTTATGTTCCTTGGGGTTACTTGAAACAATTTAATCCTTCCTTGAAGGAACTTACAAGTAACTGCACAATCACCTTATGATCAGTATGTTTAAATGCCTTACAGATAAACACACAAGAACAATAACACAAATGTAAAGAGATAATTCAGATGTAGAAAAGAGATTGAAAAATATTTATATTGATTTCTTAAAGCTTCAAAAACATATAGATAGACAAAATAGTACAAAGGTTCAGACACAATTTTAGTCTACCTTGTAATTCTATTAAAACTTCCAACTCTCTCCCCTTTTACAAAATGGTTACAATTACATACGTATAGTCTCAAATTATCTTGGAATCCTTAAGATACGGATGCAACAAGCTTTGGATGATTTGGAGACCTAACCCTAAAAACATAGAAAGAGACAAAAGACAAGAAAACTCCAAGCGGTGGGAGGACAAAACTGAAGAATAAGATCTGATTTGTAGTTTGTCCTTTTGTGGATGTCGGCACCTTTCTCTGCATGTATTTAGGATAGTATTTGATAGTTGTAATAAGATTTAGTGACCGCCAATATAGGCTAACCTACACTAATCTCTTCAAGATTACTAACCTTTCTGTGCTCATAGATCAGGTACCATGTGTCCCTTTTACTCTTCATCCATGACATCCAAGTCAACTACGATAGGATTCTTTTTCTTGGGCTTTGTCATGATGTCCCATGCAGTCACATCTTCCTCTTTAGACCACTCAAAATTTTGAATACTTTCTAATTGAGCCTTCTACCTTATCCACCTAGCATCTGTAATGAACTTATTGCAGTCTATTTCTGGCTTTATTGCCTCATTCAAAATTTTGTTGAATCTCTCCATATCTAGTTCACCCTGATCATATACATAAATGTCCTCATTAGGAATCACATTATCAAACTCTGATCCCCATAGCCCTAATGCCTTGATTTGATCATCCTCTATTCTAATAGGGGGTACAAACCTATTATAACTTACCCCAAACATCTTCAACTTTGCATCAATTTGATTGGCTTTTCCTTTGAAGAAAGACAAGGTAGCCCCAATCTGCTCTATTTCTATACCAACCATGGTTACTATTTCTGGTAGATCTAACCTTAATGGTTGTACAGATGTCAACCTCTCAAAAAGTTATGTTCTTCAAGACCAAGTTGCATAATAAGGATTCAAAATTGTCAAAAATGTAGCCACGTCTGCCTATAGGCCTGGTAACCTGCCATAAGCCCCAAACACTAAATCAATCTTATCCTTGATGTTGTCAATTCTATGCTACAAAATTGAAGTCAAAGATTCCAAAAAATCATTATTATGTTGTAATGCCCCGCCAGGGAACCCAGGAGAACTTAACCTAAACATGACACTAAGTTCACAGAATAAATTTTTTTTTTAAATATTTACAAACAATAATGATAACAATGCGGAAGCAACACAATGAAGAACAAGACATACATGAAATACAACTCAACAAGGATAACAACTCTTGAGGGTTCCTTGACGTAGAATTACTTAAACAAAACTAATCTACGATTACAATAATATAGAACTGACATAAAGGTTACATAATCTTAACCCAATAACATACATCTCAATAATAAAGATTACATATACATCAGATACCATAAGGTATACTACCTAATCAACATCCACTGCACAAGTCGTAGGGTATGTAATAATACATAATAATCTATACAACACATCCTCCAAGGATGATAACCAATACATACATATGGAACAATACACATCTCAATAAACTATACAAGTTCCCAGAAGATGAAGAAGATAGAAGAAGAATAACTGCAACAAGGATCATCAAAGCATGAAGAAGAATCTGTCAGAATCTCAATGGTAATAAGAACCACTACCACCTGACCACATGGAACCAAAGGTCCACTCCCACCATGATGAGGAGATAATAACAGGCCCACACACACACATGGTATACAACAAGAATATAAATAAGGTAAACATGACTTCATACACAATGCATAGGAAGATCCTAGAAGCACTCTAATCCAAAATAGGGAACACTAAACAACACCAGAGGTACTGACACACGTAGGATAACCTAAGCTATATATAGGAAGGTGTCATCATGTATGTCGCATCCTTGAGTTAAGTCCTAGCAATCCCTTAATGGATTTTGACACCCAAGTGACTATACACGGCATCAATGACCTCTCAAACTGACAAGGCCACTAACTATGCCTGAACCCGCACCTCGAAAGGGGGAAAGCATCAACTCATCCTTCATCTTAGCCTATATTAGTGCTCAAACATGGGTGAGGCATTAATCTTATTAGTTTAATACTAGGTCAGCCTAATTAGATTAATTATATTATCACTTGTTACCACTACTTACAATAAGCAAATCCTAGTAGCCGCTTGTGGGCTCCAGTACTTATTGGAAGCCACCTCCTACTATACAACTAGGTAACCTACCCTAGGTTCACAAAAGAACATCACAAAGGTATATCACAAACCTCATCACTGATTCTTGCTCATATAGGGATACACCCCTAGGAAATCATAAAGAATATCAAAACAAGATCAAAACTCTAACATCTGGTTCTTGCCCACATAAGAACTATTGGTTCTCAATCAACCAATACCACATACAGATAACGTCACATGATCACACAGGACTAGTTGAGACAACTCAGATTGGGTAAAAAGATTGAGACCCAAAAATCGATAACAACATGAACATGCACTAAAGCACATAAAACATCACATAACTGAAACCCCAAAAACCTCTGGATTTACCTCCTGATAGCCAACTAATCCCCAACAGACAATCGAAACACAATATTTCATATAGAAGAGAAGCACATAATCCTTTTAACATTAATTCAGAAAATCACATCCTGACATGATAAAGACGATTCCAGAAAGACAACAATAATCAATGGTAAACTCATTTATAGATAACACTATTCAAATTAGTTTATCTAATAAATTACTAACACAATATAATTCAATTTTCAAAAGAAAATGTACATAAACCTTTATAGATTAATTTATAACACTCACATCATATAAATTAATCCAATAAATAATTACTAAAACTAAACTATAATTACAAGTAAAATGTCCATTGGAATCAACCACATAATAATTAGAGCTTTCAACATAAGTATCCAAATATAGGTCACTATGAATAATTCTAGATTCGATAAATAGACAAGTTAAAATATAAAAACCCCATTCCCTAAAAATTACTCATTTTAGATATATCATGATTCCCTAATTCAAACAAGTTAAAAAGAATCCCTATCTTCTAACCCGTATTATCCTCTAGATCCGACGACATTGAGTCAATTATATTCCATTAATTCAACTATTCACCCAACATTAATATTAATAATAATGTTATATTTATTAATCATTAATCCTAATTAATAATCACCATTAATTAAGAACTTAATAATAATAAACAATAAAAATAATTAAATAATATTAAAACATATATAAAAATCATATATATAAATATATATATTTAACTAACATTATTAATAACAATAATAATAATAATAATAATAAAGAAACTAAAGAATTAAAACAATTTAAATACACTATAAATAAAGCAAGTTTAATTTTCTTTAAACGTAATTCTTTTTTAATATTTAAATAAATTTAAAAAAAAAAAAAAACTAAAAACTTTAGTTGGGGGGAGAGGGGGGCGGGGGTGGTGGTCCCCACCCCACCCAACACTCCCATGGGAAATCCCGCGCGGTGACTGCTACTAGCATAGCCAGCGCAACCTGCGGGGTCCCATATCCCCAGCAGCCCGCGTGCATGGGAGGGGGCGAGGGTTGACAGCCTGCCAACCCTCCTTTAAAATATTAATAAAAATTTATTTTATTTTTTTTGCCTAAAACTATTTTATTAAAAGTTTTTTTTTATAACTTCCTTTTTTTATTATTTCCTTAAACAAAGTTTGAAATTACACCAGTCTAATTTATTTTTTTACAGCAAGGTGCATATTTTTTTTTTTAGTGATAATTAACCCATATTGTTTCCCCTAACAAATCGATTTAAATATATATTTATTCTACTAAAAGGAACATTTTCTTTTATCCAATAGTTTAATATTAAAGCAAAAATAGGGATCTCTTTTCCTTTCAACATGCAAGTTGATATAAACAAGAGGGAACTCCAACTCAATATTAATTTATTTGTTATTTTATTTCTATTTCCTCAAGAACAATTTCTTTTCCAAACATGCAATTTGATAACAATAAGGAGGGTTATGTTTTCTTTAACATGCAAATAACCTCACTATCATGATTTCCTTGCAGATCTGGACCTGGAATTCAGCCAAGGACCTAGTAAGGCAGGGTACCTTCTTTCTAAGGTGTTTTTCTCACAGATCTGAGGGTTCGAAGGCAATAATCACCAATTTCAATTAAAGGAGACATTTTTAACAAATCAAAACCCTAAGGGAAAACTTGAAGACAGATTCATTCTAATTGAAAACTTTCAATACACATTTGCACCCAAAGTAATAAATTGAAACCCTTTATGCCCACAAGCATAGATCTGACATGCAAACATGAATTGAGACACAAAATTGATCTAAGAACACATTTCTCAATTTTAACCAAAATTCCACACAATGATCAATCAAGGAAGCTTCACACAAAGGATCCTAGCTTTTTAGATGCACAGAAGACAGGGATCTGAAAGCTAGGATTGACAAGAACAAGATCCTACCTTTGTAACCGATGAGAGGAACAAACCCATAAATCCAAGCAAGAAGAATCCACAAATGCTCCAAAAGTACTCTCAAGCTTTTCAAAAACCTCCATTACCTTATTTTCCTTTCTCTCCTGATTGAACCCCCTCCAAAATGGCTTTCAATCCAAGGATATAGAAAACCAAGCAATTAGGTTTTCAAAAAGTGAAAACCCTAATGGGAAAATAAATTATCTAATTATTAATTAAAATAATTCCTTTATTTCAATTTTTACTTAAAGCACATGCATAACTCAACTTTATAATATCAAAGCAAAGTGTTTAATTGAAAATGCATGAGAAATAATTTCAATTAATCATGCAACTAAAGCAATATTCAATAAATTATCTATGCACAATCAATCACAGTTAATTGAATTTAATATTTATTAAATCTAAATTACTTAAATCAAAACTTAATAATTAAATCAATTAATTATATATAAGCATTTAATTAATATTTAATTATTAAATAGCCATATATTTCATATATCAATATTTTAACCTTATTAAAGGTGCAATAATTAACATTAATATTTTCCATAAATGTTAATTAAATAATTCAAGCTAAAAGCATCATTAAATCGCCTGAAACCCATCCAAACAAATAAACAACTGAAACAGAAACCTAACACACACACAAACAGGCTCACCAATCCATGTCACTTGACGGATTCAAACACTAGGTAGACAATCAGATTCTTACCCAGTTCTAGGACAAAGTAAAGGTTTAGGGTATGGATTTGGACCTGAATATTATCTCCCCTCTCTTACCATTGAGATTAATGTGATAGGGCACGCTCACTCCTGCCAATTCAGGGAAGATGTAGCTCGGTACCTGCAAACCTGTCATCACAACGATGAGCATATATCCATGCAATATAGCAAACAATGGTTGAGACTAGTTTATCGTGTGGATCCCACCAAAGCAAGTAACTACGACTCTGTCTCATACCATACCAAACACAATAGACAAAAATGCAAAGCATACAAATGATCCATGTGCATATAAATATCGGATCAGTATTGTCAAAAAACCATAATCAAAATGACGTCCTAACATAATCATAACCATTATGAAATAATCATACATCATATTCAAATAGGTTATATAATACAACTAATCATGGATCAATAGCATAATAAAAATTAAAGCATGATTATCCTTAAAATCACCTGAAAATCCTACACATACATACTATGGTCTAAAAGATATCAGAAACTAACATAGACAGACAGACAAAGGGGTAGGTATTACATCCTCCTCCCCTAAAACTAGGCTTACTCCTGGAAGCTGATAACTAATCTAGAAAAGAATCAGAAGGATTCACACCATAGTGCTACGCCCCCTATTAATAAGGATTAAACACAAAGATTCACCCACTTCATAAACACCAAAAGAACATACCATCACAACAATCACTCATTTACTTTCAAGATGAACTACAATCTAATGTAAGTCAACTTACAATCTTATTTTATAATATGCATAATGAATCACAAAGAATAATATAATCCTAATTCAAGCATAAACAAAAAATCTACTTAAACATTTATTCATCGTATAGCATCTCTTAATTAAGTCTATATCTTTAATGCTTTTCAAAATCATGAAATACATACATACTAAAGCTTAATATTGAAGACACATATCCATGTTCATATTGAATAGAAATTTGAACATTTCGTGCAACCTTACTTAATGCAACACTCACGCGACATATAAATTACATAATGCATTTCATTCCATATACAAATACAGTGCCATCTCTATGATATCCTCCCTTATACATACTATCAGGGGTCCATAAAGAACATGATAGAAACAATAATTATCACGAAGCATGGTCAACAACCACAAACATTCAGAATGGCCACCATACAAGTCTAAGGAAAATCCCAAGTGGGAGAACTTCCAAAATTCAAAATTAAATCAAAAATGTATACAATTCCAACAATAAATCAGATGTGACTAATGCCACAACTAGACAATGAAAGAGATTTGGGTGACTAATCCAGTTATAAGAAAATTCAAAAGAAATTAAAGTTGACCACATACAACACAACAAGATATCAATCAACCAAAAGGAATAACCAAAATAAAAACATTTCACATAAGAAGGTGACTAGGAATAGTCATACTCTCAAGGGAGTAGTCACTTCATGACATCCAAGATCTTTCATGCTAGATGCGTTAGAGTATGCACACCATCACTCAAGTCCAAAAATATGTTAAATTCTAACATCCTCTTTATGCAACTTCATGCAATTTTGAATTCTAATATGTTACTAACAAGAGTTCTACTAAGGATACAATGCATAATTTTATTTGGGGACTTAGGTCCTTTACCCAAATTGATCT
>MU228436.1:330948-343166 GCA_018584345.1 Thuja plicata
CTGGTTTTACTTGACAAATCTAGAATTGCAATTTAGAGAAACAAACAGCGGATTTGCAAAAATGAGAAGTGTCACTCCCAAAACCGGGAAGTGTCACTTCCAATTCCTGCAAACAAACGGGGCCTTATAAAACTCTTTTCAAGAAGAGTGAAACTTGAAATCATAAGGAAGAAGATATAAAAACGATTAGACCAACCAAGAGGGGGCAATCAAGTAACTTTTAATCTTTGGAAAAAACAATGCCTTTGTCTCTTGTCATCGTATTATTTTTTAATATTTTATTTATTTTTAATAGACAAGAAACGTACAACTTTGCTCTCTTTTTAATTTAAGTATGTGAATCACAAAGCTCTAATTATTGCATTTATGAGTTTTTATATTGAATTAAGATTATTGTATTAATGAGAATTGGTATTTTTTGTTTTACTTCTTGTATGTTTTGTGTAAGAGTTGGATTCTTTATCTTATTATAAGTATTTTTTAAGTAGTCTATATTCAAATATAGTTTAGAAATATAAGAGTAAAATCTTTAATTTATTATAACTTTAAGTCTAAGATGGCTCTTATTTCAAAATTCAAAAATGGTTAGAGAATAAAATTGAATTGCTTTCAATTAGTCTTTGTTTATTTAATCTAATATACAATATTCTAATTTATAAGCTAGAATATTATATCAAAGGATAAAATCCTAATTTACCATCTTTTCAGAGCCCGTTGAAAAGACATTTAGGGAGATAATTGATGAGCAGCATATCAACAGAACAGATATTCATGATTTGTCATTGTCATTGAAACTCCTTTACAATATTGTTTGAACAGTGGGCAACACAGTCTTGGCCTTCCTTATGATTAACAAATTGGCCATACCAAGATTTCGAAGGGAAGTTCTTGCAACAATATCTACCTTGAGTGAACAACCTACTTCAAGCCTTGTTATTGATGTGCTTTGCATTATAGTTGCTAAGGGAATAACGATATAAGCAAGGAATGGCATTGTTCAAGGATGACATAAGAAGGAATGATATGGAGATTTATGCCTTCTTCATGGACCACCATGATACCATTCTATTTGTTGTTCAGATCGAGAGGTTAAAAGAAATGACTTATGTGTTGCATGCATTGCTACACTACAAAGATTAACATCTTGATGATCAAGTTGTCATATCTCCTTTGTAATTATTGTCTAAGTTTCAATAGAATGAGAACTGCTCCCATGATAGCAATTTCTCAAAAGAAAGGGATAAAATCCTAATTTAGTTTAAATATCCACTTTTATGTACACATATTATCTCATAGTAATGTTAGTTATATAACATTACAAGAACATAACATAAATGATTACAAATCATATACATGCATACACACTTACATTTACAATGTTAGAACATAACAATAACAAATCTAATAACTCTGAGGTGGACAAGAAAAGCTCTCCTCTTACTGCTACTTCGTCAATTGGCTTGTGTGGGAAGGAGAAGAATATGGATGTTGATGAGGGTTGTGCTAAGGGGAAAGAGGAGGTCACAACTGATGCCTCGGAGATCAAAAGGGAAGACCAAAATGTGGAACTTCAGCAGATGAAGGAGGACATGCAGATGCTGAAAGGTAAGGTCAACGACCTTAATACAAGCTTCACAACGTTGGTGGACATTATTGTGAAGGTCATGCACTCGGCGGCCACGACTCTGCATTTTCTGAACCAGGTGAAACAGAAGGACTCGGCGACGGTGAAGGATGAGGGGAAGTTGTTTCAGTTCCTAGCGGAGGACTGGTTCAAGCTACTGATAAGCTCAAGGGGAAATAACCCCAAATGGTTTTGCTTTGTTTCTTGTTGATGTTTTTCAAAAACTTTTCTTGGTGGTTGGCCCCTAAGGGTCTGGTTAAAACTTTATGCTCATGTGATGGTTATTTCGATACTTTTCTGGTAGTATTAGATGGTTTAGTTTTAGACTTTTACAATAGGTTTATGCTTTTTTATTACCACTGGTTGATTATTGATTATGTTATTAAGAGTGGGATTTTAAATTCCTATATTGTGGGGTAGTATGGTTGGGATAGTTTTTTTTAATGATAAAAAAGGGCATTGGTTGAGTGTGGGTTGTGATTGGTTATGTGTTGTAGATGGATGCAAGCTTTGCACTAGTTTTCTTATTGTAACGGTCAACCCCCTTGCTTTGACTACTTTATTATAAAAAACAAATCTAATAACCAAAAATTGCCAAATCATAAAACACAAGATAAAACAAGTTTACTATTTATCATATTTAAAAGTAATTGCACCTACCTGTCCATCCTTTTAAAATTTTAAAACATTTTAATATTATTTTGAAACTCGTGTTATATACCAATCAAATTGGGTAAATAATTAAAAAGAGTTCAAATGGAAGACTATGATGCCATTAAAAGCATTGAATGTTGTGGTTTATGTCGTTTATGTGGTGGGTTACAAGTTTAGTGAGATTTTATTGGTTGCAACATCAATTCATTAATTATGTCAATTCATTAATTTTGTCACTTCACTTTTGTCCCCACACCTAACTTTATACCTCAAAACAATACATTATTATTATGTCTCCTCTCCAATTGTGTGGGGCACAATAAAACAAGAAGCTTTGTCCAACTCAAGCTTTTTTATTCTTGGAATTTTCATTTCAATTTCCACGTGAATTTTTATATTATTAAAATTGAAATGTTGGTAAGGTATTTTAAATTGTATGCCATTCATTTGTTAGACAAGGACATAATGGAGTTAGCACCCCATATTGTACTTAAGACCATTTGTTTACGTCTTTTATATATTGTGAAGAATATGTTTAATTTAGGCTTATATAATAAAATGTGTACAAATAATTATAATTTAATTTAGATTAATAAACATGGCTTGTAGTAATTTTGTGGATTATTTTACATTGAAATTAAATATTAGGTTATAAAATTAAATGTGATGAATAAAGATATTTAGTTTTATAATTAAGAATGGATGATGTTTGATGAAGATTCTAAATGGTTATTTTTAGTATGTTAAAGGTTATTTATGTGTTAATGAAATGTTTCAGATCGTATAGTGAAACTCAACTTTGTTTTGGTTGAGTCTGAAGGTTTGGGCCTATTTAGCGATTGTGGATTTGATCTTACTTGGTGTGTATTTTGCTATATGGCTCATCTAAATAATGTATATCTACTATATTATTTTATGATATGCGTGAAGTCTAGTAGCGTTTGAAAATCTCCGAGAAGGAATGTTGTTATTTTTCAAGGGAACATGTTCACTTAGGTTAACCCAAAAAAATGTTTGTAAAATTTTAAGACAACAAACAAGCAAGTGCCCTAAAATTATGAATGAAGATTATTTCCCCATTTTGATACACCAAGCTAAAGTGTTTCACTATCAATTGATCCTTGAATGCTTTCATGATGAGAAAGTACGTTTGAACCTAAGAGTGTGTGTAATGGGTTATTTTTTAAAATGTATAGCGTCAAGTCACAAAAATGTGCATTTTGTTAACTCGCAATAATTAGTAATATAGATGCAAGTAAACTAATTTTAAATTTGGATTTAAAACTTTTACGAGTTGTGTCTACAAGTGGAAGGTGTTGGTGGTTTTTTATGCTAAGATGACTGAATAGCAACCTTTCACTTTCTGATAGATTTTAAAGAGAAGCCAACTCCAATTACTATTTAATAAAATGAAAAGGACCAACTAACAAGCATGCATAACCATACTCCTACACTTTAGGTTCCTGCAAAACCAAGGCAGGGGACACCTTGTAATACCCTCAAATATTCTAATATGGTATCAAACAAGCATAAATCTCACAATAGCTCAACACAACTAGGAGATACTATATAATTGGCTAATTATCCATTGAACATCAACCATGAAATGGGGCATGAGATAAATGGAACATAAAAAGCTCATAGAAACATAGGACTGATTGGATTTTATGTTTATGTCTGCAGAAACGTAGACAAGATATAACTAGACATGCATCAATAAGGAAACTATTAGTCTATGATCAGTACCTTATCCATTGGGCAATACTCCAAAACAAATACAATATGCGGAAGTTAATTATTATCAGATATTCCAGGCCAGAAACACAACTATCCCAACCCTGTACTACTTATAAAATCCCAGTGTATATCAAGATGAATCTATGTATTAATTAGAGCATCATTTAATTTGATCCTTGATTAAAAATCTAAAACAACTACATAAACACAGATAAGCTTTATGAGCTAATGAATTAGAAAATTCATAACTCACAAGATAAACACCATAGGAGAGATTGAAATCTGGATCTTTGTATTAAGTGTAGAGAATCATACTTCTGTATACAATATGTAATCAGAGATAACCACTTAAATAATATGTTACAGACCTTCAACTTTATTTATAATTTTGAAACCTATCTAGTACTATTCTACTATATCCCTTGACTGAAAACTTTACATATGCTTAGAAAACTCAACTTTCCAGCCCTTTCCAATGATCTTGGGAACCCTTTTATAGAGAAGGATTGCAACAAGCTACGGATCAATTGGATAAAGGACAAAATGTATGACTCATATAAAAGACAAATACACAAGTGAAGTGATAACCACTTTGTTACAAGATTTTTTCAATTATTTTGTCTTCTGACCGCCTAATCCTTACAACTGCTTCAAACTTGTTTTGAGCCCGCTATATGGAGTTTGTTGCCTTGGTCCTCTAATGTAAAGTTCTTTGTATCTGCTTGTCTATTTCAAAATGCTGGAAAGAACTGTCAATTGTTGCACATCACACATTATCCTTTTCTTCTTGGTTGCCTGCATTGTATCTATCCATCTATGATGTGAATACCTCATCACTTGGCCAAGGCAAGTTGATGACTTCATCCTTCTTGTTGTTCAGTTCATCCCATTTTGTCTTCATTTGTTCAACTTCCTTTTTCCAAAATGCAAAAAATGATCTAGCCTCCTTGATTTTTTCTACATTTTGAACAAATAAGATTGTGCTCTCCAAGCTGATGATGTTGTTGGTTCTGATTGACAATTCTTCACCCATCTCATTTATCCACCTGGCTTCCCTTTTCAGTTTGCCACCTTTTCTGAATATGCTAGGGAATATCTCAAAATGGGTCTTTGAATATTCTTCTCTTAATGTTTCAACCTTTTTTTGGATGACATTTCTTCTTATGTCCAAATCTATTAAATCTTTGAGACATTTGTAAGTGGATGTGAGTACAATATCAACATTGTCTTCCTTTTTAGATAAATAATAAAATAACTTTAATTCAACCTTTCTTTCTTTCCAAACCTGCATGATCTGTTCCATCTTACCTCTATCTTCTTCAAAAGAATTTAATATGATCTTGATATTCTTCACACCTCGGTAAATAGAAGTCAGATCCAAACTGTCAGCAAAATGTGTAATTGTAGCTCTTATTTTATCCTCATATAAATATGTTGCACCAATGATTGGGCATTGTTAAACTTTGTGCTTTCTTCTTCCCAACTTTTCCTTACTCCTTCCAATCTTGTCCTTTCTGCTATCAATTTGTCTTTTTCATAATTCAACCCTGCCTCTAGAATATAACTAGATGACATAGGGGAAGGAGGGATTTCAATGATCAGACTAGAATAAAATGGTTGGAAAGGCTCCTAGGTAATCATCCTTTGTGGAGATGCCTGGACTGATTGTTTTCCTCTTAATTTAGCAATTATTTTACCCTTTTCCAAGGATTTCACTTTTTCATCATTGTAGGATTTGAGGAATGTTTCCAACTTGATCACCATGTTTTTATTCTCTTCTTCATGTTTCTCTGCTACCTTCATGCTGAACTTTGCAAATTCTAGTGTTATACCTGTTGCTTCCACCCCTATGGTATCTGCAACTCTTCTTACTAGTAGGTTGCCTAAATGCTCAACCTAGGTGTCTTATTTATTTTTCTTGTGCTCCTTCCTCTTCAGTGACCACATTACCAATGCAGCATGATTCTCACTAAACTTGACTCCTTTGGATGCTTGTTGATCATCTGCCTCAGTGACATGCATGGTTTTTGTTTCTTTTCTGATAGCATCAAACACTATGGAATCAGCTATGTCCCAGTCTGGCAGGATAAGCACTCCCTCTTTCTTGATTAATTCCATGCCTTCTTCAGGAGTGATCTTTTCAATTTTAGCTATCATTTCTTGTTTCACCTTAGCCTCAATTTCATCCTTGTCGCTAGCAGGCTAGTTCTATTGCCTTTGCTGACATTTCTTCTTGAACTCATCAATGTGAATTCTCTATAAGAATTGCACAAATTCCCTAGCCTTTAAAAAATTATCATCTGAGATAAATTCATCACTGGCATGCTTTGTTATGGGGTCTAATTCCTTCCCAGCAAATTCACCTACTATTAAATCCATTTCAACATGCTTGGGATCCTCAGGTATCCCTTCTCACAGTTCTTCAGGTGTCACAAAAATGTGTCATGTACTTCCCATATGAAGAAATTGCTCAGCCACTGCTTTCTCATCCATCTATAGAGGAGACTAAGAAGGGGAATAGATATTCTCTAATTGTTGTCATTTTTCCTCCGTTCTTTGCTTCTTTGGGGATGGCATTGATCCAGATTCTATACTCATGGCCCTCTTCCCTCTTGAGGTAGAAACCTCCTTATCATGTATCTGTGTTTCAACCTGGCCCTATGGGATGTCTCCCCTTTTTGCATCACCATGTTGTATCCTTTCTTTTGATGTAGCACATATCTCTCATGTAGAATACTCCTAGCATGTGTACATTTTATTAGGATGGCCTTAGCCCTTTCTGGCTTTGCTTTTATTACTGCCTCTTTCTTCTGATTCAATGTCTATATAAAATCCTCAAAAAGAGACATCAGTGAATCAATATTCTTAGCCCAAGGCTAGAATTCCTTCAAAGGATCATATCCTTTATCAAAATGTTGTACAAAGTTTAAGGTCTTCTTATAGACCAACCACTTTTCTTTCTTGATTTCTTGTTCCTACAAACTAAATTCATTTCTGATAATGTCCTCAGGAAAATTGAATTGGTGATCCAACACCAAGCACCTTGTCCTCTTTATAAACATATCACTTATGAATCCCTCAGGGTCATCACATCTTATCATTGAGGTTGTCATATGATAAGTCTCAAGGTATTTATGCAAATGTTTCCATCCCCCTTTTGTGATAATGAACTGGTGTACACTTGTAATAGTGGGAAAGATGGTGCATTTTCCTTTTCATGTCAATGCCTCCTCTTGTAGCCTAGAAATTTGTCTGATTATTTATGCAATGCCCACTTTAAGAGGTACTTGATATGGGAGTATATTTGGAACAACTCTGAAACCATACGCTCTAAAAAATTGTTGAAACAGGGTATAAAATGACATCACCCCAATTATGCATTATCTTAACAGTCTGAGAAAATTCCTTTGGTCTTAATAGATTTAATAAACCTTTGGGGATCCTAGGATTGTCTAAAAACAACAAGGCTCTAAGCTTGGAAGCAAAACACCTGTCAAATTTGATGTAACTGGATTATTTCCTATCCCATGATGAATTTTCTCTCCATGGTTGGACAACCATCTCTTCATCATCTTTGACCCTCATTAGATCCATCTCCTTTTCAAAATAATCAACACCCTTGAATAGGAACATATGCATTATCATAGAGTACCATCCAAATGGCTTGGCTACCTTTGCTTTTTTTATGCCTATTAAACCATGATGAATTAGATCAGCAACATAAGAGGGAAAATAAAAAATAAGGGCCATATGTGGATAGAGAATCTGCACCATCATGAGCATATAATGAATAGGCATTTTTTGTTTCTTCATCATCTCCAAAAAATTGACTCAGGGCACAGTACACACCTCTAGCCTTTGGATTGAAATAATCCAACTTGAATGGTTCTGGTGTACTAGTCCTACCACAACAAATCTCCTATCTTGTTAAAGAATTATTTCAAGGTCCCACTTTTGAGGTAATTTATTTGAGCCTTATACACCTTCTTGAATTGATCGAAATCAACTTTATCCATTTGAATAGAGGGATCATTTAGTTGGAAAACATCTCTCAGTTCCTCAGCTATGATGTTTATTAACACCTTTCCATTTATATCTCTTACGAACCTGGCAACACTATCATATCTTTCTGCTATTTGGATTAACAGATCAATGTCCATGAAGACTCCTGGGACTACTAACTTTCCCACATCAAACTGTCAGATGTTACTATTTGGTGCAAATGCATTCCTTTGACTAAAAGCTACTTTAAACAGTTCTAAACCAGGCATACTAATGTTTTCATCTCTTACCCATCTACCCTTATCATACAAACCCTCCCCAATTTTCAAACGAGGGTGTTTTGGCACCATTTCCTTGAGTTTGGTAGTGTCATTTGTTGATCTAACTAGTTGATGTAAAAGATCCTCACAAACATTTCTCTCCTGATAGTCTATTTTTCCTAAGATTTCTCCTCTGGGTGTCATTTCTAAATCAGGGTTTCTTAATCAATAAGTATCAGCTTCGCATACAAAACCTACTTTCTTTACAACACCAAAACCCTACTGCAATTCCAATTCATAATTTTTAGGAGTGTAGTCACAAAAAAGCTTACCCATTCTGCAAAAGTTGGAAGACAGACATAAAACACTGCAACTCAGCTCTGCTCCAATCACTTCATAATTATGGCGCTCAAAAACTCAAGTAGACAATATTATACATGATCTCATCGCTACTTAGCAATAAATTTCAGCTAAGATGGCCACACATTTTGCCATTACTTTCACCTTATTTGAACTTTTGCGGCCCAACGGTTCAGAAATTTTACTTTATCAAAGAAACCAGTTTAAAACATGACGGTAGATCTCAACAACTTCCTATTAAATTGTGCGGCCAACAATAATTGATGAAGAATACCATCAACTTGGATATGTGTCGATCAGGCACAATGCCTTCAACACTAGATCACGATCATCTTTTCCCTGATGCTTTGCGCTGACCGTCGGATTAAGATCTACTAACAATTCCTTTAACTCCTTTAAAACTCGGGGCCCATGATCTATATATGATACGTGTCACCTAGGCGTAATTCCTTGAAGATTAATCTCCTTAAATCTCTAGCTTAAGGCTTCGTGCTCACCGTTGGATCCTTTTAAAACTGTCAGCCTTTTACTTTTCTTTACTTCCGGTTGGGTCCCATCATTTATCCACGTGTTGTGCTGGCGCAATTCCTTAAAGAATAGATCATGATCATCTTTACTCTGAGGCTTTCCGCCATCTGTTAGATCAAAACCCACTTGACTACATATTAACCTTACCACCACCTTCGTAAATGTAGGCCCCACAAACTTATGAAGGACACGTGGCCTTCAAGCGTAATGTCTCAAAGGTTATTGTATCTGCATCTTGTAGCTAAGGCTCCATGCCCACTGTCAGATTTTTTTTAAATCGACCATAGATTACTTAACTACCACTTTACTGACCATAGGTATAATCTCCCGAATAGGACATGTTTCATATAGACGCAATGCCTTAATGAAAAAATACTTTACATCTCCAGCCTTAGGCAATGCACCATCCGCACGATCAGATCTAACATGCCTGTCTTTTACTTTACCCTTCAATGCTGAACTAGACCCACTTGGGATACGTGGTGCAAAGGCTTAATGCCTTAATGGTTAATCTAACTGTATCTCTGGCCTGATGCTTTACGCGCACCGTTGGATGAACTTTAAATTGCATCACTTTTACTTTATCCTTTATCATTGAGCAGGGCTAGCCATATGCCATGTGTTACTTAGGCATGATGCCTTGAAGGTTAATATGAGAGCATCTTGTGATTAAGGAATCACGCCAACCGTAGAATTTGTCAAAACTTGTCATTACTTTAGCCTTCCGCTAACTTTAAGAAAATAGGACCCACGGTGTCAGAAGGACAGATATCACACAGGCGCAATGCCTTGAATGGTAGATCAAGCACATCTTGAGGTTAAGGCACAACACAAATTGTTAGATTAAATAGAAATTGTATGCACTTTACAATAACCTTTTAACACATGGAAGACCTGCCAAATACACGTGACCTTCAGGCAAAATCCCTTAATGAGTAGATCTTGATCATTTTTCTGTCTGAGGGAATGCGTCGTCTGTTGGATCAAAGTGGAGTTGCATGACACGTGATTTTAAAATAAAAAAGCTTGCGGGGCATCTAAACTTAGGATAAATAATCAAAGTGCTAGGACTTTTAGGAAAAATAAAGGTATGGCCCCGCTCAATGACAATATAAACACATGGGACTAAAGGACTTTAAGTGATTGAAATAAAGAAACTCAAAATTCTAACATATCCTGAAGACTTAGGGTTTTATACCAATGCACTCATAACTTAAAAAGATAATAATTAGGGTTTAAACAAAATAGAACCCTACTTAGAGTTTGAAACACGTGACTTAGCAGTTACGCTAAAAAAATTTGTGTAGCCCTAACAGAAAGAAAATGTATATATGTATCTAGATAAGGTGTAGACAAATGTTTGGGGTAGATAAAGGCTAGGGTAACAAACTCAACTTCACACAAAATGTATCTTTTGTCAATATGTACATGAATTAAGACACTATCACAAAATGAGTACAAAACTAAATGGTAAATGGTATAAATATACAAATTTTACAATTATGTTTTGCCCCAACTTTGAGGTGCATGTGAATCCTAGAATGGGCATATATCTCAAAGCAAGTAGCACTCACAAACATGCATGCAAAGTAAATATTCAAACATCAAAAGACATCGCATAGGTCTATATACATTAATGAAACATGTGGAATGTGATAATGTAGTTTAATCATTTGGCTTGCCCTCTCCATGAAAACCTATAAAAAAAAGAAATAACATGTAATGTGTAGCCTTTTGTCTCACACATGAAAACGAGGCACAAAAGTAGAGATAACTTAAATATTAAGGAAATAAGAACATATAAAATGAGTAAACCTAGGAAATTTGACCTATTTATAAAATAATAATGTCATGCTTGGCTCAATGACCATACGATGAAAAGTTCATGGGGAGCTAATATGTTAATTATTTAGAGAAGATATATTCGGTCATGGTGAAAAATCTATATGTAGTACTTATCATTGACTGAAACTCAAAATAAAAATGCTATTTACAATATATCTCTTTGTCAATGTATTGCATTCATAGGAGGCGGGGAATTTAAGGAAAATAGTAAATAGCACATGAAATATAAATATAATCTAAAGATAAGCATATAAGCATGTGAATGATGTGAATTACTAGTTTATAAGTGCATTATGTGATAAACACATGTAAGAAGTAAAATGCTAATGTGTAATAAGAACATATAGGTTAGAGATAGATATGTGAGGAGATTGTTTGGCCCTTATTTTCTAGGAATACCTACTTAAGTGTATAGGGAATTAGGAAAGACATTTGTCCCTAATGGGTAGCATGAGCATATGATGGTAAGGTGAAAAGTCTTAATACTATGATGAACTAAGTAGGAATAATGTAAAATGATAGAAGGCATAATTTCCTCGATAATAAGGATGGTACTAAGAGTGATGTGTGTACGAAGTGTTCAGGAGTGGAATTTTGGATGTCCCCAATGTAGTGGCATATAAATTTTAATATAGTAAGGGATTGGTAGGAGGCAAGATGCCCCTAGTTTGGATATAAATGTTAAGTATTGTAACCACCTAGATTTGGTATGCTCTGACTATAGACCCTTATTTCCCTAAGTGTGATCATACCCCAAATTATGTTCAGACAACTTTTCAATCGGCTGGCATTATTCATTCAAATCAGAATTAATCTCCTAAGTGATCTAATCACTAATTTACATTAATCACTTTAGCCAATCCAATCAAAGCAATTCAATCCAATCTATTCAAATCAATACCTGGCTAAGGTAATTAATTTAAAGGGAATTAAATGGAATCCTATTTATACCTCATCACTTGGCAAATCAATGCCCTGGCCTAATTTATTCAATTTGGCTATAGTCCTAATTAATTATTACAAAGAAATCAAAATCTTAAATGATTAATTAAATCCCTATTATTGAGTGAATATGTTATTCCAACAATTCATTTCATTAATATTCCCTCAAACCTAACCAATCTCAACTACCCAACCATGAGTTCAAACTCATCCCAACCCCTTCTCACATGCTAATTCTTCTTAATTAGCTAATTAACCCTAATTAG
>MU228436.1:343224-356178 GCA_018584345.1 Thuja plicata
GGTGTGATTAGGAATTCAACCCTCCCCCTAAAGTCAAAGTTGTCAAGCTTGACTCTAAACCCTCACCCATACCTCATTAATGCTTTCATAAATGAAGCATTAATGGCTCTTACATATTCCTTCCACCACTCCTCATTAATGAGTCTTACACCCTTATTAATGGCAGCCCTTCTAGAGTCTTCTCCCCTTCCTCCATTTCTTCTATAAATAGGATGGATTTTGAGCTCAAATGGCCCTTCATTTTATGAAATATATTTTTGTAATACTCCTAACTTTGAAGAGTTGAAAGCATTCTTATGCTACCCACATTTGGAGAATTGAAGGAGAAATCTTATGTTTCTCATGTTTTAGGGATTTCCATAGTGCTTTCTAGCTTATTTCGTAGTTATTTTGTTATTATCTTCATTTCTAGAGCTAGAATGCATGTTTTTGAATCATTTAGATTACTTTTCATTTGAATCTTCCATTCTTAGGTTGTATTTGTCACTGGAATATGCATAATCTGAGGGCTACTATGTCATTTTTCATACTCCTCCTAGATAGGAAGCAATAGATTGATTTTGGTGATTGCTATGTTTGCTAACCCCTTGTTTTCATTAATGCAATGATTTATTGAAGTGTTGTGTCTCTCTTAACAGGTACAAAAATCACACACACATCTCTGGTTCCCACCGTGGGGAAAGATTGCTTGAAATTTCACCAAATTTTTCTCTCTGCCCTTGACATTTTCAAAATTTGCAGGCAATTTAGCTTTTCCGAGAGCAACTTATCATTTTCGGTCATTCTTTTATCGTTTCCGGGAGTAAGTTATTATTTCCAGTAAATATTTTATCATTTCCAAGAGTTTTATTGTCGTCTGTCGTTGCATTTCCAGAAGGTAAAATTTGGCCTTAAAATCATTTCTGGTAGCTTATTTTTCATTTTTGGTACGTGTTATCATATCATTTCACGTAAAAGTAATATCGTCCTGGGTGAATATTATCGTTTGGGGTCAATCTTTTATCATTTTTGGGTTGTATTGTTTTGGGTCTCTGAAATATTGCCTGTCGTCTAGAGGGCAAAAATACAAAGTTCTGTCATTTGCAAATTTGATTTCTAACTTTCTAATGAGGTTGTTTTCGTGATCGTGATCCTATTTTTGATAGCCTAAGTAAGTGCTTGCAGGTTTCTAAGAAGGAAATAAGAAGACAATAATAAACATGTGTGGTTGCAGGGATTTTTAGAATAATTTTGATACTAACCCTTTTTCAAAAGCTTTCACACTTAAATACCATTTTCTCAAACATGTCTTAAAACAACTAGATTACTATGCTTTTTTCCTTTTTAAGGAAAATCAGAAATTCAGACATTGTTTTAACACTTGTGAAAGAATCTAGGGGGTAAATGAACAAGAAAACTCACATCATTTAATTCAATTTGGATAAGTAACTGAACAATCAAAGCATTAAAATTTTGTGGCTCAATGAACAAGTTCAATCGTTTAATTCAATTTGGATTAGTAATTGGACAAGCAAAGCACTAAAAACTGTGGTCAATTGAACAACGCAAATCTACTTTCAAGTATTTTGTTTTCCTTAAATAGGAACATTTTAAATCGAGCACAACATTGCTTGAGGGAATGAACTGTTTGATTGATTTTGTTTTGGGAGAAAACGGCATGGATTAGGAGAGTATGCTCTTCTTCTTCGGAAGAATCAGAAATCTAGACGTCCTATGCTTGCCAATCCTTTGTAAGATTATTTAACAGTAGAGGGCCTACCGGTTGAGGAAAAAATCTCCCAGGAATGACCCAAGTGAGGACAAGTTTTACGCCAACCCTTCCAACTCACTATAAATAATTGCTTCCTCGTAGGCTAAAGCCTCGGAAGATGAAGCCAGTTTTGTTCATGGAATTTTGACATCATTCCTTGAACATGCTTGGGTATGTGTAGAGCGGAGCCACTTGAATCTTTCTTGCGAGACTATATATATTTAAGTACTCATAGGGCTATATGCCTCAATTTTGCCTTGTGCAATTCTATGGGGGACGATTTTGAATGGATTGCCCAATAATAGACAACATTTAAACTGAAAGAATTCCTGATTCATCCCTGAAAGGGTGATAATCCTTGTGCAAGGCAAAAAGTAATTTCCCCAAGACACTCGTCATATCGTTCCCTCACTTGCGTTTGGAGTCGACTAATACAACATCATGACTAGAGCCATTGCGTGCTTGGTGATGGTTTTATTCTAATTAGCATTTGAGTGTGTACCTAAGTCAATGAGCAAGGATTTTCATCCTCCACCTAGAAAATAGGGATAAGATGTGTGTCTGTTTCACCCTCCTAACAATGCAACAATGCTTGATATAACTGAAAATCATTAAAAAGATAACATCTTCAAATAAGAAACAAAATTCAAACCTTAGTCTACATGTGTTTTTCACTCATTGGCAAAATCTCAAAATGCAATCTTAGATCAAACAAACTTCACGCACTTCCAAGACAAAACTGACATCATTTGAATAGTGGGAACTTGCATCGTTGCCTCTAAGAGGAAGATAGTTTATTTTGGATCCCCTTTTGACTCTTAAAATTGTCCCTATTGCTTCTTTTGGTCTCACTATGGTTGTATCAAAAACTTTTTCAGACATCTACCTTGCATGTCCTATCAGACTCTTACAATCTGTCTTAATATGTGTGGTCTACCCGCTTTTAACAACAACTTGATTCCCAGCTCACTACCAGGGTATTCTAACCCTTTGAAGTTGGAATCATTTACTTCCACCAAAACACAAACAACACTTCTACCTAGACACACTCACTTGAATGATTTGAGACTCTACCTGACACTATCGAGAAACTTTGACAAAGTTGAGAAACAACCACATGGTTAACAAAAGATGCAACAAGTACATGTCTAAAGGATCAAAAGTGCCTACTAAATCACTACACTTTTAGGGAGAAACATCTCGCAGCTCCCTACTCCATCTAGACTCTCCACAAATGGATAGAAACACTCATGAATGGAGTGCGGCTTTTGAAGAATATGACAATAGGAAAAACCAAAAGCATGAAGACATCGATGAAGAAGAAGAACCAAGATTTGAATGCCCTCTATTTGAATCGAGCAGTGAGGAAGACATCACTGAAGAAGAATACGATAAACTAAAATAGAGCAAGAGGTTCCACAAGATAATGGAAAAGATGATTGATGAAGATAAAGAGAAATACTTTCTCCATTTAGCATCCACTGGCGTAAAGTTGCCCAAGGATTATGATGTGGAACAACTAAAGGAAAAGGAGATACCAACTCCTATATCTATCCTCGCCAAACAACTTACCTTAATGCAAACAGAGCTTGCGACTCTCAAGCAAGAGAAGGCTAAACCCAAAACAAAGTACTCTGTGGACTCCGTTTGTCCATTTCCTTTCGACAAGAGTATCACTATGGTTCCATTTCCTCCCAATATGGCAAGGCCAAAATATGACAAGTATACGGGAGAGACTGATCCACATGATCATGTTAGAGAATTTTGTGCTCTTAGCATAGAGTACATGCGTGAAACTACTTACCTCATGCGGCTTTTTTCCTGAAAGTCTAGGAGGCAACGCCATGGAATGGTTCTCAAAGCTTACACCTAAGGTCAAAAATTTTAAGGAGTTAATAAAATAGTTTATCCAACATTACTCCTATAATATCCAACATGATGTGACCATGATGGATCTATGTAATACTAAACAAAATACTGGCGAATCATTTACACACTTCCTACAAATGTGGAGGAAAATCTTTGCATGGTACTCCAGAGCTATTCATGAATCTAAAAAGATGGAAATCTTTGTCAATAACTTGGTACCAGAATTGAACTACGCATTACAAATGCAAGACTCCCCTAGCTTCGATAGAATGATTAAAAATGCCATCCGTATCGAAGAAGTTATGATAAAAAAGGGAGAGATCACTCTTCAAGGTGAAAACAAACCTAACAACTCCAAATCCAAGCCTAAATGGTGGAAGAAGAACAAAAATATTGTCAATGATGGCGTAGTAGACGCATCCAATTTTGGTCCTAAACCTGAAGTATTCAATCTCACTAACAGCATGCAAGCAAGCAAAGATGCCAAGGTAATGACCTCCATACCCAAAACAAACAATGATAATAGAAAGGGTAGGCAATGGACTTCAAAACCTCAAAGAACATTCACTCCTTTGGGAGAACCTCTCAAAACTATTCTAAAAACACTATTGGATAACAAAGTTCTCACGATCCCAGATTCCAAACCATGGGAACCAGCAGTCAAACCCAGGTGGTGGGATGATAACTCCTACTGTGTATTTCACAAGAACAAAGGACACAAAACTAATAATTTCCTTAAACTTAAACATGTTATTCAAGACCTCATTGAAGGAGGTAAGATCAAAGTGGACAGACACACTACCAATGAAGATCATACCGCATTCAATAAACCATTTCCTAATTATGACAAAGGGGAAACATCTAAAGGAAAAGGTAATGAAGTAAACTACACCTATTCCAACAATGATAATGTGATCAATATGCTAGACATTAAAACCGAATCAATTAGTGTGGTCACAATCAAAGGTGTTTCTTTCCAATCAAATGCGGTGACTCAAAGCCAAGCCCAAGTCACGATCAAAGGACCCAATTCTTCATCAAAACCAGCATCAATGTCCAAGGTTCCTATCATTATTATTCCCAAACCAGCAGCAAAACACGTGGTTACTATTCCTGGAGCAAAATATGACTTGGTAGACCAATTTCAATGAACCTCTGCCAAAATTTCCATCTTCGAGTTGCTCAAAATATCCACAATGCATAGGGAAATCCTAGAACAAGCTCTACATGCTGCTAACGTCCCAAAGGATATTGATATAGACAAATTCCAAGCGATGGTCAATCACATCTCAGTGCCCCATTACCTCTCCTTTTCTGAAGAGGATGATAAATAATTGACACATCCACATAATCAACCCCTCCATATTGAATTTCTTATTCATAAATCTTTTGTTAGACGCATATTGATAGATGGAGGCGCAGGATTGAATATATGTACACTTAATCTCATCAGAAAGTTGGGTCTTTCATAACAGACCATTGACTCTAGAAGAAAAATAACTATCAAGGCTTATGATGAGGAAGAAAGATCCTCTAAAGGTCTTATTTTTTTACTCATTAGAGTCAGACCAATTGAAAGGAATGTTGTATGTCAAGTTTTGGATCTACCCCTAGCCTATAATATCCTATTGGGGAGACCATGGATTCACAAAATGCAAGTTGTGCCATCTACTTACCACCAGTGTATCTAGTTCCCACATAATGGGGTGGAAGTAACAATTCCTGCAGATGCTAATTATACTTGTAACAATATCAAAGTAGGTAGTATGATTCTGCATAATAAAGAGGCTATGGATGAAATTTCTCCTGAGACTACCAAGGATATAGTTATGAAGAGTTTTGGAAAAATCTTAAAACTTGAGGAAACGGGTATGGGAGAATACAAACTGGGCCTGACTCCGTCATTGACAGAACTTTCGGTGTCACCAAGATCCTATGGAAAACCTTCCTCAACATTCACACCTACTGCATCCACAGAGCTGAAGATCCACAAAGCAACTAGCATGGTAAAGGCATTAACATCTTCTTTAGATAACACAGAAGAATATGTAGTCTTGGACTAGCTTTACAAAGGAGAACCGATAGGAACTGAGGTCAAACATGTAGAAATATCCCCGGAGTAGTATGGTAAAGGATATGATTTCCTCAAACAAATGGGATACAAAGGAAAAGGACCTCTAAGCGACATAGGAAGAGGACTTATTGAACCTATACACATGGAGTTCTGGAATACCAGAGACAAAATAGGACTGGGTTTTAATACTAAAACTGACAAACCTGCTTCAAAAGACAGTCCAGCCTCTGACAAAGGGAGTGATGAAATAGATGAGATAGTACTAGAACCATGGCCTTATGAAAGATTATTACATGTTGGTACAGAGAATCTTGAGTATCAAGGAGAGCGCTATGTACCCAGCTTTGAGGTACCTCAAGATATCCACATACCTTTGTTAGCACAACCTCCCATTCAAGAGGTAGGAGACTCAACAACAGATGATTCAGAGATACCATTGATAGAAACAGCTACAGAAAACACACCCCGACGATGGGATCCACATCCTAATTGGGGGCAGTTGGTAATGATCACCCATGTCCTTGATCTACCACACTTTGATCCACAAGTAGCTAATCGGGTACATCAAATAACTATTGATGAATACTTAAACATATATGATGATGAAATCACTGACTCTCATGAATATGAATGTGATGAGATATCTGTCACCATAGAAGACATTGAAATAGATACAATTCACATGTTTGCGGCTCCCTCACCGCCTCATGAACATTCTAACACTACTCCCAACAACACTGATATTCCTGAAGTAGAGGAGGAATTCCTTCTCCCCATCACTGATGCAGAGACTGGTGCTTTCCTAAGTCTAGAAGAAGTTCAAAGGTGACAAGAAAGAAGCCTCCTTTTATGGAGAGATGAAGATGAGAGTTCTATTGATGAGTCACTAGATTTTGGTCTGCATATAACTAACAACGACCCTTTTTATGATGATCTAACTCTTATTGATCTAAACATCAAAGAAATTGACTTAAAAAAACATGTCATGTCAGTTAATAGTCTTGATGCTAACACGATGTTGTCCTTCCTAAAGTTTGATTCCTTGTCTTTGATAAACCCAGACCTAATTGATTGGATTAGTACAGATCCTACTCCTATCACCAACTTTCCCAATGACTACACCTTGGCTTGCTATTTAAACGCTTGTGAACCATACCTTTCTTCGACTAATGCAAGGATCATGAACATGTCATAGGAGGATATCAAGTTGCTCAGTCAAAAATTGAAAAATAAAAAGAAAAAGGGGACTGATGGTGAAAACCATGGTGTGGCAGTGTTAGATCCTAAAATAGTAAAAACAAAAGACGTATCCAATGGTGAAAACCTCTCAAAGGCTCCAAAGGATGAGATTCTTGATATCCTCCCTGAGCACTTTCAAGAAAGGTCTTCAGTTCTGATAGAACCAACACAGCCGGTTAATCTGGGCACAACTAAAGTTCCTCAAATAGTACACCTAGCACAATCTTTGTCAGAAGAGGAAAAGACATAGTTTACCGAGTTCCTGAAAGAGAAGAAGATCAACTTTGCATGGTCTTATACAGATATGCCTAGGTTGGACCCTGAATTAATAATGCACCACTTATCTATAGCTCCCGCGATCAAACCCATAAAACAAAAACTAAGAAAGATGCATCCTCATGTTGCATTGCTAGTAAAGGTGAAGCTAGAGAAATTGTTAAAAGCTAGATTTATCAAAGTCATTGCCTATGCAGGATGGATCTCTAGTGTGGTCCCAGTATCTAAATCTAATAAATCTATCAGGATATGTACATACTTTAGAGACTTAAACAAGGCATGTCCAAAGGATGACTTCCCACTACCTAATATTGACATGATCATAGACCTCACAGCGGGCTACCAGATGTATTCACTAATGGATGGATTCTTGGGCTCTAATCAAATAAACATTGCCCCCGAGGATCAAGATAAGACCGCATTTACATGTGCATGGGGCACATTTTGCTAGAATGTCATGCCATTTGGGTTAAAGAATGCCAGTGCTACATATCAAAGAGCAATGAATACTATATTCCATGATATGATGCATAAGAACATGTAGGATTACGTGGATGACACCTTAGCTAAATCCAAAGAAGGAGTACTCATATTGCTGATTTACAAAAGATGTTGGATCAGATTGAGCAATTTCAACTTAGGCTCAATCCAAAGAAGTGTGTCTTTGGGGTCCAATCAGGAAAACTCCTAGGGTTTATTATTTCAGTGAAGGGACTTGAGGTAGATTCTGCAAAATTCAAAGCTATTCTAGAGATGACTCCTCCATGCAACATCAGTAAAATGAGGACATTGCAAGGGAAACTTCAATCAATCAGGAGTTTCATGTCACAACTTGCTGACAAAGTACAACCCTTTACCGAATTACTACATAAAGGGGTCACCTTCAAATGGGATGAACATTGTGAAGCCAACTTCAGAGAATTAAAAGGGTACCTAGCTACTCCTATTCTTATGGCACCTATTCATGGAAAATCATTACTCATGTATATTTCAACTACAGCTACATCATTAGGAGTATTATTAGCACAAGAGGATGAAACAAAGAAATAAAGATCTATCTACTACATCAATAGAATGCTAGTCTCCTATGAGCTCAATTACATCATTATTGAAAAAGCATGCTTAGCAGTTGTCTTCGCATCATAGAAATTAAGACACTACATGCTCTCACATACAATAAGGCTCATTGCTAAGATTGATCCTCTAAAGTACCTTTTGAGAAAACAACATTAATAGGGCATCTGGTGAAATGGGTTCTCATTCTAAGTGAATTTGACATTGAGTATGTAGACAGGAGAGATATTAAAGGACAAGTCCTTGTTGATCAACTAGTTGATTCACCGCTTCAAGATGATGAACCTCTAAGGATCTAATTCCCTGATGAAACAATTATACATCTAACTAAGTACCCATGGAAGATGTACTTTGATGGTTATTTCACGCAACAAGGCTCTGGAGTAGGAGTTCTCTTTATAACTCCTCAAGGCTACAAGATACCCAAGTCTTAGAAATTGGTGTTCCCATGCACAAACAACATTTCACAATATGAGGCATTGGTAAACGGTCTCAAGCTCACCATGGAGTGGAAGATTATAGAGTTACACATGTATGGAGACTCCCATCTCATCATCAATCAAGTCAATGGAGATTACCAGACAAAAGATGAAAATTTGATGCCCTACATGCAGTTGGTTGATGACTTGAAGAAATACTTTGTCTTCATCACATTCTAGCAAATACCTAGAATGGAGAACAAAGTTGTAGATGCTATGGCTACATTGGCATCCATGTTACAACTGTAAGAACGTCAATTATACTATGACTTCTTGGTGGAAGAACTATCCTATCCTACCTTTGATACCCCTGAATACTAAGTAATCTATGCTTTGAACACCCCAGACCAATCTTAGTATGCTAATATCATTGCCTACCTAACTGACCAAACCATTCCCAATGATCTATCTAGAAATGAGAAAAGATCCTTGATTAGGAAAACATCACATTATGTCCTCATAACTAATAACTTATATCGACAAGGACTTGATGGTACGCTTCTTAGATGTTTAGAACTCGAAGAGTCAGATCGCGCGTTAAAAGAAGTCCATGAAGGTGTATGTGGATCACATTCAAATGGCTTATCACTGGCAAAGAAACTTCTCAGAGTAGGGTATTACTGGCCTACCATGGAAAAAGATGCTAGTCAGTTTTCCAAAACATGTCACAAATGTCAGACACATGGAAATCTCATTCATGCTCCTGCCAGAGAACTTATACCTTTTATTATACATTGGCCATTTCAGCAATGGGCCTTTGACTTGGCTGGACAAATATATCCCAACTCTTCAAATGGACACAAGTTCATCATTACGGCCATTGAGTATTTCACAAAGTGGGTCGAGGCTGTGCTGCGAATCAAAGCCATTGGCAAACAGGTGGTTATGTTCATTCTGAACTACATTATCTGTAGATATGGGATACCCACTTCAATTGTAACAGACAATGGGGGCCAATTTAAAAATCAAGACATTGTTGACCTTTGTGAATAGTTCCACATCACTCAACATTGCTCCTCAATCTATTACCCCAAGGTAATGGACAGGCTGAGGCATCTAATAATAATATTCTCAAAATCCTACACCAAACTGTAAGTAAGTCTGGCAGAGACTGACATCTACAACTGAATCTGGTTCTATGGACCTACAGAACAAGCATCAGAACACCAACAAGAGCCACGCCATTTTCTCTATTCTATGGCACTAAAGCAGTAGTACCTATTGAGGTTGAAATCCCATCTTTGCAGATATCTTTACAAGGTCTTGTTACGGATGAGCAATACTGCATTGATCAGGTGAATTCTTTAGACCTACTTGATGAGCGCAGGCAACAGGCATTCGATCATCTGAAGGTGCACCAAGCATGCATGTCCAAGGGGTACAATAAAAAGGTAAAACCATGATAGTTTGAAGTGGGGGATCTCGTCCTAAAGGAGAATCCTAAGAACCAGCCTAACAAAGAGCAAAAAGGAAAGTTTGAGCCTAATTGGTTGGGACCTTATGTTATCACTGCTACTTTTGGGACTGGAGCCTATCAATTGGCTACATCTAAGGGAGGTATCCTTCTAGATCCTATGAATACTCTACATTTGAAGCGGTTCTACGCTTGATGTTTGGCTAGCAGAGCCTGTATAGTAAATAGTTCTAAAAAAATACGAAAAACATTCAGAAAACTGATCCTGAAGAAATCCAAAAATAGTGGAAAAAGTCCTGAAGAAAGGTATCCTTGGTGAAAACCTAGTAAACAAGCGCCTTGATACTACAAAAACATTCAAAAAAGCAAAAATAGCAAAAAAATTGAAAAAGAGAAAAGTGTCTTGATGACAACCTAGTAAAACGGGCATCCTAGTAGCAAAAAAATAAAAGGTCTTGCCAAGTGGTGAAAACCTGGCAATTAGGCATCACTTGTGTTCTTCTCTCCATCTATTAATGCATTACTGATACTAAGCCTTCACGATTACACCTGTGCTAAAATGTTGACTTTGTTTCCTAAAAAAACTAGCTTATCCTCGCTTGGAATTTTTCTGCATTTCTGTCTTAGGATCAAGTCATTCTGCACTGGGAGCATCTTTTTCGGTCTGATAGGTTGTGTCTTCTAGGTCGTCATAGATGGTTTGTCTCGTGATATGACGCTTTCTGATACTTTCACTACCACTATCACTTTCACGACACAAGGGTGACACAAACATTTCACTAACATGAACGGTGTTCTGAAGACCTACATGTGATTGCAAATAGGAATAACGATGTACACAGACATGGAACACATATTTGCTTGAATTCCAACTTTTTGATTGTTGAATCTATACTGCACTTGAAAAATGAATCAATGGTATTTATTAATACTACCTAAACACAATTTGATCTTGGTTTGATTATGACTCTTTTATGTCCTAATGATGTTTTCACTGGGGGCATCTAAGTAGTTATGAATTTATTTGATTGATTCACAATTGATAGTTGTTATGTCTTCCGAGTTACTCCATGATGTCTGTGCAAATACAAAGAGTCACAAGGATGGGGGCATAACATTTTCTTGGTTTTTTATGTATGGTGATTGTTCCAATTGATCCTATACATTTCACCTAACTTGGATGTTTATGGTAAGAGTTGTCATCATGAGTGGTTAGCTGCATATATCTCGATCTTTGTTATGTGTCAACTACGGTGAGGTTGAAACAATTTCCTTGTTTTTTTTCTAAACTTAGATTCTCACTAAGGTATACGAAGGATAATGTACCCAAGGATATGAATTTTCAAGGTCATTGCGGGTCTAATATCTTGCCTTACACAAATTCTGATATAATAAAAGGAAGGTGACTATTGTTTTTATCCTGGCTTCTATGCCTTGATGCCTAAGTCTATTTCTGACATTTCAATAAAATATAGTATTCATACTTTCATAATATCTATGGGTATTAGTGATTGTTGTACTATCAGGTGGTATCTATTACGAAAAGCACCCAATGATGATAAAATGTTACAATATCTGCAAATCAGTGACAAGTCCTAAGAGTCTGCATATAGATGCATTTAGAGATTGCATGATGCATTTTGAAAGTACAACATAAGGATTTGGGCTCAAACTCCTTTCTATTTTTTAATTCATCTGAAATCCAAGCTATTTACATACCCATGCTTCCCAAAATCTTTGATCAATCGGGAACGAAACCGAACTCACATTTCAACGTGATTAACTTAGTACTTGTGTGTTTTCTCAAAACGCACCTTCATTTCTTCACTTCTTATAATCTATTCTTTCATTCCCCTACCCAATCACTGCAAGTGATACATCATTTCAACATAGGTATTTTATTCTTTTTCCTTCAATTTTGTTCCCAAGGGGGAATGATCACACTATCATCACTCAATTTTTTGCTCAAAATAGCATTAAAAAAGACTTTGTTATCAAAAAAACTAGGGGCATGACAATTTTCTTGACTAAGTCAGGACTGTTGGATAGAAAGATTTGGTTCTCATAAGTTGGATATCTTGTGTTTCCTCATTTTAAAAGATTCTTACTAAGCTCCTGGCAGCTTCATACTGACTTTTGGATGACAACCAAGTTTGGAATCAGTATTATCAATCTTTGGATGACAACCAAGTTTAGAATTAATATCTTTAAGATATTTTATTGATCTTTGTACGACAACCAAGTTCAAAATCAATACTATCAGTTTAGTTCGATCAAGTGCAAGACTGATCTCATCAGGCATTTTGTTCGATCGTGAGAAAAATTCTCAATCTTTCTTAAGTCAACATCAAAAAATTTCTTTGAATCAATGCGTTGTTCGCACATCAATTCAAAGAGGGGCAAATGTAACCACCTAGATTTGGTCTTCTCTGACTATAGACCCTATTTGCCCTAAGTGTGATCATACCCCCAATTATTTTCATACAACTCTTCAATCGGCTGGCATAATTCATTCGAATCAGATTTAATCTCCTAAGTGATCTAATCACTAATTCACATTAATCACTTTAGCCAATCCAATCAAATCAATTCAATCTAATCTATTCAAATCAATACCTAGCTAAGGTAATTAATTTAAAGGGAATTAAATGGAATCCTATTTATACCTCATCACTTGCCAAATCAATCCCCTAGCCTAATTTATTCAATTTGGCTATAGTCCTAATTAATTATTACAAAGCAATCAAAAGCTTAAATGATTAATTAAATCCCTATTATT
>MU228436.1:356228-380192 GCA_018584345.1 Thuja plicata
TCAAAAGCTTAAATGATTAATTAAATCCCTATTATTGAGTGAATATGTTATTACAACAATTCATTTCATTAATATTCCCTCAAACCTAACCAATCTCAACTACCCAACCATGAGTTCAAACTCATCCTAACCCCTTCTCACATGCTAATTCTTCTTAATTAGCTAATTCACCCTAATTAGCTAATCCCCCCTCCACTCATTCTCTCTCCTCCCATATCTATCTCCTTAATCACATCCCTTAAGCCTTAAACCTAATCCTAAGTTACCCTTAAGCTTGTTACATTCCATTAAGGTGTGATTAGGAATTCAACCCCCCCCCCCTAAAGTCAAAGTTGTCAAGCTTGACTCTAAACCCTCACCCATGCTCCTTAAACCCTCACCCATACCTCATAAATGAAGCATTAATGGCTCTTACATATTCCTTCCACCACTCCTCATTAATGAATCTTACACCCTCATTAATGACAACCCTTCTAGAGTCTTCTCCCCTTCCTCCATTTCTTCTATAAATAGGATGGATTTTGAGCTCAAATGGCCCTTGATTTTATGAAATATATTGTTGTAATGCTCCTAACTTCGAAGAGTTGAAAGCATTCTTATGCTGCCCACATTTAGAGAATTGAAGGAACAATCTTATGGTGCTCATGTTTTAGGGATTTCCATAGTGCTTTCTAGCTTATTTCTTAGTTATTTTGTTATTATCTTCATTTCTAGAGCTAGAATGCATGTTTTTGAATCATTTAGATTACTTTTCATTTGAATATTCCATTCTTAGGTTGTATTTGTCCCTGGAATATGCATAATATGAGGGCTATTATGTCATTTTTCATACTCCTCCTAGATAGGAAGCAATAGATCGATTTTGGTGATTGCTATGTTTGATAACCCCTTGTTTTCACTAATGCAATGATTTATTGAAGTGTTGTGTCTCTCTTAACAGGTACAAAAATCACACACACAAGTATAAGGCTAAAGAAGTATGGTGAAGTAATTCTAAAATTATGATATGGTATTATGGGTTTAACATGTAATATTATGAGTATGATATATTAATATAGATCTATGTGTAATATTTAAAAGCATGGTATGAGAGTATAGGATCAAAGAAAGTAGCCAATAGTCAATAGAAAAGCATAAGCACCATAGAATGGTAAATGATATAAACACGTGATAATAAACATGAGTTGTGGGCACAACATAGTTTTAAAAATTAAAAAAAAACTGGTTGTTGATTCTTTGTTGAGTGTCTATTGTTGCTATGTAATGGTGAATCTTTCACAACTATTCCTTTTGGGGTTCCAAATCCCCCTCAAAATCTATTTGTAAAGTGTTTTTGGTCTGGTCCCTTCAAAATTTCTTTTCCTTTAATAAGAAAACATAATTAAAATTTGTAACAAAAAATAAAAAGTAATAAGCTAATATAAACATGTGAGGTGGGAAAGGATTTGACATAAATGATGGTAAAAGGTGGAAGTAAGAAAAGTGATAAATCAACCCAAGTGAGGAATAGAAGGAGCTAGAAAAAAGGAAATGAGGCATTTGGTTGAAAAGAGTGAATACAAACAAAGGAAATGCATGTGTATTAAGAAATGAAAAATAATTTTCCAAAATCTCCTTCAATTGTTTAGAAAAATAAAAGAAATCAAAACGCATCATAGGCATGTAGATCAGTTGAAAAATAATTGTGTATTCCTAACATGATTTATACTATCATCACACAAGAAATAATCAATATCATCATTATGTGGTAAAGAAATATCACGTCAAGAGAAAATAAAGCTATGCATGCATCACATAAGAAATAATTGTATATCTCATCATCATGTATATCATGAAATGTGAGAAATATGCTCAAAGGTAAAACATCACCAATAGTCATGGAAAAGGTAAGATCATCATTAGGTTTATGAAAATTACTAAATTTCCATCTATAAAAAGATCATAATCAATGTGGAGCTCATAAACAATTGAAGTGAATGCATTTAATATAGAATGAAAAAGTGATCAATCTATCAAGGATGAAGATTAGTGTACCCAATTCAATGTGACCTCCATGTATCATACACCACCTTGTATGTGGTATAAAGATATGATTTCATTAAGGATTAGATGTAATAACATCTCAAAATACTTAAGACAGGCATTAATAAAATCCAAAAGTGGGTTAATGGAGGCCAAGCAATTAACAATAGATAAACCTTGGGTGAAAGGAAATCAAAGGCATTGAGGATGTAAACTAATTTAGATGTAATTAAAAATATTGTATATAAAATCAGAGAGTATGAAATATTATATTGTCTTAATATTTATTGGTGAGAGTGATAAAACTATAGAATCTATAAGGTAGTAATGTATTAAGAGCAAATCCCTTGATCGAGTTTTAAGTATCATTTCCACCAATGTATGTAAAGGAGAATAACAATGCCCTCTATATAAATATCTAAAGGGTAATACATGTAGGTTTAGTTTTCCTACATATTTTAAGAGCTTAGTAATGTAAATGGATTTATTAGTAGACTAAAGTGAGCTAATTGTTCAAATTAGAATAAGAAATTTACATGATGACATGGTATGACAAGGGCTTGATAGTTGAGATATGATACTGGTTTTTTGTTCAAGGGGCTAAGACAACTTGAATTGGAGAATTTGATTACATGGAACTAGTTGAGATATTTAGATGATGCTACTTTGGTAAACTCAAAATTTCCAAAAACCTCACCATAAAAAAATTGAATTCATAATCTATAATCTAATGCAATAAAAAATAAGTTATAATATTTTGCATGCCAAAACAAAATAAGTCCCTACCACTAGATATTTATCCACTTGATCCACATAATCCTTATCTTTTTCTTCTCATCCAACTTAAATTGTACAAAATGGTACACAATTTTTTTTCTTACATATTTAGATGATGTTTCCTTAATAAAATTTAAATTTGTAAAATTTCACTATAAAAACTTTGAATTTATAATCTATAACCTAATGCAATAAAAAAATAATCTACAATATTTTTACAAACCAAAACAAACAAGTCTTTACAACTAGACATGTGTCTATATGATCCACATCATCTTAGTCTTTTTCTTATAGTCCAACTTAAATCGTACAAGTTAGTCCACAAATTAAAACATCATTAAATAGTTCATTTTCCTTTCCAAATATTTAAAAAATGCTTCATTGATAAAATCAAAATTTATAAAAAAAATTATCATAAAAATTATGAAGTCATATTAAACTACAATATTTTACATACCAAATCAAAATAAGTCCTCATCTACATAATGTATATCCTTTTCTCCTAGCCCAACTTAAATTATACTAGCAATCACACCTTAGTGTGCAATGGGAACGTCGTAGATTTATGGAAAGGTCATTTAAGTATTGGTCCCTTTGTTTGTCACTCCTTCTCATCCTCTCTAGGTCTCATTATCTTTGTATAAATATATCTCACCATCTATATATCTTTATAACTCTTCCTCTCTATCTCTCCCTCTCTATGTCTCCCTTTGTATCTCCCTATACCTCTTTCTATCTTTACCTATTGATCTATCTCTAACTCTCTATCTGTTTTAACCCATCCTCCAACTTTATATGCATCTAGATCTCTATCCAACCATCTCTCTCCATCACCCGCTTCCTATACCTTTAAATCTTGACATCTCTATATTTCTTCTCCCATCTCTCCATCTATATGTATCTCTATCTTGTCATCTCTCTATCACTCTCTATGCCTATATATCTCCCCCTTTCTACCTCTCTCTATTACTTTCTACTTATATCTTTATCTTTATATTTCTCCCTCTCTCATTCTCTATTTTTTTTATATATATTTACGTCTTCCATCTGCACTCTCCTCCTCCTCTCTCTCCTCCTCTCTCTCTCCTCTCCATGTCCCTAAATTTATCAATACAGAGAGGACGTGCTCTGCACATAATGTTCTTGGCGATGTCTCTTATTCACATTTCCAACACCGTGCCCTTTTCAAGAAGTGCATGAATGCAGTAACAGTGAAGAGATTCCCAAATGGTCATTGTTGCATCGTCTTTGCCTTTGGTAGCAAGGACAACACATAATGAACTATTGAAAGGGATTTGAAACTCTATGCAAATATGATTGGCAGGCATTAAGCTAGATTCTACAATCTTTTGCTAGCATTCTCATACTGTATGTGCGGCCATGGAAGTATGAAAGAATGTTTTTCCATATTATGTAATAATTACAGGATCTGCATTGTCTTCTACATACTAAGAAAATAGAAACAAAAAATATACAATCTTAAAAGTAAAACATGGTCAGTGGATATAGTGGCTCAATTTGTTTACATTGCACTAAGTTGAAGAAGTTGATGTTCACCTAGGAAAAATTAAGTGTGAATCTTATTGATTGGTAGAGCATAAAGATGGACTTTTGAATGTATGTAGGGAATTATATTTGTCGTCATGAACAACCTAACATTTCATACCTTATGCCATTACATTTGTCATTATCATTTTGTTGTAAGCTTCTAAAGCCTTTGCAATACATCCATTTTGTGAATATCCTACAATCATAGCATCCCATTCGATGACATTTTTGTCTAGGCATTTTGTCAAATAGTTGACATGCCTTGTCTACACTTTCAGATTTTGCAGACATGCCTTGTTTCTAAAGCTTATACGATAACAACATTTTTTGCATGACATGCAGTTAAGGGATTCCATGAATGAAGTGTAGATGAAACCTTCTAAAGCCTTTGCAATGTATCCAATTGTGAATATCCTACAATGATAGCATTCAATTTGGTGATATCGTTGTCCAAACATTTTGTCTAATACTTGATCTCCCTTGTCTATACATTTAGATTTTGAATGTATGTCTACCAAGACAGGTACAAATACCAAAGAAAATGATGCTTTATCATTTGATGTATGTCTATTTCAAAGTTCTATGGCCTAGGAAGGGAGGATGTTGGTGAAGGTTTCAGAGATTGGCTTCACACTTTCCAATTGCTATTGCTTGAATGTTTTTAAAACTTATTCAACAACAACATTTTGTTTATAACCTGCAATCAAGGGATTCCATCAATGGACAATAGATTTATGGGAAGCTAAAATGGGGCCAACAAAAATATACAAGAGGCCTTGTTGTTTTTCATTCCACACTCTTACAACTATAGACATTTTGTATTTTTGGTTTCATAATTGGGGATTTAACACGCTCGAAGATTGGAACAACCATGTTGGCATCCTTGCGGTGGAAAATGTCAAAATCTCTAGTAATTTATGAGATAAATATGATACATGGAGAGTTTTTTGATAAATTGAACTGCATAGAAAAGAAATCAAGGAAATAATCAGATCTGGAGTTTGGTAGCATGCAGATGGCATTTTTTGGGTATTTTCCCAGCTTTGTCCCATAGATGTACCAATTTTCCACATTTTTTTTTGACTTTCAGGCGGATTGTTGTCTTACATGCTTTGAGATCCAAAATAAGCTAACAAAGATTTATAGGTAGACAGATCCCGAATTTAAGCTAATGTTGAATGGAATCCATAGAGGCATTATACAAAGCCCAAGTGCCAACCGAATGGTATCATTTTCTCTCATTCCTACTTCATGACATCAAGATCATTCCCTTTGCTTGGCATAGGGACTACCCTATTCATTTTACTTTCACAAAACACACTATTTTTTTTATTTCTTAATCTCCAACTGAAATAATGTGTTCGCTATTGTTTAAATAAAATGTATATACTATGGAGTACATTTGTATACCACATCACATCAAGGTTTTAATGGAGACAACGTCAAGGCTTTACTGCAAACCACATTGTACTTCTTGGCCCTGAAGTAAGTTGAATTCCATAAAGGTGGTGTTACGTCATTGAATATGTAGTATGACCTTTTCATTCAATAGTTAGCTGGTTTCCTAAATGAAAGGACTCAATTATAAAAATCATAAAATTGTTGTTGAAGTATTCTGATAATTAGTCAAAATGAAAGCATTCAATTAGTAAAATTATGAAAAAGACATAGGGAAGAGGATGTAGTAGTTGAGCACGCTACCTTTGCGGTTCTCAAATTTTTACATGGAAATAACTAAATTTTCTAGGTCACATCATCAAATACGATGCCACTTCAACATGTTGTTTGTCAACCAAAAAAAAGTGAGACCAATACTTGTGCACTAAGTGATGTAATATTGGTGCGTTGATGTGGCATCACATGATTTGTTGTTTTTTTATCTAAGAAATATAATTTTCAATTATTAATAACCATCCTCAATAATAACAACTTTAAAATCACAAATATTGATTTAATATTATTAAAAGAAATATTAACCACAACAAGTACTAGCATAAATATTAGAATACTATCTCCCATGTTTAACCTCTTTCTTCCACAAAAAGATCAATCCACACTTCTCCCATTTATAAACTCTTTCGCCTCCATATTTGAAAAGAAAAAACTAATTCACCGTGATCTTCTATTATACTGTACAAAAAATGAATAATTTTTTTTCCTCAGAATGATCTAGAATTTTACAATGTGGAAGAACTTTCTGATGGAAGAGAAAAATAAAAGAGTTAAGATTTGAGACTCTTATTTTTTGAAATTCCTTTATGCAGATGGATGTGCCTTGATTGAGTAGGATAAATTTCTTGGAATTCTATCCCCTGTTTCATTCTTATATTGAAGACTTCCTTGGTTCTTGTTGCTCTATGTTTAAACCATCATTTGTTGTCATTAATGGTCTCACTGGCATGTCATGTGTTGGAAAAAAAAATTCTTTACACATAACTTAGTAGGTGTCTATACCTAGAGAGAACAAGGGGTGAAAGTTTAAGGTCATTTTGTAGAATGGGTGTTACATTTCAAGCGAAAATTTTGACAACAAGCTGTTGATATATGAGTTCATGTCCAACAATAGTTTGTTTCACTGTCTGCATAGTGATTTGGCCCTATAATGACTCATGCATTATAAGATTTCTCTTGGTGCACCTCATGGATTCAGATATCTGCATTATGATTGCTCCCTTCAGCGATGAGAAATCCAACAACATTTTGCTGGACTGCGAATTTGAGGCTAAAATTGTTGGCATTCTCAGGCGATATATAGTTACAGGTATCAATAATAAGATATTATGTTAAATTTTGTATTCATGTCATAGAGTTTTCACCATAAAATTAGAAATTTTGATGTGTAGTGTATGAGCATAGACTAAAAGTGAGATATAAAAGTGGAAATTATAGTTAATAGTTGTGAGAAAAAGTGGCATTTATACTTTATAGTAAGGGAGATCGGTGAAGGAGATAATAGATGATGGAATAAAATTGTCGTAACCTGTATGGGTGAAGGGAGAAACTCATCTGGCAATAGTCATTGTTGCACACTCTCATCATACCACCGTGAACCATAGCACCTATATTTCCAGGCTGCTGAAAAGTAGCTTTCAGTTCACTCACATAAACATCTGAAAAAGAAATCAGTCTATCCATAAAAAATTTTTTTGTTGTCGATGCTGCTATACAAGAGATGACATTCTTTAATCGTTGTGCATATTTTTTTATTAAATGTTCTATTGATTCTTCTAATTCCTGACCGTGTTTTTTATTACTATTTGTAGCTAGAGAGAAGAAAGGTGGTCATGGTGTACACCATAAATATCTATGAAATGTACAATCTGCGAGACATATCTGTAAAATCCCTTATCTGCAAAATCCAATGAGCATACAACATTAATGGGGCTTCACCATTTGCCAGGAAGCCATGTTTGGTTGGCAAGAATTGAAGAGATTGAAGCAAGAACTTGTTGGTTGACAGGAAATGAAGATGCACCAAATCTGAGCTTGCTGGCGGATGAGACATTTAGAGTGGGACAAAGGCGTATAAGCCTAAGCTGTAAACTTTTTAACGTGATCGATGATACTGGCTTGACACGTCCTTGAGTACCATGTGGGCTGGGGGAGATTGGACCTCCTGACCCTGTGTTTCATAACAAGAAGCTCTTGCCAATCGAACCAACCCCTAACATACAAATTCAATTATTAAAAAAAAGAATTTTCTATAATTATAAAATAATTTATAATACATAATAAAAATCTTGTAAAAATACTTAGGAACATAATTATTTAAGATAATTAAAATGATAAAATATAAAATGATTTTTTAAAAAATATTTATAAATTAAGATAAAAATACAAAATATAATTAGAATACAATAGATATAAATATAGGAAAAAATAATTGTAAATTGGACTACTATTAATAATATTTTTTTAATTTTAATTTCACAAAATAGATATAAATAACCAAAATAATTGCAAATTCAAATCATTTTTTTATAGCTAAAATAGAATTAAAAATATATAATATTAAATATTAACACAAAATAATAGTGACTTATTAGGAAATCTTATTACCTACAATAATTTCTTACATGATAGATAATTAGGTATAGCGTACTAGACTAATCCTGTCAAAAGTTAGCACTCTGCTAGCTATGTCCTTGATTTTTGCTAACTGCTCTAGAATGCATCCAAAACCGTAGTATCCACATGGCATGCATGCTATGCATTGACCAATACATCATGCCACCTATTATCGTTATGTCTGCAGCTTGTATATGTCGATGTTCTCGCTCCACCTTCAGTTTTATAATCTTGTTTGTGTGGACAGAAAGGGATCTATTGTTCTTGTTAAGCAAGAATTTGATGCATGATTTGTTTCATTCTCTTAATTTCTTGCAATGACTATACATAGTTTCGAGATTGTGAGCTAAATGTTGAAACCATTCATCCATTATAAATTCTCTAGATTTTCCTTGTTAAAAACAAAATGAAGGCTATTAAAAAGACAAGAGTCAATTGTAATTTATATTAAATTTAATTCAACTTCTATATATAAATAATAATAAATTGTTAAAATTATTATTTAAAAAATTATATTTATTAAATTTGTTTATTTATCTACATATATATTTTTAAGTTGAATAATATTAGTAAATTTTCATATAATAAGTATAATAAAACAATAATATTTATATATTATATAATAATTATTAATGTAAATAGATAATAAAATCTTTAAAAAAATTAAGCATACAATTTATTATTTATATTATATTTATTAAGTATAATATTTACTATTTATACATATTATAATTATTATATAATAGTATACATTAAATTTAAATAACAATATATTCCACACTTTTTTTAATCTTATACCCAATATATATTTAGCAATTTATCATATAAAATGTATAATATAATATAATATATAATATAATATAATATAATATATAATAAATATAATTATAATATTCATTTATTATTATTTAACAATATATATTTAAGGAGTCAAAAAAATAAAACCAAGCTGCTCACTTGAGACTGCCTAGAACCATGTGATCGTGGCATCCCCCTCCAGAGCCACCAATAGAGTAACAAATGAAACCTTATAAATTTAGATATACTTTGACAGATGTTGATATCCTTGTCCCATTTTGGTAGAGGGTTTTGGAATTTGGCATTACACTTGTAATGCCAAATTAAGACCACATTTCTTTGAGGCATTTTGTTAGACAGTCCACGTGCCCTATGCTTCTTATTTTTCACACGTCTACAAACATGCACATGCAAGTGCAAACCATCTATGAGAAAATGGAAGTTTTGAGTCTAGGAAATGAATGTTGTGTGTGTAGAAAATAGAAACCGCTTGTGAGGTGAAAGCCATAGGAGACTTCATAGCTATAAAGAATGGTGTTGTTGTCGTATGTTCTGGGGGCAACAATGGGCAATGGGGAGTTATGCACAATCGAGTACAGTGGATTTTCACGATCGGTGCCAGCATGATTAATAGAGAGTATGGAACTACTTTGAAGTTTGGCGGACGGTAGCATTTTCAGAGGCTCCTCCTTCTTCATTAACCAAAAAAGGAAGTATCACATATCTGAGAGCAAGCTCATTTCCCAAAGTGGAGACCCTGCATGTCTGAGACCGTTCGACATTGCCACTGTGAATGGAACGATTCTTGTGTGCAACAACATGATCTATTCTCTTGTTGAGGTTTTGGTAGCCGCGAGAGCCCGAGGGCTGATACTCCCCAAGTTTCATTGGATTTTGGTAAGTTTCCCTGTCAGAGTCAAAATCAGGTCTGTTGGGTTTTTCCTAGTGAGTTTTGAAATTATGGATTAAAGTGCTAAACAAAATTTCTCATCCTCTTCATCCAAAATATATCAATAGACATTATTAACCATGCACAAATGTAGCCATGCGTTTCTCTAGAAAGTTTTGGAAGCTCTTTGTCACACTTTTGGCTCTTTGAGAAGGTTTTTTATGCCTTGACTCAAAGTTTTCTTGAACTTTATTCTTTGATACATATATCATTTTTCTAGTTGTGTTCATTTTGCTTTCAGATTTTCTCACTTGCCTATGTTGGGCATCATTTTGTTGTTTTCTTGATAGACACTATATTATTTAGTATAACTAAGCTGGCAATGCAGGGAAAAGGTGAATTTACACTACACGATGCATTGGCTTCAAAGCTCAAAAGCCCTTTTGTAGATCCATTTAATACATTTCCTGCAAAATCAACACCATGAGACCATCTTTGAGGCATTCTGTGAGTTACAAAAAACATGAGACCATGATTCTTTTGAGGATTTTGTTGAGTGAGAACACATGTCGTGTCCTCCAGCTCCCATTACGGCATAGGTAGTAGGATGATGACAAAAGTTGTTGAATCATTTTTATGTCTTCGGATTGCATTAGCATGGAAGCTTCCATTCCATTCCATCAAATATATTGGATGCATAAACTCAACACAATATTGCAAATGATGAGCCCAGTCAAATGTTTAAAGCGTCGAGCATGTGTGTGTCGTGAGAGCTATGTGGTCCCTACTTGAAGGTGGGCTGGTGGAAGAGAGGTATTATGGTGGCAGAGGAAGTGGTAGGGCCGGTGTGTATGGCGGTGGAGATCTAGGAGGATGTACATGAATCAGATGGGAGAGATTAATTCGATGGTAGTTATTGTCCTTTCCATTACTATCAACTGTAAGGACAGACAGTTGGGGACAAATAGCTGGTGGAAAGCGACGAACGGGCCAGATGAATTCAATGGTAGTCATTGGCCTCTCCACCATTTCCAATCATTGATAATAAAAATTAGCTTGGCTGTTCTCATATGGAAACAATTTTCACCAGTTGTCCGTCCTTTTTACTCCTTGTCATCGTTGAAAGTGCAATTAAATTAAATCTGGAATGATTGATCGTTTCAATCATCATTTTTCCTTATTTGAAAGGAACGACCTGGCTTTCAAAATTGATGGTTAATAATTTGAGGAAAAAGAGTGGACGACGATTAAAATAATCTCATCCGTTTATGTCGTATTCGATCACCGCCTTTTCCATTAGGCATCCATTTTTAACTATGCTGAATTCTTGCCATATGCTATCTTTTTATTTTAAATCCACATGTAACCATGTTGTTTTGTCACTGAAAGTTTTTTTTATGTTTAATTAAATATTTTGTGAGTTCAGGTTTTCTAATATTTTTGTTTTATTTAATGTTTTTTAAATAGACGTTTATGTTGAATTTGCTTAAGGAAGATTTTGTTATATTCTTTGTATACATTTGTTTAGTATATGTAGTCTCTCTCTCTCTCTCTATATATATATATATATATATATATGTCTATTTCTCTCTCTTTATGCCCCTCTTCTTATATCTCTTTCTATTTAATCTCTTTCTCTTTCCCAACTCTACCTACATATAATATTAATATAAAATATAATATCAAAATAGCTTATTAGTTTTCTTTATCTTAATAATTAAAAATAATTCTGAAATCACATTTCTAAAATTGCCTAAAACTATGTGTTGGACTTACAGAAAGCCGCAGGAGGCACTCCCTCACTAGGTCATCAGGGACTTCAGTCTTCAACCATGCTATCTAGTGTTAACTATAAAATAGGGAAATATAATTGTACTATAAATCTTCATCCAGTACTAAATTTCCTTCATGTAGTTAAATCACACAACAAAATACAATGAATGGGAAATTAAATGACAAAAAGAATGATGGAAATAAATTAATGGTCATGTCGGACGAGTACTTCTATATATCTCTACTTTTGATGTATCCTCTCTCTCTCTCTCTCTCTCTCTCTCTCATACACACACACACACAAACATACACTATATTTCCCACTCTGTCATTATGTAATGAAGAATTTAAATTACTATGCTTATTAATTTGAACTTTGCAAAAATCATGTCATTTTGTATTAAAGAATTTAAATTATGCAAAATGCTACATCAAATCTGTTAGGTAGAGGATACCCTTGCAAAGAAGGCCTGGCACAAATCCCTAATAGTGTAAACCAAAGTCAAACCCTTCTATGGCAAGGTTAAATTTGATTGTCGTATAATTAGATGAACAAGTTTTTTCTATAAATTAATCAAATTATAATCAAAAAATTGAGAAGACGACATTCCATGACATGAATGAATTTGAAGATACAATTGAAATTCCTAAGAGATCATAACCGAAGTATATAAAATTTAAATAAATCATACATCTACATGATTTCTCACTTATTTTCTATGGACCATCTTGGTAGCTATAGGGATATACTGAAGGAATAATGGTCACAACCTTTTTGTGTGAGATCATTAAATTGAAATTTTTTTGCCATAACACTCATCAAAAAGTTGTCCCACGTAAAATCTAAAATTTTAAAATATAACAAATAACCTAGAATCTTCAAGCTTGGCCATAGATTTTCTCTCAACATAAAGAATAATCTTGTCAGTCCAGCAAACCCTGACACACACATTACCCTTGCAGATGGCCTCGAGCGCATATTCCACAAGAAATAGATGGTCTTCAGTTGACTTGGTAACATTATTTCCTGATAGTATGACTGAGACATTCTAAAAATGAATTATAAGCATTGATCACTGTATTCTACTAGTAGGCACTACAACTACGGAGCTGCTGGAAAATACGTGGTACTTCCGTTGCTAAATAACCCAGATTTGGTTGCGCAACAGGTAGACATTGCGTTCAAGACTTCACTGTGGTTTTGGATGATCAACAACGACTGTCACAACACCATGACTGTCGAAAAAGGATTTGGTAGCATGATCAGAGAAATCAACGACAGAGAATGTGGTGGAGGATGACCAGAGGCTATGCAGAGTCGACTGAGTTCATATCAAAAATTTTGCGGATGGTTGGGTGTCACCCCCGGTCCCAACCTTTCTTGTTAGAATACCATACGTCTTACATAATAAATACATAAATAAATAATTGATGTCGTAAAATAGTGACAATCAAAAAGGATGGACAACTAGTGAAAATGGATGAATGTTGCAGATGACTTCAATGGTAGTCATTATAGCTCAACTATTTCTCACCATTGATTGTAAGAAACATTACAATTTTTTTTTTTTGTTTGGAAGAATCAGAGAGGGGGTTTTGATGAATAGTTTTGGAATCTGTGTTGTTTACAGGTGAATCATTCAAATCTCATATGGTTGCAAAGGAGGAAGGTAGAATTATGGACATTGCACCAACTCCACCGCATCCGAAGGTAGTGAGGGTGATTGTGAAGCCTCAAGAAAATGATCTGGAAAGGTTGGGGAAATACATTAAGAGTAGGAAACTAAAAGTTGTGATTGATCCAAAGAGCCCATATTCATTTTCTGATGTTGTGGAAGCATTTAGATACTTGGAGACTGGGCGAGTGACAAGAAAGATTGTGATATCTCCCATTCAACAAGTATAATAATTAGTGGGCTTTTTCTGATAATAGGGAAACACAAATATTCATCCTGAGGATGACAGGTGATGGAGAGCATCAATTCAACCCTGAGTTCATGGACTCCATTATTTCTACAATTACATATGTCAATCAGAATGCTCACAAGTCTCTGCAATTATTGTAACAAAGGATGAAAAATACTTTTCCAACGACCTCTATCTCGAATGGATCTTGCATGACAAGTAGACTCGAGCCAGGGTCGTCGACAACAAATTTGCAGAGCTCTTGGCCACAATCATGAGCTTAAAATTACTGTCAATTGTAGTTGTCTATGGCCACGCTTGCGCAGCTGGATTCATTTTCTCCCTAGCTCACGACTAAAGATTCATGAGAAATGACCGAGGGTTTCTATACATGAGCGAGGTCGATGTCGGGATGACTATTCCTCTGTCGGTCATGTCTGTCATACGAAGCAAAGTCAATTCATGTCATTTGATGGAAGTTATGCTCGATGGCCACAAGTACGGAGCACAAGAAGCCTTCAGAAAGGGTTTGGTGGATTCGTTGCATGGGAGTTCTAACCAAACCCTAGATGCTACCATTAACACGGCCGTTGAGCTTAGAAAATGGAACTAGAAAGGGGAAGTGTACCTGGGGCTCAGACTCAGCACATTTCCAGAAGCTGCACAGAAGCTTGTAATCCAAAGTGTTACTGTACTTCCATCCAGATTGTGAATTTAATGGACATTGCTTCTTAGTGTTACTGTATTATGACCGTAAGGAAAGTTGGGGACGGACAGCTAGTGAAAAGCAACGAACGAGCCAGATGATTTCAATGGTAGTCATTGGCCTCTCCACCACTTCCAATCATTGAGCAAAAAACTTAGCTTGGCCTTTCTCATATGGAAACGCCTACAGCGGAACAAGTTGGTCCACAAATTATATCATAATTTTCATATATTTTATTATTTAATATTAAGCTTTTTCCACCTCCACCTATTGATAGGTTTATAAAATATTAATCATTTTTTGAAAAAAAATAAATAATAAATAATTTTTCTTTATTTTCGTGATTTTCAAAATATTTAAAATTAAATTATAAATCATTTAGATTCTAAAAATAATTTGATGTTGTCTTTTTAGTATATGAAAAAGTGTTTCTTTGACAAATTTATCATTTAAAATTATATATAATTGATTATTTTATTCATCCTTCAAAAAAAGATGTTAATAGATTACTAGAATAAATATCTTAAATATATTTATATAAAGAAATGTAGAGAGATATCAACTTAAACTATTTATTTACATAAAGTTATTTTATTTTATTCTTATATGTGAGTTTTAATTTTACTTTTGAAAATTCCACCATTTGATAATTCCAATGTCTAAATATCAATTATTTACATCAATTTTTTATGATTATATTTTAAAATTTTAAAAAATATTTAATAGATTCCTTGAAAGTATAAAATTATTAAAATATTTCTGAAGGATTAATGTCTAATAATATTTTTAAATATTTATTAATAATTATAATTATAATTATAATTATGAAATGATAGATTATTTTTATCTAAATATATTATTTTTTTAGACTAGAGAAATTGTGTAGCTCTCTTTATAGAGTATAGTGTGCTTAGTAAACTCTTCTCACGTGAATAAAAATATGTTGGATAGCATACCCTTTCATACCATGATGTTAGGGAGACTTGACTACATGTTTTATTTTGATTTCATATTTTTAGTTAATTATTTAGTTTCTAAATAATAAATAGTATTTGTAATTTTGATGACGACGCATATTTGTTTTTATGTGGTATTTATTTTGAATTTTTTTTATTAATAAAAAAACATTAGAAGGGTGTTGGCTCTTACAAAACAATAGCCACATGGTCGTACGGTTGGACTAGCCAGTTATATCAAAACATTATAACAAAAAGACAAGCAACAAACCAAAGGTTGGACAACAGTTTACAGACTAATGATAGCCCTTTAAGGGGAAAGTAATAGAAAAATAAAACAGAGGGAACCAACAATGCAAGGCCCTAGGGCTATGCCTAACACTGTTAAGGACCCCGAGCCAGTCTAGTCTAAGAAAGTTGAGCAATTCCCTATTTTCACCTTCATCATTATCCTCAAGATCTTGCTGCAAAAGACAAAGTATCGCAGTGTTTTACCTAACTCTACAACCAAATTTGAAAATGTTTTATATTCCTCTTTCTAGATTAGGAATCTTGTCCATCAAGAAGTCCACTTTGTTCTTTAGCACTCTGACCTCTTCTGAGAGGACTAAACATCCTACACACCCATTGAAAGTGGAGGTAGACTCGTCCTATTCATTCCTCATTTCATCAATAGCTTTCAAGATTTCAGAGTGTGAGAGACACTCTCACTATCATTGACCTTCCTTCCAACTGTATCAACCCAGTGAACTATCTTTTTTTACCTTTTAAAAATCTTTCTTGCAGCCAAATCGGTTGTATGTTAATTATCAATCTACTGGGGTCTCATCTTTCCTAAAGTGGGCCCTTTTCTCTTTAAGTCCTTCCATCTGGAAAAGTATTTCACAAACCCCTCGCTAATAATAGGATATTTATTAGTCCTTGTTTTGGCCACTCCACCAAAGTTGTCATTATTCTGATTGGGACGGTTGTTGAGGTCTATAAGGATGGTGTTTTTCCCCTACTCAATAGTATTTACCCCTCTAAAAACATTTCTACATATACCTTCTTTAGATTGATCACTATCCTTACTGGGTCTGACCAGAATAGTGTAGTTCTCCCTCTTTGGTTATTTTTGCCTTTCTGACAACAATGCCACCTGTGTCCTCTAAACTTGTGTCTCCAACAATCCAACATCGACGCTTGTAAACTTGCATTGTGGTATTAGATAGTTGTTATCCCCACTCCCTAATCTATTTATTTCAAAGCAAGGGTGGGCGGTAAAATGGTTGTTAAACAACCAATTTAAAATCAACTCAAGTGGGATGTTTAAGTTGCTTTGGCAAAGGTGGTAGGTACAATGTACCTACCATACTATGTAAGCTTGTAAATGTTGAATCTCCTCATCAAAATTAGCATTGCTAAAGTGATGATAGACTTAGAGAATGAATTGTGTATTTAGTTATTAATAAACCAAATACAAAAATTTTCATTCCATATACTAATAATTAATTTTTTAATAGGACAAGGATTTTCACCTTGTATGCTAAGACTATCCTTCCATAATTTTTTGCAACCACACCTATGGGTGCTAGCATTAATGTTTGACATATCCACATAAACACAAAAATAGCTTAAGATTATGCAGTGAAGGTTAATTAATGACCACAACATCTTTAAGCCCATTGGAATTGATGCTTGATTTTACTTTCCTCCCAAATAAGGGTTCTAATATTTGGAGTAATGTTGTCAATTGTTTGTCAATATTTTAGACCTTTAATATCTTGGCCTAAGGTTGTCATAACATCGACAACTTTATTTCCTTTCTTGTAGGAGGGCTTGATTTCAAAAAGATCCAGTCCTAGGAGGAGTTTTTGGATGTCTCCCAAAATTCCCTTTGTAGACCAACCATCTTTTACAAGACCTTTCACTACATCTACAATCAGTTGGGAAAATGCTTCCTTGATAAAATCAAAATTTATAAAAATATTATCATACAAATTATGAATTCATATTAAACTACAATATTTTACACACCAAAACAAAATAAGTCCTCATCTACATAATGTATATCCTTTTCTCCTAGCCCATCTTAAATTATACAAGTTGGTCCACAAATTATATCATAATTTTCATATTTTTTATTATTTAATATTAAGCTTTCTCCACCTCCACCTATTGATAGGTTTATAAAATATTAATTACTTTTTCAAAAAAAATAAAAATTAAACAATTTATCTTTATTTTTCATGGTTTTTAAAATATTTAAAATTAAATTATAAATCATTTAGATTCTAAAAATAATTTGATGTTGTCTTTTTTTAAGTACATGAAAAAGTGTTTCTTTGACAGATTTATCATTATAATTATATATAATTGATTATTTTATTCATCCTTCAAAAAAAATATTTAGATGTTAATAGATTACTAGAATAAATATCTTAAATATATTTATATAAAGAAATGTAGAGAGATATCAACTTAAAACTATTTATTTACATAAAGTTATTTTATTTTATTCTTGTATGTGAGTTTTAATTTTACTTTTGAAAATTCCACCATTTGATAATTCCAATGTTTAAATTGTTGGAAATACAATTTGGGAAAGAAATATACTGAGAGGGGGGGGTGAATAAGATCTTAAAACTTTTATCCTTTAAAACAAAACTGATCCACAACCATGCATAAATGAAATTTATCTATCAACTACTAACATCCATGACAGTAAATGAATAACTCAACACACAAAATTTTGGTAACCCAGAAACCTAATAAGGTAAAACTGGGGTGGGGATGACACCCACAAAGATCTTCACTACTGCAACAATAAAGTGTGCTTGTTAGGGCTACAAAGTTTGATCACAATATGTAATCTACCTGGTTAAAGGTTTGCCCGGTTAAGAGCTTTAGATCATTACAATCTACCTTGTTAAAGGATTTAAACTTACAATAAAGTAAGCACTCGGCTAAGAGATTTAGAAAGGTCTGTTAGAACCACTTTGTTAAGAGATTTCACCTGATACACTGGTTAGAATGTCTCAAGAACTGATCCTTCGTTATGTACTTTGATGTTGATAACAAATCTCCTCTTTCCAATACCTTCTCTGATCTAGTAATCTGATATGTCTTTACTCTGTTGTTCACTGCTCTTTCACTCTATGAGATCTATGCTTCTTCTATCAAAATAACCCTTAGTACATCCCTTTGTACACATACACCTTCTCTCACATCTACACAATTAGGGTTTAAGAAGCAATCTTAATATACTTCACGAATCTGGCGATTAGATCTAGATCAACAATCAAGATCAAATGCTTATACGACTCAGGCATTCCAATTTCTTGATTGGCTCCATTTCACGCATTGGGATCAAATAATTAATGCGTAATTAACTCCGTCAAAATCATTAAATGTATGAACAAGTCGGCCCAAAACAGTTTACCTTCAAGTTTATGCCATTCCTAACATGTATCTCAAAACTATCTTGCTCGGCACATTACAACTCTAGCGCTCGACATGAACATGATAAACTTTTTCTTGATTGCCGAGTCACTCGGCAATCACTATCTTCTCGGCAACAACTATGCCGGATTGCTAGGCCTATACTGGATTTCTTGGCCACAGTGATGATCGGCTAACCTGCCTGGATAAATGACTAAGTGTGGGACACTAATGATCAACAAAACTTAGAGATCAACAATCTCCCCCTTTGATATTAGTGGCAAAAACACACTTATCATTTCTTTACATTCACAAAAAATTTCCAAAGTACACAATGTACTCCCCCTAAGATTATACTTCCTACTTACATAGTATACAATCCATACAAAATATTATGCCTGGTTCTACACATCTTTATCCGTTTCCTTATCTGATTCCCCCTTGTTTTTGTCACTGATAGCTGCAGGGGTCAAGTTATACTTATCCAAAAATGTCTTATGAAGTTGTAAAGTTAGTGCAAATGTTGTATCCCAACTATCTTTAACAAACTTCATGACTTGTATCTTAATTTCTAGCTCGGCAGCTAGACTTACCAAACTATTTGCTGTAGAGAGATGAGAATCCCTCTTGACTAGTTCATTTGCAACTGTAATTTCCTTCTGTATAACCTCCATATGAGGTATTAAGGTAGTTTTAATAGTTATTAACTTTGCTCTTATTCTGTCATCTTCAGTCATAAGCTCGGCTAATGTTCTCTGTGTATGAGTCAACTTGTCAAAATGCAAGGAGCTAGAACTAGCATCCATACTCAATGTACTCCCTGTTGACGTTAAAGTTAGTTGCAATTGCTCAATAAGCTATTGGTTATCCTTGGTAAAGAATTCTACATCACATAGCTTTCTATACAAGGAATAGACATTATTTGCAACTTCTTCAAGAATACTAATAAGAGAAGAAAGTTCAACCTGTTTGATATCAATCTCTGCTGATATCTTCTCCAAAACTTTGTTCTCGAATTTTATCTTGGAATATTGTAGCAATTTCTCATTTGCCTCAACATTTTCATCATTAACTTTCTGCACAATATGGACTAACTGTTCTAGTATTTTCGTTTGTTCATTTACATCTGTTATATCAAAAGCATTAATAAAAATATCCTTTATCTCATGTAATACTTTCTTTTGTTGGTGTTCCCTCTTCAATTCTTCTTGTTTCTTCTTCCTCTTCAAAAGGTCTTGCAGAGTCTAAATCTTCTCATATGTCAAGTTGTATGTATCCCATTTAGGAATCACAATCACTTCATCTAAAGTGACACTTGGAGTAGGTGACTTCCTCTTATGTGACTTCTTCCTTTTGAGTTCTAAAGAGCTGATACTCGGCTCAGTGACAGTGATATTTTTACCCTTGTCAGTGTTAATTTCAATTGCTGCCTTCATTTGAGTCAAGATTACCTGTTGGTAAGGTATACTTCCTATTTTAGGTGCAGTGGGAATAGATGATGCAAAGTGTGGTAGATCGACCAACACTTGTATAGCCTCTTGCTCTATAGGCTTATCTACAATTTCTTCCATCTTATCTCCACTCTCTAATACTATTTGTACAACCTCTAAAATAGGTGGATTTGTACTGATTACCTCCTTTGCTCCTTCTATCTCTGTCTCGGCCTCAGTTTCCTGAATAGGCGATTGGATACTTGTATTTGTCGGCTCATTTTGATCCGCGACATCCACATTGTTGTCTTCTCCAAGTGCAGTGTCAATTGGACTATCCATTGTCAATTCTGTAACTTTCTCATCACCTATTTCCTTTTGGGTTTCTATTTTAGTTTCTGCTTGATCTGTAGCAGTTTCTTTCTCCATTTCCTTCAGCTCTAAGTTGTCTTCTTCTTTATCATCAACCTTCTTAGTAATTAACCCAAAAATTTCTTTCCATATTCTGTTACTCTGTTGTACTATACCTTCAACATCATTCCTCAAAATAGTATAGGCTCTCTATTTAGGAATAAAATTCCCCTTATATTGCTCAATGAACTTAGCTATATGTTTCTTTGTCAAGTCAGGAATGATTTTAGCCAATGTTCCTTCTCTAATCTGTCTTTCTGTCATCAGAGCATATTGCCATTTCTGAGACAAAATATCATATAGTTCTATAGGAATACTATCTCCTATCTCCATAGATGTCATTTTGAATGTTCCCATCATATCAATTAAAGCTTCCTAAATCTTGTGCTTATTTACTACACTCAATTTTTCATACTTTATAAATTTGAATCCTGATAAACCTGAATTACTTCTTAGGTTCTTACATACCTCATCAACATTGGTCATTGGTTTATATGATGTTGTAGGTTTGTTTCTAGGTACGTCTATATCTATCTCCTCACCATCTTCAGATTCCAAGTATAGCTTCCTTCTTGGTCTTTTCTTAGCAGGTTGGCTCAGCACAACCTTGGTTTCAACTTGTTTTCTCTTTCCTGAGCTGCTCTCCGCAGCATTCTTCTTAGTATATACTTTTGTTGTTTGAGCAAGAGATGATGTCCTGGTCCTTGGTCGGTTAGCAATATGAGGGGTAGCCTTAGGTTTATCTTTGCTTTGTTTAGTTGCCTCGACAACTACTAGTTGTTTCCCTTCACCCTTCTCAGTGACCTCTTCTTCAGGTTAACTTTCCTCTTCTTCTTCTTCTTCTTCTTCACTAGAAATGTCTTCTCCATGTCCTGTTGACAACCCCAAAGGTGCATCCTCTGCTTCTTCATCACTCTAAATTCTCTTGGAAAGTCTAGGGCACGAGTTTACCCTCTCTCAGCTAGGTGTTTGTGTTCATCTTTTAGGGCTCCGTCAACACATAATTTATTGTAAGATGCTCGCAACTCATGATCACCAAATTCACTTATCTTACCCATGTACCATGACCTTATATCATGGATCATAAGTACCTTCGGTGGTATTGATGATAGGGCTCCAGTCAAATCACCCTTGATTGCGCTCTCAATAACTGCATGAAAATTAGGAGGCGCACAGGTGTCGCTCCTTACCAATTGAACATTTAACAATTCCTTATCCATTCTCTTCGCAGGTGTAGAAGAACTTGCGGCCATTTTCATCAAAAATTAGGGTTTCAAAGATTACGAACATAGTACCTTGGCAAGTAACAAAATCTGCACTTTCCACTGAAGAGGTTGCCGACAGCACACTATAGAAATCTTCAAAAATCTTTGCTGAGTTCAAACTTCACAAATGCACAATCTCTCTTATGAAATTCTTAATCGCATGGTGAGAAGAAATGAAATAGCTCTTCCCTTTATATAGGCTCCAATGGTCGAACGTTAGGTCAGCATCAAATGTTCTTTCCGTTGAGTGAGTTCCAAACAACTGTCCTCGGCTGACTCACAAAATTCACTTGTCACTCGGCCACCAAAAAAAATTTACTCGGCACACATTAGAAATATACTGACACTCAACACCTATAGTTCTTTTTGACTTTGCTCACTATATAACTTAAAATATGTCCTGATACATCTTAACATATGTAGATATGGACTTTTGCACTTTTTATATGTTAGGAACCGATAAAAGATATAAAGTATAAACACAGTTCCTTACATACCTTTCTTTGCTTAATTAGTGATGGTGGGATCACCTGATCCATTGGATTGGGTGACCTCGGCTTCAGTAGCTTCACTGCTGCTAGGTTCTTCTTTCCTTATCCATGTCTGGTTCATCTGTGCTCTAATCTGTTCAACAGTAGGAGCAGGTACCCTTGTTTTGCAATCTCTCCTAGTATGACCAATTTTCAAACAGTTATAACAAACTAGACTTCCATTCATCCAACTTTTAGACTTACCTCTGAAATGTGTCTTTATGAAGTTTTCTGGAACATGTCCATACTCACCACAGTAATGAAAGCTATGCAATGTGTTATAATCCCAATTGTAAGTGTTACCCTTCCTTGGTGCTTTTGCTTGTGTCTTTGATGTCCATTTTTGTTTAGCATTAGATCTGCAATCTTGTGCTCTATGCCCAAATTTTTGATAGTGGTAACAATTCCCATTGAATCTAGGTGTGGGAGGTGCATTATTTTCCTTTGCCCAAAATTCATGTGCTTGATGTCCAAACTTCTTACAGTTAAAGCAATAACCATTGAATTTAGGTTTAGGATTGGACTTACCATTCTTTCTTCGGTAGATGTTTGTTGTGTGTTTTGATTTTCCATAGTGATGGCATACATGCTTGTTGTTCTTTGACTTTGCATTCCTCTTTTCACCAATCTTAGACGATTCTCCTTTCTCAGTAGATGTTTGTTGTTCAGTGTGACCTAATCCAGAAGAATCTTTAGATCTTCTTGATGCTTCCATCAAGTTCTCAAAATGAGTCAAGGCTTCATTAGGTCTGTTCAATCTTTCATTCAATTCTTTCTCAGATCTCAATTCATCTTTCAATTGACTATTCTCAGATCTCAGATTCACAATTTCCATGTCTTTCCTACTGATCTCCAGATTTGCAAGTAGCAGTTGACTCACCATGTCAACCTGATTGTTTGTCATCATTTGTACTTCATGTGTCCTTTCATCAAGTCTGACAGTCATCATTCTTTTGTCTTCTTTAGCCATAGCTTTGTCATCTTCAACTTTCTTCTTTTGTTCCACTACTTCACATAGTCTTACTGTTTGCATTTCTTGTTCTCTTTTCAGGTTTCTGACTTCTTCACACAATGTATTGTTCCATTCCAGTAGATCTACAATTGTTGCATCACTCTCAGTAGAGTCTCCATTCTGAAATAGATTTGCAGTGTCTTCTTCTTGATAATGTGTATCATTCATTTGTTTGGCCAAATATTTTCTTGCTTGCAAGGACTTCTTTAGCTCCTGTCTTGGATTTTCAAGATGATGTAATGCTAGCTGAATTTCTATCTTTTAATTCTCCATGACTTTACCCAATTTGTAAATCTCCATCTCAAGATCTATACTCTCAAGATGATTAAAACCTTTTGTAGGAGAACTGCGCTCTGATACCAATTGTTGGAAATACAATTTGAGAAAGCAAGATACTGAGAGGGGGGGGGGGTGAATCAGATCTTAAAAAAAAACTGATCCACAACCATGCATA
>MU228436.1:385816-411662 GCA_018584345.1 Thuja plicata
GAATCACCGCTTAGTTTTATTTACAGAGTTTTTACATCAGTTTGTAAATCATAGAAACATATTATCAATATATTGTTTTCTTGAGCACATGATGTCTCTGGCTTTTTGGCCTCCATAGTTGCCATCTCTCTTCTGTCTTCTGTCTTCATTCTTGTAGCAGTCTTTGCATGCAGGTGTTCTTGGGAAGATTTGCAGTTCAGCAAATCTAACAATATACTATGATCATCATCCCAATATTAGGTGTAATGATACTCCCAGCAACAAATGTCTCCCTTCTAGAAGGCTCATAAAATTTTAATTTATGTCATCCAGGGCCTAGAGATTTCCATTTTGTTCCTCTCCTCCTTAGAATTTTGAATTATTGAGTGTAGCATAAGTATTGGGTAATCCCCAATTTTTAGTCATCTTATCTTCAAAGGGATTTGGGGGAAAGTCTTGACATTTCCAAGTGGTGACAACAATTCTCTCCTTGAGTAGTTTGTAAAAGCATTGAAAAATAATATTTACCGAGTTCTCTATACCTCTAAATATTCTATTGTTTCTCTCCTTCCACAAGCTCCAAGCATGGCGAGGGGGAATTTGCTTCCAAAGTCTCTTACCCATAGGGTTATAAATGAGTCCTTTCCATTCGATGTGTAATTGTTTAATAGTATTGTTTATAACACAATGTGTCTCCAATTTGCTAAGTACTTTTTTCCACAAATGCTTTGCAAACTTACAGTGAATTAGAATGTGAAGAGTAGATTATTCCTCTAATTTTTAGAGTACATGTTTAATTCATAATTGGAACTCTCTCTTGATCATATTTCCCTAAGTTAGAATTTTATTGTGCACAATTGTCTACCAAAAACAAATAATTTTAGGTATTAGTTGGGGATTCCAAACCCCCTTGAACCAAAGTGGTGAACTCTCTTTATTCAAGAGCATGGTGTAAACTAGTTTAACTTAAAATTCCCCATTAGGATTCTTGCTCCAAAAGAATCTCTCCTCTCTAGGAAATAAGAGGAGTCTAAATTTTATCAAAATCTCTTGTAGCTCCTTGGCTTTGTGGAGAAAATTAGGTTGAAACTGACAACACAGAGCAATGTCATTCTTAAATTTTTAATGTGAAATGTAATCAGCAACCCTTGTATCAACAAAACTGCTTGCAATATTTTGAAGGCATCTGAAAGTCTGATTTGTTACCAAAGGGTGTCTCTCCTATCGAAACATACTTCAAGAATTGAATGGATCTTCCATCACCAATTTTTCATTTCAATTCGGATTGGATGAGGTTCCTCCCATTAATAATGTTATTCCATATTTTAGATCCACTTTGACAGGTAGGGGTGAAAATATTTTTATATAATTTCTCAAAGTTGAGGCGTTTTGCACTCATAATTTCACACCAATCGGTTTCATGAAGTGCAAGTTTCCACCCTGTTTTGGTAATTAGGGCTTTTTTCAGGAGGGTTAGCTTTTTTATGCCAACCCTCTATCTTTCTTAGGTTTTTATATTGTATCCCAATTGAATAAGGCCAACCTTTTCTTCTTATCCATGCATGTCCAAAGGAAATATTTTGTACTCTTTTGAGTTTATTAGCCATAAAACACGAATAATTTTAAAAAGAGAGAGAAAATATAAAGGTATACCTTGTAAAGATGCAATAAGTAGCTGGAGTTTACTAGCACTGCTCAATAATTTCCACCTCCATCCAACAAGTATTTTTTTATTTTTTTGGTTTTGGAGTTCCAAAAGGTCCGAGACACATCTCTAATAGTAAGGGGGAGGTCAAGATACAAACCAAGAAGTATAGTACTGTGACATCCTAGTGTACAATAGAAAATGGTGATCAAGGAAGATCAATCTAATCTCTTATTGAAAATTAGGAATGAGAAACCACCTCAAGACAATATAATTGACAACACCTTAATAGAAGAGATGGAAATGCAATATCTATGCTTGAAAGGGGGTTTGGTTCCTTTTGTTGCTAGGAATGAAGGAAGATAGATAGAGATAGAATGCAAAATGGATAAGTGTGAAATTTTTGAAGCTATAAGGAAGTTTAAGATGGAGTTAAAATGGGATATGTGTGAACTTGGAAATGAAATAGGAATTATGATACTACATATCTAAATTTTTGACAGTCGGGATCCTGTAGGCACCTATTCTTGCAAATCTGAGATCCTAAAGTTGTAACTTGTCCCCAGAATCAATTTGAGTCTATTTTGGAGGGTGAAGAATGTTTTTTATTTATTGTACCTAGGTGCAGAATGTTTTTGATGTTATGTACCTTGGGTATTAGTCTGAAACTCGCAGGGATACTTCATCTGCTCATGATCTTCTTGAATTTTGTTCGACAACTCTGTAACTTGTTCCTGCACACAGGAAAAATGGGGAAGAAGGTTGGGGAAACTTTTTTTCCTCAGTCAAACCCTTGTTTAGGAATCAACCTTGAAAATGAAATGAACTTGTACAAAGGAAATATGAAATAGAAGCTAGCTCTAAACTGTAAGTAACCTTATACCTTAATGGTGCATTGCTTCTTTGGATGTAAACCACAAATTTTAATGCAAAAGCTTGAAATCCATAAAAAAACAAAAATAAATCATGAAATATAATCCTTGGATGATGGATTTTTTTATTTTGGCACAATTCTTGATGAAGAAGAAGTTGCTTTGAAGAATTGAAAACTTGGATACTTGAAGACCTTGAAAACGCTTTTGAAATCTGATTGCTTGATTGATTCTCGATTATGAATACATGCAAATAGTAATGGATCTTGATTGTGGTTACCAAAATGAGGAGGGATAATGTGCTTATATAATTAACCCATCATTTTGTGGGTTAAAACTCAAGCAAACTGACTATAAATCAAAATCCTCCGCTAAAACACCGAGACGAGGACCCAATTTGAATTTGGGCACAAAAGTCAGGGTACAAAAAGCCAAAAAAAATTTGGACCCGAGGAAAGAATGCCAAAAATGTTATGTCCCAACCTAATTAGGCCCAAATTTAGACAGTGGGTCCCAGAAAGTCAGGGGGTACGAGATTTGACCAGACAACCAATTTTGAGGTCAAGAGCGAATGTAAAGGCCATGAATGGTAATATGGGGCCTAGGTGATGAAATGATTTATTTGATTAGAGGAAAAATAGAGGATAACACCTAGAAATAAGGATTTGCCTTGAGTTTTGAAGAAATTTAATCAGTGCAAGACTTATTATATTAATTTAAAGGTCCAAAGAGTGTTAGGACATCGTGAAATCAGTATGGGAGCCCATACATACTAAAATGGGGCTAAAATGAGCATCTAATTATAGATGCTAACTTTTTAGGATGGTACATTTAGCCCCCACTTTAGCGGGACTATGAGTCCACCTCATGTTCATGGTAAAGTAGAATAAAGAGAGAGAAAGAGAGAGAAAGAGATGAAGATGTAATTATGGGAAAATAGCAAGGAGACAAGATATCACTAAGTTTAAGGAAACACACCACCAAACCAAAAATCTTAACTTGCACATTCATGTGAAAGGATACATAAAACAAAAACAAAAGCCTAAAGCTTACTAAGGTTCCAAGTCAACTAGTTGAAGAGACCTCTCTAAAGAAAATGTCTCAACCACTAGCATCATGCTCAGAGAGCTTTTGCAAAAGCACAAGTGGTCACCTGAAAAGAGCAAGAGAACACATCAAAGATAAGACAAGACTCCATTATCCAATAAAATATAAAAGTGTGTTATGTTATGGAATGATGGAGGAGAGAGAAAATACGACCATGGATGACATAGTCTGGCTAGTTGTGTTGTGCTAGGTGATCCATGAGAGAGAAAGAAAGAGAGAGAAGAGGGGGAATGGTCTAACAAATTGTGTTATGATAGTTCCACCCATCAAAGAGAGTGTAAAGAGGGAATGGTCTAGCACATGATAGTCAACTCATAAAATATATGTAAATAAGAGGTTGAATGGTCTATAAAATTGTGTTATTCTAGTCAACCCATGAAAAGGATAGGTCAAATGGTCTATAAAATTATTTTATGTTATTCAACCAATCTTGAAAATGTATGCAAAGGATACGTCAAATGGGAAAGAAAGTTGTGATATTCTAGTTCAACCAATCCTAAGGATAACTAAGGAAAGAATTGTATCTAGGGAAATCCACCAAAATGTATAAATGAGAGTGAGTTGGCCCTATCAAGTTGTATTATGCTAGTGTACTCTACCTAACATGCTTAAGGTGAAAAATATTTGCAATAAGGAGGACATATATGCCCCCCCCTCTTAAGATGGAAAAGATGACTATTTTGACATCTTAAGGAAAAGAGAAACAAGGATAAATAACCTTTAACACAAAGGAGCTATCCCACAAGCAAAACTCAGTCCAATCCAAAGGGGGCATAGCTCCTATGAGGTCAAAGAAGGGATGAATGCAATGAGATGCCATGCAAGAAGTGTAAAGGGATCCTTTTGAAGGATGTTGAAAAGAGATGTGGAACAAGAAGGAAATAATTCACACCTTCCCCATTGTTAGGTAAAGGTATCCTTAATGAAGGATGACACACTTTTAGCCCCCAAGGTAAGGGATTTGTTTACCGTGAATACCCAATTGTGAAAAATAAAGAGGTTATGATCAAGGATGCATACCTCTTGTATAAGAGAGAATCCATAATGTAAATCAATAATTATATGTAAGATTGGATATTACAAGATAAACAAATGTGTATTAACCAAAAGAAAAGTGAATCCTTAGAAAGGATGAGAGAGATTGAAATAGTACCATTCTCCCCCAAAAGTAGAGACAAGAATAAGATTAAGGAGGACTATCGTGTTACCCACAAAGTTTGACCACACTTTAAAATTGTACCATCGTGAATGAACATGAACCCCCTATATATACCCCTCCCCTTTTTAAATTTATATAAAAGACTATACATATGGATTGGCTCCCATCTCCTATTAAATTTATATAAAATGCGAAATTCCAGGTCGTATGCCATAGATGAATTTATTTCTCTTAATATTTATAAATATTATTAATTGTTTGATAGTCTATACGGACCATATTAAATTGCGGATCATTTAAAGAGTATAATACCAGCAGTCCGCACCACATGCATGAAGAGATAATTAAATCTTTTATTTTAAAATTAAAAAAATAAATATGTACGATAAACATTCTTTTGTATATTACCCAAAAATAATTGAATGAAAAATGTGTTTCGAATTGTCCATTGAACTCCTTGGACTAATAATTGTACTGTCGACTGAATTCTGCGGAAACTTCCGCTGAAAATGTACATTATCACATGCAATATTTCCAGTCAATAATGACTGAACTCCGTAAAGAATCCATGCTGATGTGTCACAAATTAAACTCCTGGGGTAAAACAGAGGACATTTTCAACTTGGATTCTTCCTTGTATGCTGCAACTAGATGATAATGATGAGGATGGTGGTCTAAAATTTTGTCACTCCACCGCTACATAAGGAAGACAATCCCTGCTATAATTTTTACAGCGATGCCTCCGCTATTCTTTTTCTGCTACGTTTAGGCCCCCCATTCCCCTGTTGTTCAGGTTTTTGCTGAACTGCAGGTTTGTTTTTCTCATCCTTTCAGAGCATTCGTTTTGATTGTCTGCAAAACAACAATGTTAAGTCCTAACATTTTTATGAAGTGGGTGTCAAGAAACATGGATTCATATTTAATCCGCCTTAGTTTTTCTGTATGTTTAAGGAATTTTTTGAGTATCTGATGTGGGCTGCGAAGAAGCGGCGTGATTTCTTTTCTTTGGAACTTTCAACTGTAAAGAATTAGAAAATGGGGGGAAAATATTCTGCATTTGAAACCTAAAAGTATGATTTTTGAAAAGAGTATCAAATATAGAAAATTACACGTTTTTAATAAGCAATTTGGTTTGCTCATCGTTCGTTATGGGAGAGTTTTATCTATTATTTTCAGAGTGGAATGTGATCTTTTGCTGCAGGATTTGATTTCACAGTTGCGTTATATCTGATTTTCTGGTGTTTATGTATAAAGCTGTGACTGCCTGTATCCACATGCATATATACACAAAAAGCAAGAACGTGTATACGTGGCACGTGTATGCGCACATGTTGTTGCTTGCTTGATTTGTGGGTATATACAGTAATGAATGTAGGCATATAGGTTGGCTCTGAATTTCACTGGTTTACATTATAGAATTGGCTATTTTAGCGGATGGAAATTTTGTTTTCTGTTAACATGTTCTGGCCAGTTCTGCGTTGGTTTCTTCTTGGTAAGGAGACTACCATGTTATTTTACCTGTCTTATGATCTCCTGATTTGGCATGTGAGCTCCTTTATTTATACACTTATAGATTTGCCGTTTTCTTAGAATGTCACATTTAGCTGTCGGAGCTCCTTCTGATATTTGGGGGGAATGGAATTTTTTATGATTTTATAAATTGAGGCCCGAGGCTTAATAAGAAAGTTAAAGTTCATGTTCCTTTGCTGGTGGGTGCTTCCAATGGGGGGGAGAAGCCCATGATCACAAGGGGAAGAGGGAAATGGAGACCTAGAAGTAACTTTAGTTTAGGGAAACAGGTCAAGAGCATTAACTTTACTTGTGCTGGGACACAGAGATAAGACAGTTGAGCTTTTATTGTTTGCATGGCTGGGATGAAGTCTTTTGTAATTAAGTGTGATTTGTTCTGTGATTAGGTGTAATTACCCAGTCGGGGAGATAATCTGCCTTATTTGATTAGTCAGAGCTTTCTAGTTGAGGATTTATCTTCTGAAAAAACTCTGAATTTTGGAGTCCTAAAATACAAAATGTCAAAACCTGCTTGGGCTTTTTTATGCTTTTATGGATTTTAACTTTGATACTTCAATTTTGGAATGCGTAGTTATTTGCTTGAAACAGAATGGAGATTTGAAGGTCTCATGGTGTTGGTATAAGAGTAGGGCAGGGATTTGCTATTGCTCTGTTGCTTATTATCGTTAGCAGTTTGTTTGTTAAATTTTCTTGGTCTATAGTGGCCATGTTGTGTCGATTGAAAAGGATGCTGGCCTCTCCTCTGATTCTGACTCAGATGCAGACAATTGCTGCCTTCTTTTAGTTTGCATTTCTTGGCTTTATAAAATATATATTTTGGAAGCACCCTCCTTTCAGAGATCTGTTTTGCTTAATGGGGATTCTGTTGTATTATGGGGATTTGTAAATCCCCGCTTGCCACCTTATTTGGGATTGCCCGTTTGTGACAGATTCTTTCTCTCTGTAATTGGAGCTTTTGATTCTCTATTTGTGGTTAGATTCTTTGTAGCACTCCAGAATTGCATTGACAACATGATGTATCTTTGAGATCCATTAACCTACTTTGGTCCTTTTGTTAAATGTTAGCAAGTTTGCTTTCACTCTTTTCTTCTGAGCTCTGTTGGTTTTTGTCTGTATCAAAGTTAACATGTAATTGTGTACCTGTGCAGGGTTTTCCTGCTTTCGTATTGAATTATTCGGAGGCTTTCTTTGCCTTGGGAGTCCTACCTTCCTCAAAAAGGGTCTGATATGCCAATTCATTCATATGCGAGGTTGCAATCTAAGGCATAAAGAGGTCTTGGTTCCAAGTGCTACATAATTATTTTACTGAAATTGGTAGAAAATTAAATAAAGGCAGGATGGCTTTCTGGGACCTTTTAGTTGTGGCCTGTATGCCAGTTGTGAAGATTCTTTTGATAAGTGGTTTGGGTGCTATCCTGTCCACTCGGTATGTGAATGTGTTCACTGAAGATGCTCGGAGACACCTAAATAAGGTAATGAACTACTACATCTATGCCTCCAAGATTCCAAACACAGACATCAAAATGGAAGTTGTGCTGTAAACATGAAGTATTGTGGTCAATTGATAATGCTTTTCTTTATAAGAGAAGGCATATATTTGTGTATAATAGCTTCAAATGTGCATCTATTCCTATGCTATTTCCATGGTTTCTGTAAGTCAGTCAGAGCTCTTTATTTTGTGAAGTAGACACATTCCTGTATTGATGTTATAGTAATCCTTTGTTAACTTCCTTAAAAATGTCATTATCTGAACCTTTAGGCCTTTTATTTATTTTAGGGTTACTTGAAGAAATATCATTAATTACGTATTTGGAATAAGGATGCACTACTAAGGAGGTGCAAATTTTACCTTAACAATAGCCTTCGCCTTGTAGGTGTTCTTTTTTCAGATGCTGCAAATAACTAACAATCATTTTAGCAGAGATTCACATATCCCTTGCTAAGTGTTATTTGCCTTGTAGATGCTCTTTTTCTCGATGCTGCTAAAAAATTGTTAATTTAAACCATTTTATTTAGAGATATCCCATGCTAATCATTATTGGATCTATAATAATAAAAAATTCATGAAGTGACTTTTGTTTACCTTGTCTATATCTTTTTTGGCCTTCTCCACTTTTTGCATTCTCTTATGCAATAAAATCTGGTAATACCAAGTAAAGTTTGGATTGTTTTTTTAAGCAAAAGCCTGCACAGCTGAAGACAATATGAACTGCTATAGTTGGTGACTTGCATCAGCCAAATTTATTAGTGAAGAGGCTTGACCTCTTAAGTTAGTTTCATTGCTTGAAATTATAGATTGTGAAAAAGAATAAAAAATATATTATCGCAGATAGGGAAAGCTGGGAGTTATGCTCAAGCAAGGACCAGTCTTGTAGGTAGAAGAGAAGAATTCACAGAATAATCATTGTAGATCATTACTAGAGTATAATATGTGGGAGATTGTTTACTTACAAGTTACATCTTAATTGTTTTCTTTTGTATGGTTATCACTTGACAGATCTGCTTTGTCGTATTCATACCAGCACTTATGTTTGCAAGCCTGGCAAAGTCGGTAACATTTGAGGATCTTATTTCCTGGTATGTGATATTTTCAACTTCAACTACATTGATTGCTAGGAGGGCCTGTTTTAGTCTAAGCAGTTGTGAGATTAAAAAATGTTTTTTTTCCTGCATTGAAAACACCATTTTTTTTTATAACTAGAGTAATAATAGTATTATAGGCTTTAGATCAGATAAGTTGACAAAAAAGAAAAAAACAGAACTATTGTTAAATATCTTCAATATTCACTTAGAAGAGAAGCTTTTCTTGAAGCATTTATTAAATTCTCAAATAGCATTAGTATTTGCAGCTTAAGCAATAGGAGCAACAGGAATGGCTATTTGGTCCCAGTAGACTTTAAAAGGCATTCTGGTTAAAGTTGAATTTGAAATCTGTTTTTCAGGTCAACATGAACTATTTCATTTGCTCCTTCTTGGTTAGCAGATATGTAGGTATTACATGGTCTTTCTTAAAAAAGAGCATTCTATCAATGATCATCAAATTACACGAAGCCTAGAATCCTTTTCTAATAGGAATGGATGTATTTCTTATACATGAATTAGTTTGACATAGGTTTTGAATAATGAAGTTAAGTGATTATGTAAGGTAAAGATGAAATTGTGGTAGTTGTAAAATACCTTATAGTCCATCAGAAGCGTCTCATGACCTTTATATGTTCATAGAACTGGAAAACACTAAAGATAGACGGAAGATGTGCTTATCATTAACAATGCAGATACATTGCTTCCTAACAAACATGTTAGTTGCAGAAGTTATTGAACTTAAGGTTATTCAGCATGCAGAGAAGTTAACAAGTAGAGTCAAGAGAGAAAATAAGTTCTATGTCTACAGCCAAAGAGACATAGTACTCACAGAGGAGACCCCAACGGTCTCATGTCTCACCGTCTAATATTACAAAAAAATGCATATTTGCAAAACCTTTTACTTATTGCTATTCTACTGGCTGCCATTGTTGAAAAACGGAGGACTATATTTGCCTGAAGTGATCAACTTTCTTTGGTTCATATTATCAATTACCTGATGATTAGCTCATAACCTTCTACTTCCTCCGTTTTTAAAGATTAATGCTACTCTTTCCTTTCCAGGTGGTACATGCCATTCAATATCTTTCTTACATTTTTCTTTGGAGCTACACTTGGGAAGATTATTGTGAAATTAACCAAACCTCCAGAGCATTTGAAGGGCATAATTGTTGCGAACTGTTGTGCAGGTGAGTGGTTCTCAGATCATACTCCAAGAAAACCTTAAGAGTTTTAATCTTTCCATTCTGAAATTTGATGCTTTAGCATATGCATTGAATCTCGTTATTACTTTTTTTTTGTATAAGTGGGCGATCTTAGCCAAACAATTGAATCTGTGGGTGAGTGGGGTAAGGAGAAGGCCATTGATTTCAGCTAATATTCTCTTTTTAAATTATCTTGTAATTTATACATCCTTCCATGATATAGAAAATGGAGAGTTATAAAATCTTTCTAACTCAATCCTGAATCAAATTCATTGAAATGTAATGTGAATGATGGAACTGTTATTTTTATTGGTTTAAAATCACAGTACTAATTTTTGGACTGGACTAAGTTAACTGTTTCCTAATATTTTCGAGGTTTTCTTGCATGCAGGAAACCTGGGTAATTTGCTTGTCATTGTTATTCCAGCAATGTGTCAAGAAAAAGGAAGCCCCTTTGGAGAACCCACTGCTTGCAAAGTATATGGAATTGCATACGCATCATTCTCAATGGCGGTATGATTTTAACAAGAAATAAAAGCAATATATTAGTTTAATTAATTAAAAAAATTAGAAAGATAACAGCAATAAACATATTTCATAAGAAATTTATAACAAAATATATTTTTTACTATATTTAAGCGGAGAGGCTTCCTTATAACAAATTTAGATAGATAATTGTATTTGTTAAATACAAAAGGCTTTTTCTAAATTTTCTATATTAAAAAATGTTATAAAATACTTTCTAAATAAATAAATATAAAAATTATTTAATTAAAAAAATTTCTTATGAAAAGATCTCATAAAAATAATTTTTAATTTTTCCCTGTATAATCGAATTACAACCCACAAAAAAGGTAAAAGGCCTTGTACTGTCATATTTGATAACCTGGTACTCAATGATTCTTGTGCGTTCGAGGAAAGAAAAATGAACGCGCACACTTCACATATATTTATTATTTTATATATTCTTATTCTAATCCAAGGAGAACCAAACATGTTACAGATTTTGCATTTTGTGTTGATTTATTACTCAGAATTACCATGAAAATAAATTGCAATCCGTGGACTTAAATTCCATACCGGGAAAACCGACATTTTTCTAATGCCTTTTTTATTTTCTTCTGTTTGGGTTTCCAGCTTGGCAGTATCTTCATATGGACTTACGCCTACAGTCTTATCCGATCATCAAGTCACATTCATGAAGAACATGAAATAGAATCTGGACGTGAGGAGAAGGTTCCAAATATTGATTATTTGAATGTAGGGGAAAAATCCGGTCTTTTGAAGACAGTCCAAGTAGCTCCAGAGGTGCAGAGTCCTCGTGGAAATCCCCTTTCTCGTTCTCAGAGCGCATGCAGTATTATAAGGGTTTCATCACTTCCCAAAGATTTCAATCAAGAGGTTTGAATAGGAAATTTGAAGCCTTCTATGTTATGCTTTTCAAGTATTACATTATAATTAAAATTTCTTTAGTAGTTTAAATAATAGAGCTTGTTACATAGGCTGAACCACTGAAGTCAAGTAACTGTAAAACTTAAGATATACAGTAAGATATCTATCGAACTATACCCAAGCAAAAAATGGCTATTCTAATGTGCATGTCCTCGCAAAGAATTTTATGTAGATCCAAGAACTACTGGTCTAAAATTTTGGTTATTATAAACTAGTAAGTAATATCTGGTGGTCCTGATTATATTTTTTCTATGCTTTTACCCCTTCCCTGACTATTGTCTGTGCTCTTACAAGGACACATACTTTGATTGCCCCAACTAGGGAGCTATTCTCCCATTGTTTTAATGCAACCCAACTTAAGATGATTGCAAGTAGTTCTTCTTTTTCACCATTGAGATTTCCCTTGACTGAAGAGTGCTTTGGAGGCCAACATATCCTTCAACTATTTACTTAAGCTATGCAAATCTTCCTTTGATTATTTACGACTCTTTATATAGATTAATTCTTTGGAATTATGTTTGTGGAGTTCTTCATATTTTTAGATTTGAAGCTGCTTCTCTCCGTCTCTCTCTCTCTCTCACCCTTCAATGATTTCTGTGAACTTTCCAATGTATCTTAGGATTCATTTTGGTCTCCCTCACCATTATGATGTGTTATCACTGATTTTTTTGGGAGTTGCTTCTTAAGCTTTAATTCATTCTTAAGTCCCTTAGTACTTAGTCCATATGAGGGCTAGTTTATTTATGCTTTATTCTTAGCAGCTTTGATATCTTCTACATTGACCATCTTCCAATCTGCTTCTCTTTTATTGTTCATTTCTTTTGTATTTATGCTTTTGCATTATAGGCCCACCTCGACTGCTCAGTGTTGTCTCATCTTGTATGCTCACAGCTTGATAACTTTGGGTCGACTCAAATGCTCAGTGTTCACTTGTCTTTCTTTCTGTTACAGATCCTTGGAGATAGCCGAGGGAAAATATCTAAACTGCAAAAATTTAAGTGTGTTATATGTGTGGAAGCAACATTGATAATAAATCAAAGAAAGACATAGGAGAGATATTAGAACTGACTATATAAATTTATAAGTCTGCATTTTTTTCATGGCATACACTTAGGGGAGGTATACTATTCAAACCTCTTGAAATATACTATTGTAGTCATATGGAAGATCAGTTGTTTCAACTTCCATAATAGTACTTAGCATAAGATCTTTTAAACATTCTGTATTATATCTTGTCATCAAATTTTAAGAAATTAACATAGCACAGATCAAGTTAAAGGAAGATAAGCGAATAAAAATTCCGAAGTGTATGCCATGAAAAAAAAAATACTTGGCATGCTCTGTTTTAATCCTCATTCAGAAAAAAAAAATATAAACAATCAGACAAGAACTATTATGCTGCAGACTATCATTGACTACTGCACAATACATGTTTACAGCTGGTAACAACATATAGTATATCCTCATTCTTATTTATCTTTGCAAACTGATAAGATTGCCATTGCTCTTTGAAAATTAAAAGTAAAAAATATATACTTGGCATGCTCTGTTTTGATTCCATCCCTTCCAACCCTGTCCTTCAGAGCCTGAAATCCCTACCTTGTGAAGTAGGAATTTGTCTTTCACGCTGCATGGGTCCAACCAAATTTTTTTTCTTATTCGCATCATTTTCCAGCAGTCCTTGTTGTGAAAATCAGCCTCCCCTAGTTTGCAATGAGGCAAACCCTTTCTAATGTCCACTCTGTTCTAAAATAAAATTCCTTTTTTTATAACTGCAGATGTTGTCTCCCATAAAAAATGCATAGGAACTGAGATAAATTTGAGGGGATTAAATGGGGTTCATAAGATCCCAAGCGCAATTACGAATGCCTCTAGGAATGGTGGGAATCAGTATAATTGGACTAGGCGAAACTGAAAGCAAAGTCAAGTTTTATTAGCATTTATTTGACTGTTTTGTTTGGATGATGCGGTTTGCAGTCAACCAAGGATGGTTCTATGTCATACACCCTAGGTAGGAATTGATACAACATAGATAAAATTAGATTCCAAATAATTTGTGTGCATCTGTTTGGTTGAAACACTTCTGTCTTTTTTCTATGTCATACACCCTAGGTAGGAATTGATACAACATAGATAAAATTAGATTCCAAATAATTTGTGTGCATCTGTTTAGTTGAAACACTTCTGTCTTTTTTTTTTCCCGTTTCTTGTTGTTTTGGTTATATGTCCATAGAGACATCATAGAATATTAGAATCTATCAAATACCAAAACCTTCATTAGAAAGAAAGTGGCTATCTATCTTAGATATGTCCAATATTAGTATTCAAGTCTTTGCAGCATAATATATTACTAATTCTATTTACTCTTCTTTATTTCTAATATTGATCACAGTAATAGCACACTGATTGCTATTCCTTAGGACATTTTCTGGGCCTCATCTTCATCATCCTCATCACACATGCATAATCATTAATATAGTCAGTCTCAGAATATTACAACACAAGTCCATTATTTAATGCCGTGATTCAAGTCTGTATTGTTGATTTAATTCGATTGAATAAAATCTGGAATTTGTCCAAAAACAGAACAGAGAAGTCATTAAACCAAAAATGCAAGTAAAATGTATTCCGGATTAGTTCAGGAGAAGAAGGTACCCATTGGAATCGGAGCATATTTAGAATATTTGTGATTGAAATGGTACAAAATCCCATAAGCATAAATAAACTACAAATATCTGTATATGCTTTGAATATTTTGTGATTCGTGTCTTGAGGATATTGCGAGGAGATTTACAAAAGCTAATGTTGTTTGCTTGTAGGTGGTATTGCTTTCCTCTCCTGAAAAGCCAAGCTATTTCCATAACATTCTTGGAAAAGTTCAAGAGTACACAAAGGACACTCGCGAGCTAATTCTTGAGGAGTTGAAAGCACCCCCTACTGTTGGTGTGGTATGTTGTTGAAATACTCATCTATTTATATTTTATTAAGCAGGCGCTTCTTAGTTTTACTGTCAAGTGCCAATAATTTACTGGATTAAATGTGGGGTAGTTTCTGCAAAACAAATGAAAAGCTGTGGAAATTTTCTTTCTTTTTTGGATATATTTTTCTCTAACAGAAATTCAGTAACTTCTAATTTTCTTGTCCTCTCATGGCTATTAGCTTGCAAAATATAACATCCACTTGGGATAGCACTCGCTAATGTTTTTTCTCCAAAGTAGTTTTTTTTTTTCAAAAGAGTGGTTCTAAGAAGTGGTATGTTGAAATAGCGATCTGTATAGATTTTATCAGGTGCACTGTGTACTATCATGTGCATGCTTCTGGCGACAGCAGTCTATCCCTAGGATATAGCCAGATCACTTCTACTTGTAGAGCACACTCCCTAACTATGGTTACAATGGATTAGTGATAAGCTTATCTATGAGTAGGTGATAGGTTTTACTGTTTTGGTGATCACTGCGGGAGGAGGACAGACTATGTCTTGGGGGCATTGCAAACGTTTATGATTGTTCTTGTAGAGGCATCAACTCCAACTTTTGTATGTTGCTACAAAAGTTGGCTTCGATATCAGACTTAGCTCCATCATTTGGGGGGTGTCAGATCATTTCATGTTGATACAAACCACTGTTGAATGATTGGCATTTGAAAATCTCAACGACAAACACAAATTGCAAATTGGCCATCTTTTAGAGGAATAGATGAACACAACCCTTGTGGACTATAATCATATAAATAAAGAGTTGCATAGTGTTAGGGGTGGAGTAGGAGTTAACAGAAGCCTTTTTTATGCGTGCATTTATTGAGAGAATTGAAAATAAATAGAAGTAGGTTTCTTTTGGGTTCTATAGCTTGCTTCTTAATTGCTGCCGATCTCTTTTTCTCCTGACTGATTTCTTTTTAACCGTCTTCATTCTCTTTCGTGCAAAGTATAATTGCTTTTAGGTGCAGGAATCTGCATCTGCAGCAAATGTGCTGCATCACCGTGTTCTGCCTTAATGACTTTATTCAATTGACTTAACTATAATCATTTCACTTACTCTAAGTATATTGGAGTTATGAGGATTGTTCAAAATTTAATTTTTTGTTATCAATGAAGTTTCTTTTGCATATTCAAGTGCTAACAGATCTTGATCTATTAATGCCATTTAATGCAGATAGCAGGATTTATTGTTGGAGCGATCCCGCAAGTAAAAAAATTATTTGTTGGTGAAAACTCTCCTCTTCGAGTGATCAATGACTCCATATCTTTGTTGGGGTATGCATCTCTACGAATTTCTTCTACTTGTCAGTCTATACAAATAAATACTTTAGTTAAGAAATGATGAAGCATCACAATTATGTCCATGATAGGATATGTTTTTGAAAAATATGCCATCAGAAAAATCATACAGGATTTCTTACTGTCCCCATCATGGATTCAAGCTTTGTTGTGAAATCTTTATTGATAGGTTAGTATATTTATTATTTTGTTTGAACCTTTTTGCAGAGATGGGGCCATTCCAGCCATTATCCTTATACTTGGAGGAAATCTAGTCAAAGGTGGGTAGCACATGCCTAAATGATCTACTTTTGAGTTTCAACCATATTGACTTCCAATTTTGTCACAAGAAAATGCCATTTGAGTGTCTTTTCTATTGAAAGGTTATCTTACCTGTTTCTCTTTGCAGGTTTGAAGTCTTCAAGTCTAAGAACTATAATCATTGTATTGATTGTCTGCGTGAGATATGTACTACTTCCGGTGATTGGAATATTTGTAGTTAAAGGAGCAACTTATCTTGGGGCATTGCCAAATGACCCATTGTATCACTTTGTAATGATGATTCAGTTCACAGTTCCACCTGCTATGAATATTGGTTAGTATCCTGCCTCCTCAAGAAGTTTATATAGGATAAATCTTCAGGTACACATTGTAGATTGGTAATGCTAATCATAGATGATGTTTCTGCTGAGAGTTGTAAGGATTTCATTTGAAACTGCATGCCCTAAGCATTTACATGTTCTTAAGTCATAGAATTGGCATAAACATTATCAATTAGCAACATGAAGTTTCCATGGTTCATAATATTAGAATAATGTTGTCTTAAACCGTTTAAAAGTTTTTGCATTAATGTTTTGGTTCAACTCTATGATCTATGATCAGGATAAAAAAAACAGGATCATGAAGATCATATATCTGAAATATTTGATATAAATCCAAACTAGAAATAAATGTTGTTTCAGTGGCTAAATAGTGTAATGTTGTATTGATGCAGGAACAATGACTCAATTATTCAATGTGGGGGAAGAAGAGTGCTCGGTGATCTTTTTATGGACATATGTCCTAGCAGCCTTTGCCGTCACTTTTTGGTCGACAGTGTTCATGTGGATCTTGTTCCCTTAAGGAATTCTTTTTCCACTCTGTAGTTAGCATATTATTACTCAACAAAAGTTGAGAGGAGGTGATTATTAAATTTTGTTTCGATTCATTATTTGTTTTTGTAGCAATTTGAAAAAATATGGTAAGAACTGATTTCTTGCCTTTTATTCAATATAAAGGCTTGGATAAATATTTTAATTCAACATCTTTATATACAACTATGTTCCCTCTTATGGGAGAGAGCCTGAAAGAAAGAATAGCTCATCTTTGTGTACAAGGGAAGAAAGGTAAATTCAACCAATTCCTGAAAGCATGTTTTCAGAGAAAAGATGTCCCCCACACTGACCAAATTACCTTCTAATCTTCACAAGATGAAGTTGTATTGTACATATTGACCTTCAGGATGCAACCATTACAAATTGAATGATCATTTTCCACTTGCTCCAAAAGATATCAAGGAGAGGCTTCCTTATCTTGTTAAGTGGTTGCAGAAGTTACTAATCATAATAAAAGTTATTGAAAACTACGTAATCTTTTAGCTGCCATCTAAATACTAGATACTACTAGATACTAAGGGCAGATCCTGTAATGTCTCCTTTCGGGATTACCTTATACTCTGCCCTAAATTCACAAATCCTAAATGAAACAAGAGCAAAAATGTAGTTAGAGATGTAATTCTTACTCAAATAATATGAGATAAGCTGTATAAATATCTGAATTCTGATTTTTCATATCAGGATCAATTGCCTTTATCAAAGGCCCCGTTTGTTTGGTGGAATTGGACCAGAATTGGGTGCGGGACTTCCGCTTTTTCTCCAAATCCGCTATTTGGTTGCCAAAAATTAAATTCTGGTTTTGGACGAAAAACTTGATTTTGACCCAAAAATGGGCGGTACAATCTTCCCACTCAATAGGTGGAATTCGAAATAAAATCCTGGTTTTAGGTTTTTTTAACCCCTATTTAACAAGCCGTCGGGTCTGTAAGAGGAAAAAAGGAAAAAAACAATGCCCATTGCTTTGACGCTCGTATTGGAGTAGATCGCGGAGGAAGTTGTAGAGGAGGTGCAGACAATATTCATATTCAGAATTCATTACTGTGCTTGAAGTATGCCCAAAGAATTTGCCCAAATAACAATTTTTTTTTGCCTCCTATGCATCTGCCCGTGCCAAGAAATTGCCAGGAAAATAATAGAAAGTTTGTTACAGTGATCAAATCATACACAACAGAGAAAATGAGTCAACCATTATGCCAAAACCGTGCCAAAATTAGGGGAGTCTCTATGAATTTGAAAATCTACGATAAAATCAAGGAGTTGACAACATGCGCTCAGAAGAAAAGATTGTACATGGGACACAAAACAATTTGAAGAAGTCAAATTTTCATGAAACATGGGTATTTGCAAATGAAGGAAACATACGAAGGAAACATTTACATATTCCTCACAAGATGAGTATTTGCAAATGAAGGAAACATACGAAGGAAGAAAGACTGCAAATTGAATGAGAATGGAGAGCTCAAAATGGAAGGGCTGCATCTAAGCCCCTTTGGCCGCTCCTCTGCAGATTGTCTGGGAAATCACCAACGATTTCTGTGCAATGAAAAAATGGCATCCTGGCTTGGATGTGTGCGAAAGAGTAGAGGGCACGCCAGAGAATGGCCTGGGCTGCGTCCTCTATGTTTCATCATCAAGTCCAACTGGAAAAACTTACCCACATGGATTATGCTCGCCATTGTTATGATTACACTGTTATTGACACCAACATGAAGGGTTTTAAGGATTTTGAAATTGGCAAGCAAACGTAGAAGATGGATTGACTCAGTCATCTTCCGGATCAACCAAACAGTCCAAACTATATCCAGAAGATGCAAAACCGGAAGATCAAAACCTGATTATGAGATAATAAGGTTTTGAGTCAAATTCCAATTCCTCAACCAAACAGGGCCAAATAGAATTCTTTTGCTCGTTCTTCTCTCTAATTCTAAATAATACTCTTTTATTGTTGCTCCTCCTTGGCTTGGAAAAACATTTCCTTTATTGGTGAAAGGGTCTCTGCATTTCGTTAGAATTGAGTCACCACTTTGCATTGTTGCCTTTGAGAATAATATATTATTCTCCGAATTGCACTCCCTTTGATGTCCTCAAATGAAACATTCTCCCCTTTATATCTTCTAATGTAGGGGAGAGTCACACCTCTTCATCATGGCTGCCTTTTGCAAAGTTCACAACCTTCCACAATTGCTAGCCTTTGAAAGAGTCACAACCCTTCATAATTGCCCCTCTTTGAAAGAGTGACAAACTTTCATAATTACCACCTTTTTGAAGAGTCACAATCCTTCATAACTTTTATCCTTTGTAGGAGTCACTTATTTTCTTCTCATTTCTTTTATTTCATCTATTAATTCTTCCTTTTATTTCATCTATTAATTCTTCCTTAACTTCACACCTTCCCTTTTCTCTTCCTTCTTATCTCTCCCTTTCAAATGAAGTTCTCTTCTTCCCTTTTATATTTCATGTTTGAGGGAGACACTACTTTTCATTTCATGCCTTTTGACCCTTCATTAACTTAATTGAGTTTAATTATCCACAGTGAGAATGTGATCAATTTGAGTTATCATCTATTAAAATTAACATTATTGGTATATCAAAAAATATCTATTAAAAGTAACTATATCTGACTATTCTAATTGTGCCTCTTGATCTGATTCAACATCATTTGAATCTGGGAAGACTGCATTGTACCCAATGATCTTATGGGGTCTGTATCCCTAGTCCTTTACTCCCTTTGGTTGCCCCGTACTATCCTTCCACTATCTAGACTGCTTCATCTGCTGAATGAATTCAGCAAGAGTGATCTCAAAGTCCCCTTTGGCCTTCAAGTGGTGTAACCATGTGCAATGTCTGCCTTATCAATGGTAGTCTTCTCATCCCTCAGGCTTTGAAGGAACTTGCTCTCCTTCATCTTAATAATCGTGGTGACCTGCATGGCAACATCAAGATAGATGAGCCTCCTTCGAGACTCAGTAAGGTTCTTGTCCTTTCCTGCAAGCACATCATTATTCCGAGCCTTCCAAATAATCCACAATATAATAGAAGAAAGAATGGAACATAAAATGTTACAAAATTTGCTGCTACTAATGTTCCTTGAGATAACATTTAAAGTATTAAAACACACATTAAATGAAAGGCCAAACATATTCCACACTTTAGAGGCAAAGAGACACTCAAAGATATGTAACACTGATTCCTGGAGTTTGTAGACTGTACAAAGATTTGGCTCACCCCCAGGTCTCTTAAAGGGAAGTTTATGTAGGAGTTTCCACAGAAAGCAAGTAATTTTGGGTTCCAAAGGCCTACTCCATAAGAGTGCAAAGAATTTGTTCCATTCAGACTGTTGAACATCAAGACGCCATCTGGAATTGACATGAGACACAATATCAGGGCTGACAGTAAGGTGGTAGATGTATTTGGATTTAACAAGATGGAGGCGAGTACTATCAAGCCAAGAGAGCTGGAAGGAGCAGCAATTAGGGATGCAACAACCACTAAAGGAGCCTAAGTTATTAAGGGAAGCAAAAAGTAGGGAGTATGTTCTCTAGTGATACTTGGGAATATTAAATTCTGCTTCAATTTGCTCCCAAGAAATTAATTTCCCCTGCTGAAGAATATCATTAAAGGTATTAATACCTTTATCTACCCATTTCTTTGCTGAACAACCTTGTAGAAGAACCAAAGGCTTATATCCATGTTTGAGACTCCACCAAACTAATTTATTGCCACAGATTATACCATTACTTTCAGATGGTCCAATATTACCCAGAAATTGTTACACATATTTCCAGCTTTTCCAAATGGTTTTGAAGACATTAGATCCTTGAACAAACCCATTGGTTTCAATTGTAAGAAGGTCAGTGAGATAGCTTGTTCCAAGCTTTGGATTTGCTAAGATGAGCCTGAGCCAAATTATTTCTAATTAAGACTTTCCAAGGTTCGTCCCCTGTGACCGCCTTTGCAATCTATTTAACAACTAGGGCTATACCTTGAGTCCTTAGATCCTTAAGGCCGAGACCACCCCAAGCTTTCTCTCTGGTACACCACTCCCATGGAACAACATGCATCCTTTTATTACCTCTTCCATCTGACCACATGAAGTCTTTGACAAACTTCTGGATATAGTTGAATTGCTGCTGATTGAATATCCAGGCATAGGAGAAGTAGATTGGATAGGGGGATAGGATTTCTGACAAACTTGGAATCTGGTAGGGAATGAGAGGAGATTACTGCCCCATTTGTTCAATTTATTCACAATCCTATCCTTGACCCAACACCACATATCATTAACATTGGGGTTGACTGCAAAAGGAATACCCAGATACCTGATCACATGATCAGGACCCCCCATTCAAATTCGAACATGCCCCACCAAGTTGGAGGATCTTTGTCCCAACCTAACCTAGCATAATGGATTTGGGAAGGGATACTTTACTACCAGAGGCTAAGAAGAATAGTTCTAGCTCGGTCACGAGGTTATCCATATTGTTTTCATCAAGGTGCAAGAGGATGAAGGTGTCATCAACAAACTGAATGTTGGAGACTTCTTGATCATTGGGGAGGAGAATACCTCTCACTTTTGGGGAGAGAGTCATCTCTAAGGAGGTAATGGAGAGAGTCTAGAGCAATGACAAATAGGGAGGGGGCAAGGGAGCACCCTTGCTTGATAGATCTAGACAGTCCCCAATGATCTTTACCTCTTGGAGCATGAGAATATCTAGAATTTTGTGCAGGTTAAGAAGCCTCTTAACCACATATTTCTTGTTAGAAGTTTCCAAACCTTTGATGGGCATTTTAATATCATGATAAACTCTTATTTGTCAGTTTCCATGGGGATCCGAAATCCTTTGAAGCACTGAGGGATATCATTCCTTGGGGTCTTGGATGGTTTAGAGTTGCCACTGAGGAGAGGAGGTCTTCCTCTTTTCCTTTTAATATTGACCCCATCAACAAATTCTAAGGGATCTTTCTTATGAGGATTGCTATTTTTCATGCGTATCTTGCCTGGGTCAACAACAAAGACAAAATTTTCTACCTTAGTATTAGAGGGAGCATCTTGAATTATACCAATCTCTCCTTCCTCCAACACAGGGTCCTTCCTTAGCTCAGACTCCATAATTGTTCTATCCTTAGGCATGATAGTTCTCTTTGCCCTCCACCTCAGCCTAGGCTCATATTTCCATTGATCAGGCGGGGGTGGAAGGGGAGGGGGAGCAGGGACAACCACAATAGAGAATTCATTAAGTTTATCTTTGAGGTTCTTACTAGGCGAAGAAGGGCCCTCCCCTAGTCTACTGTCTTAATCAGGACACGTCCCGTCCTCGCAGGGGGTAGAGGGCAAAGAGAGGTCTATAGGGTTATTCTCCCTATCTAAGGATAGAGCCAGGGATGACTTCGGGGCAAAGGAAGAACCTTGACCTGGGGGAAGGATAGAATAGATCTTCCATCTGGGCTTAGGGTTTGCTTTAGCTTTCTCTTCTTTGTCTCTAATCCTTCCAATAACAATCTGCTGGGCATTCTGAGTTCTATGCTTTGGTTTGAGATTCTTGTCATTCAATCCAAAATCTAGGTCATCCACCTTGGGGAGTTCCAAGAGAGCATTGGGGACTTCATAGTTCGAGAGAGGGGGGTCAGGTTGTTTGCCAAAGTGGCCTTTGAGTTTATCCAGAGTGGCACTTAGGTTTGCAGACTCTTGCATCCACTCAGGGGGTGAGGATACATGTTTTTGGGATGACAGTATCATCTCACCTGTTGGATTTAAAGCTTTGGTTTTCCCTGGAGAAGATACCTTACGTTTAGCCCCACGGGCAGGGGGAGATTTATGAGTGAGGAAAGTACATTTTTTAAGAATAGGACAATCTTGCTTTTTGTGGCCTTCCTTCCTGCATAGGTAGCAACTGTTAACTCCACCCAAAAATGTGATAGGCAACATACTGGAGAAATACCTAGGTCAAAATGTAGGGTTTCAGGATTATCAATGCCTAGTTTGATGGAAATAAGGACTCTAACGTTGGTATTAGGGACAGGGACGTCGGACTGATCAATTTTTAAAACCCTATCCACAGGTTCTAGAGCGTGGGGTAGGAGATTCAACAGATAGGGCGAGAGATTACCAATAATAAACCATCTAGGGATTGATAATGCCAGGACTTTATTGTGGGTGGCTTCAAGTGACCAGGGGATAGCACATAATTTGCAAGGGCTGACTCTCCAGAATTGTTTATCGACAATGGCTTGTTGGGATTTGGGGTCACAGAAAAACATAAGAAACAATCCTTTTTGGAGCATTCTGCAATATGAAAATTGGAAACCCATTTTTTGCCCCCAAACTTTCTGAAAGCAATCAGTAAGATAATTTCTAGAATGTACCTTGCAGACATCTAAAACATCAAAGAAAATAGCACAGTTTCTAAGCCTAACTTTCTCCTGCTCTATTGCAACATTCATTTGCGGATTCGTCTTAATAACAAGCTTGGGAGGAGCAGGAACCTTACCTCCATCTCCTCATCGACGACAGTTTCTTGGGCACCATTTGTGAAGAATTGGGTTCCCTCTGGCAGTCGTCTTTTATTTTGCACTGCTTGTTTAAAGGACCTTGGTCTGGGTTGGGCTTCTTGTTGCTCTCCATTCTCGGCATGCGCTTGGGCGACCTCAGACATCATCGTTGCAGATTGATCACCTAGAGAATTCGCTCGAAGATCAACAATTATGCTGGGAATGGGTTGTTTACTTCCAACTAAGGTGAAGTCTTTATTACGAGCATTATTACTACCATTAAAAGCCCCAGGAGAAGTAGATGCCATTAATGGAAGCCCCTCTGAGTTGCGTGGGAAGACAGGGCCTGTATGAGAGAAACCATAGTTGGAGAGCATTTTCGCCATCATCTCTTTCTTTCACATTTTTATTTGAGGATATCATTATCATTATCATTATTTTTAATTTAAATTTAAATTTTATTTTTTATATTATAATACTATTATTATTTATTAAATCCTATTTCAAAAATGGGACATTATAGATCGTTATGCAACTGTTTATCTTATTTTCAATTTTTTAAGAGAAAGTTGTGGAGCTAGTGACCCCATGGATATTTAATTTAGTTGTTTATTTTTAAGGGGACATCTTAAATTGTATTTTTAAAATAAAATTGGTAAAAACAATTTTTGTAGGAAAAATATGGAGATAAAATTTGAGGGAAGTAAAAAGGAGGGTAATAAATATGGGGGCCATATAATATTTTTTCAATAAGCACTTCTTTTGGGACCCCATTTTCAAAGCTTATTTTAAATTTCTAAGTAGTAGCTTAAAATAGTGAATGATTCTAGTTTATCTTTTGCCCATGATTGAAAATTTGTATGGGAACATTTCAACTATTCAAATCGAAGTAGAAAATGGAGTTAAGCAGGTACATGCAAACATGGGATACGGCTTATATAATTCATATAGTTTTATTTTGAGCATGATAATAATGGGATACGAGTAACAATCATTCTATTCTACAAGTTTAGTTGGTATTTATATCAATTTAGTATATTTCTCAAAGATGTATCTATGAAATCTTTTATTTTAGGGGTATAAAGACAAGTTAATAAAATGAATAAATAATACTTATGATTAAAATATAAGTATGTAGGACCAATCGATAAGACACTTCAAACTCTGCAATGTTTAGAAGGGAGATTTTCAATGATATTTTTATGCTTAAAGGGATGTTTTAAATTTGTTGTATACAAAAGTTGATATTAAGTACAAATTTGAATTTAATTTAGTTTGTCACTAATTCTTTGTGTTAACTTTTCTAATTTTATAGATAATTTTTTTTTTATCTAGAGTAGATCCTTCTATCTCCTTTCTGATAGTTGAACCATGTATACCAAACCCCTTTAGATTCCCCCTTCATATCTGCTAAGGGGTCAAATAAATTCAGTTTGTTCACCATCCTATTTCAATATAGAGGTTCGTTACCTTTCCATTTAAATTTTATCCCTATGATTTTATCTTGAGCCCTTTCTACCATATTGAAATCACTAGCCAGTATCCAAGGAATATTATAGAGATCTGAGATCCATTTCCAGAGAGTAATTCTCTCATTATGATCATTGGGCGCATACACTGAGCACACCCCAAATTCAGAGTCATCGACCTTGAGTTTGACCCATACTGCACTGTTGCATGGAGAAACACCCAATTCTTGAACAACCTTCCTCGAAATTGGACCAATTAAGATAGAGATTCCCCCTTTACCCCTTGGGTGCTTAGTAGAGTAGGCAATTGCATCCTTCCAGATGCATTTTAATGAAACATCAAGTGCAAACCCAACTATCTTTACCTCTTGGAGCATGAGAATATCTAGAATTTTGTGCAGGTTAAGAAGCCTCTTAACCACATATTTCTTGTTAGAGGTTTCCAAACCCCTGATGCGCATTTTAATATCATGATAAACTCCTATTTGTCAATTTCCATGGGGATTCGAAACCCTTTGAAGCACTGAGGGATATCATTCCTTGGGGTCTTGGATGGTTTAGAGTTGCCACTTAGGAGAGGTCTTCCTCTTTTCCTCTTAATATTGACCCCATCAACAAATTCTAAGGGGTCTTTCTTAAGAGGTTTGCTATTTTTCATGCGTATCTTGCCTGGGTCAGCAACAAAGACAAAATTTTCTACCTTAGTATTAGAGGGAGCATCTTGAACTATACCAATCTCTCCTTCCTCCAACACAAGGTCCTTCCTTAGCTCAGACTCCATAATTGTTCTATCCTTAGGCGTGATAGTTCTCTTCGCCCTCCACCTCAGCCTAGGCTCATATTTCTATTGATCAGGTGGGGGTGGAAGGGGAGGGGGAGCAAGGACAACCACAATAGAGAATTCATTAAGTTTATCTTTGAGGTTCTTACTAGGCGAAGAAGGGCCCTCC
>MU228436.1:433688-448681 GCA_018584345.1 Thuja plicata
GGCCTTCATTTTACATTTTTACACATCCATGACTAGAGAGCTATGGATCGATATTTGAGGCCTCATTCTTGAGCAACCTTGAATGGAATGATTCATAGAAGTGTGACAACATTTATGCACACAGCCGGTGGGTGGCGCGCCAGCTGGGGCTGGGCGTGGGCCGGGCCGGGGTGGTGCGGTGGTGGCGCACTTTGGCAGTGCCTGCGCAGGGTGTAAAAATATTTAAAAAATCAATTTTTTTAATTTTTGCCTCAATTTTTGAGCCGTACGGGCTAGGAGGAAGAAATTTTTCCTCTGGGGTCACTGTGACCAAAACCAGCAAATTTTATATGTATTTTGACTCTCCCGAGCCTTCTGAACACAATGGTGGAGTCCATTTTGGCTCAAATTGCTCCAAAAAATAACACCTCATCCAAAATGAAGAAAAGACCCTAGAGAAGTTGTGGCTTCCATCTGCGACTCACGACTTCAAAAACCCTCAAACTAGGCAGCAACAGGGAAGCTTTGATACTATGTAGAAGTTGAGAAATCCAACTTCATAGATCACCAAGAATACCTGCATGCAAATAACCTATTGCTAAAAGGAAACCAAAGAGACAAAAGTTAGGGTTTGGAAAATCTCAACGGAGTGAGAGAAAATTGTATTCCAAAGTAATGAATCAATAATTACAAAAGTTCAACCTTAAAGGTGAACGAAACCCTAAAAAGGTAAAAGCTAGGTTGCGCAATATAATTAATAGAAAATATTAATTATATGCACCTAAGAGACAGCTTAAGTGAAAATATAGTACATAGACAACTTAATAATTAAATCAATATGATCTAATTAATAAGTGAAGATAAATAGATACTCTAACAGAGATCCCTTTGGAGATTAGGGTCAGTCAAGAACCCTAATAGGTCAGAGGAGTGGACTAATGATACCCTAGGAGAAGATAAGGTTTAGCAGGACTTGTGTTACATCATATTCTCTCTTTGTTTTTACTTTCAAATTCCTCCAATAAATAGATGAGTTTTGCCTCTTAATCTTATGCGTTAGGTATGCTATAAATTTCTCTTGACCATTAGATCTTATTTCCAACTCGGTGACCATGTCTCTTTTACCTCAGTACTTATTTTTCTTGGAAATAACAAACTTTCTTTTTCCGCTTGATCTATGCCTTAGATCTTCACTCTGAATTATTTCAATTGTTGATTATGTAACAAACCATTCTACGTGCTTGTAGAATCTTAATTAATTCTCTGACAATCATTAAATGTGATTTGATCACATTTTGAATTAACTATCTAACTTGATTGAGTAACTCCTCAATACTCGGTTAAATGATCTTCAATACTTGGTGTACTATCAATTCAGTGTACTACACATGTGCTTGGTGTAGTATGTCCCTTGGTAACTATAGGCGCTCGATATTATGTTACTTTACCGACTGCACTTAACTTGTTTGACTTGACCGACTAACCTAATACTTGAATATCTCCTTTCACCGATTGATTCTCTTTGACTCCATGACTTTGACTAAACTAATAACAACAAAAATATCTTGTAGAGATAACAATCTCCCCCTTTGATATTAGTTGCACATTGTTGACAAAAACTCCAAAGTCATCAAAATCTCTAACTCCCCCTCGAAGGTTACTCCCTATACATATACATTCTTTTTTTTTCATTTTCAACATATATACTTTTAAAAAAAAAAATATTTGATAGATATATCTATCCCCATTTTTTTTTTCTTACTAGTAATATATCTATCCCCCTTTTTTGACAAAAGTTCCAAAAGTAAAAATTATTGATAAAAAAAGATGTTTATACCTCTGTTGTATGCCTAAAAGTATAGTCTCCCATGCATGTTAGAGATTCTTTACTACAACAATATGCTTTGTGATATCTGCACAAATAAATCAACTATAGTGTCCAGTGTGCTAACATTTGGAAAGCTTGCTAGTTCTTTGGATTTCTTCAAGTGTATCTGCATAGATTGGATGTGGGGAATTAGCAATGCTTGCAATTCAAGCAATTACAATATGAGATTATCCTCCTCTTGTCTCAATGAAAGTTGAACTCCCATGAGTTCTTGGATTTTAGAGTAGTAAGTCTAGAATGCTCCAAGATCGGTAGTGAGTTCCTGAAGCTGCTCAGTAAGCTCTTTTTCAACATCTTCCTCCTTGATTTCCTTAGTAAAGTTTGAAAGAATACAAAATTTTTGAAAATAATGAAATGATGGATGTCAATTGGGCTTCAATTTCAGAACATAAATTGGAAAGAGTTACCTTATCTACACCAATTGCTTTCAATAAATCTTCCATCAACTTCTTCTCCATACTCTCATTATGAATCTTCAACATGTATTCATTCATATCCTTGTTGGGTCCTTTAATCTATTGGGCTAAATCCCCAACTTGGTCTAATAGATTTTCAGATTCATCAACGATAGATTCAGGAACAATCTCCTAAAAAATCTCCTTCACATTTTCTAATATGTATAACTTCTTCTTCACCAATAGCTTCTCTTGTTCATCCTTTTGAGCTACTATCTCAGCATATATAGACAATTATTTAGGCTTCATTACATTATGGTCACCCTTCGATATGATAATAGGTTTTCTCAAATCAATAAGTCACTTCCTCTTTTTGTTCTTCTTCATATCAATCAACTTGCTCTCGCTAGTAGACCGTTTAGAATGTGATGCCTTAGTTGCATCTGGTGACTCAGTATGTGTACAGGCTATTCTTTCTTTTTCTTTGAGTTCTTCTTGTGGTTTCTCTTCTTCTTTCTCCTCACTCTTCTATTTATCTTCATTCTTCTCCTCAAGATGTAATTCCTGCTGCATTTCACTTTGAGTGTCTTGTGTCTTTTGTACATTCTGATCATTTGTTGTACTATTGGTCAGTGGTATATATTTTTTCTGACCATATGTGCCAGTTGGGGGATCAAACTCAGTGTTATTTTCTTGTTTGGTCTCGATGGCCTTAGGTTCATCAACCTGTTATGCCCTACATACCCGTCCCTACATTTTGTAGGAAAAATGTTGGGTCCCCCTTTTTTTTCTTTTGCTTTTCCTTTGGTTTCCTATTTCCTTTGTTTCCCTTTGAGATTTGCTTCTGCAAGGGTTGTTTTATTTTGTTTCTTGTCTTCTTTTGTCTCTGGGACCCGGTCTTAGAGTTGGTTTTTTATTTTGAGTCAACTGGATCCCGGACTTTGATATTCTTTGTCACCATGTCTTCTTTCGCAAGAAGATGTGACTGCATGGAATCCCCAGGCCAGGAGTCCAGAGGTTTGCTTGTTCCAGAGATTGCAGAGAGAAAGAAACACATTTTTACCCTAAGGGTATAAATAGAAGTTACCATTCACTTTCGCATTTACCGCAATCAAACACTTAGAGCAATTAGAGTGATCCAAAGGCGATTAAGGTGATCTAAACATCATTTTGCTCCCTGTGCTTAGTGGTTGATTAATAGTAATTTGTAGTGCTTGTTGGTGGTTACTTGAAGGTTAAATTGTTGCAGAGTGCCTCCCATGCTCATCTTTTTCACATTCCCTATGTTTCCAGGTAGGCCCTCGACTCTTTTCTCTCTCCATTCTGGTTTCTTTTTCTTCTAGTTTTGTGTCTTTTGGTTTTCTCGCTTGTTTCGCTTGTTTTCTTTGTTCTGTTTCATCTTTTTGTTTCTGGTTTTGGTCTTATCTTCACCTCTCGTTGGTGGGTTGGCTCTACCAGAGGGTTTTCTACCCTCTGTGCGGTTGTAGTTTAGGATGAATACCTCTGTATATTGTGTATATTTTGTACATTATGTGAATCTCTATATATGTCTATATATATTCCCATTTTGGGCTAGCCTGTGAGTCGTGCTTTGGCCCTCGTGTGCGCTTCGGCTCTGTCTATATTCTTTGTATATCTTGTACTCTATCTAGTGGCGAGCTCATTGCACTCCATGTAATAAAAGCCCCAAATGTGGAGCTCGTCTGAGAGAGATGTCTAATTGGTTTGAACTCGACACCTCGCTAGTTTGAGCCATGGTAGTTTTCTCTCTCCTCTGTCAAGTGAGACTTAATGATGGGTTAAGTTTCCCATGCGAACATTCAAAATTGGCCCAAGTGGCATCTATTTCTGTATGTGTTTGGACAGTTTTCAGCATTAATGCCATTACTCCCATTACTGCATGGCCACATGACACTCCCACGTTAGCCTAGTATGACTAATCTCCAACCACATCATGCAACGGTTAGTTTTTCCAGACTATAGGTCCCTAGTCTCCATTTGGTCCTTATTTTATTTTCATCACATGTGCTAGAATCCCCAGAGGCTCAGGTAGAGGTCAAATTCATAAGCCATTCTTATTATATGTATATCTTTTTTGGGGTTTGACGTAAGCTAACAATTCTTTTATGAACAGACACACAACAGTGGTGAAAGTCCCCGACATCCAAAATAATGTTTTGAATTATATAAATACTAACGGTTGTCTTACTTTGTAGGTTGCCAGCATTAAACTCACCAATCATGTCTAAGGCATCTACATCATGCCCACCCGGGAGTCCAGAAGTCCTTACTACTACTGCCACCTGGGTAGCTGTCAGGAAGAAGGCCAAGAAAGCCTTGGAAAAGCTCCCATTAAAAATAAAATATCTGAAGGGGACACTGTTCTGGGATCAAAAGTCGATTCCAAGTTGCAGCTAATCACTGACACAAGTGTCAGGATGTGGGCCAAAATGTAGGCCCTGGTGAAGATGATGTTCATTCAATGAACGACCGGAGATCCATTGGCCCTCAATGTGGCTAATTCTGAGATCCTCAAAGCTGCTTGCTTCCCCTGCTCTGTGTAAGCTCCAGAGCTCATTCTCACTCTGGAGGAACACTATAATACAGTCATTTGAGATGTCATGCTTGCAACCCCAATTCCGATGGGCTACCCAGCACCTATGGTGTCTCTGGACGCTGAGACTTTTCAGGCAGGGCTGGGGATCCCCCAATTTGATGATGCATCCATTCTCACCTGGGCTTTGGCCTTAGAAGAATTTCAAAATCTAGAACACATGGCCCAACAATATCTCAATAAAAACTGGCTTAAGGTGCCAACGAAGGATTTAAAAAAGATGAAACTTGAGATACCCCGGGTAGAGTTTAAAGAAAGCATATAGATGGGGATCATCGCACTATGTAGGGTCTTTGGAGAGCCCCATGCCTGGGAATTCTTGGCATGGATGTACTATTTCTTTTTAGGCATTGCCTCTGGCAGGAAAAATTTTGATTGGGCCACTATCATTGCAAACCATGTGGACTCTCAGCTGGTCAAGGTCATTTGAACTCCCAAATTCTACATGACATCTTACATTTTGTGGGTACTAGCACAACAACGCCCCATGGCCTGGGGATTACTTATAGTAGGTGTGCTCGAAACTAGTGCAGGCTAGAATGCTCCATGGGATTATTTCCCACAGATCCAATGGGAGGCTAGTTTCCTCAGCTTCTTCCAAGTGAATGATGCCTTCATTTACTACAACCTCCTCACACCTACTTGAGATGTTGAATATCGACTCTCCAAAGAAGCAATGAACTTGGTCAGCACTTATGGCCACTATTACATTCAGTATCAACAAGATACATACATTCGGGTGACCGAATTCTCTGGGAAACCCTATTTATTACCCAAGCATTGTGGGAATAAAATAATTATTTTAGAATACTGCAGGCAGATCCTAGAACTGCATGCCCTCTTCACGGTGAAGAAGGTCACCAATGTGCCATTCCCAATTTCTTGTGGGAACTATTCCTGTAGCCTTGCCGCGGCCAAAGAAGCCGAAAATGAGCTTAAAAGTTTAGGGCTGGCAGAGTTCTATTTAGAGAAGAAGAATTTTGATTCGTTAGGCAAGATAGTGATGACACTTCCCCGGGAAACCCGTCCGCATGAGATTCACATTGAATATTTTTGGGAAGATTGCTAGGATGATTTTGAGGTCCAAAAATGAAATTTTGACCGGATGACCCAGGGGATGATGAAGCAACTTGAGCTTTGAAAGTTCCCCAAGAATTTCTTGGACATCGGGTTCACAGAGGACCTATAATTTTAAGAAAAAGTAGACAAAATAGCCATCCCTCTGGTAAATTGGGATGCACTAGAAGGTCCGGTGATAGGGACATTACCCATAATGTGATTGAGCACAACCATGCATATTTTAAAAAGGTATGTCTAAAAAGTATGTGCAAGGTCGACCCATTTGTGTAGGGTTCAACCTCTAGGGCTAGAACCTCCTCGCAGGGCAATGATAGAGGCAAAAGAAAAATGCAGACCCCATCTCAAGTCCTATCTGGGGTTCCCATAGTAGAACAAATACAACAAACTCTGGCAGCGTCCCAACAAATAAAATAAAAATTAATCACCTGCTTGGCAACCTCGGCTATTATGGCCGGACCTGCTCACCCTCCCAATTCTTCTTCAATTGAAGCATTAATGGTTTGAGTAACAGGGACCGGAGTGGAGGAAGAGTGAGTAGCCATATTAGATGCAGAGCCCCCATTGGTAACATGAAGGAAGAAGAAAAGAACAACTAATCCACAGCCAAAGGTGGATCTGGAGCTTGGGATGCCCAGCATATCTAAAATATAGATTATTTCCTCGGACTCCCTGGAGTCGGATAATCAACCCAAAAATCTCTTAGAGACCTCCCCTCCACACAATGAATTCGATGACATATTCAGGGCAGATGAACTTGTAAATCTACAAGGGGATATCGGGAAAGTGATAGAGGAGATCTCCGCCCAAGATGAAGTAATAATCCCCATTGAAGGGGGAACCCTGGAGAAAGAAGCTACCACAGAGAAGATAGCCCAGGTTGAAAAAGAAAAGGAGCCAGAATAGGTAAAGGTATCCAATGTACCAGAGATATAGGTTTTCGAGAATAACACTGCAGAGGAAGGGCAAGTGTAGAATGAGCAACCGACATCTGCTGAGAAAACCGGACCTATGGGAGCAACCATAATATCAACCGCCATGCTCCAAAAATTGCCTCCTACCCCAAAGAGGGTAACATTTGGTGAGGTGATCACAGTAGCCCAAACACTTAACCTTGTCCATGTACCCCTACCACCTCCAGAAAATATACCAACAGAGGAAAATATTCCAACGAGGGAAGCCGACGAGAAACAACAGCAGCAACAACAACAATGTGAGGGGCCGAACCTCAGAGATACAAATGTTGAATCTAATGCTACTGAGGAAGTGGACACCAAAGTAGAGGATATTTATGCCACTAGGGTGGATAATGCATGTGATCCATAAAATATAGGAAAAGGGTCTGAAGAGACTCGAGATATCGGGAAGGAACAACAGATCCCCGAAGGGGATTCACAGGAGTAAACTTTGGCATTAGGGCCACCCTTGCCACCGCAATGGTTGGTGGGTTCAAGGAAAAGGAAAGCCCTAGTGGTGGAAAAGGCCCATCTCTCCCTAGCTGAGATGATGGCGAAGACATAGGACATCCCCAAGGAAAAGAAGGCCTAGACCCTCCATTCCACTCAGACCAGTCCGGGTAAAGAAACAGATGTAGTGATTGCAACACCTCCTCCAGAGGCAAATGCAACGACAGTGAGAGCTGAAGATTACACCATTTTGGAGGTACCACTGGGGAAGAGGGATAAGAAAGGAGATTTGGACCTATTGAGGGAAGCTACCAGGGTAGTAGAGGCCCGATATGAAAAATAGTCTCAGAAGCTAAAGGAGGAAAAGGAGAAAAATGAAAATCTCCTTGGGCTTATGACCGAGCTTACCCAACCCATCACTGTCATCCCTCTGGGAGCTTCTAGGTCCAGAGCACCACTCCCATAGGGTGATATAGATGCACTTAGAGGAATGAAGAGGAAAGTGTAGGGAGTTGATGATTGGGTAGCTGAATAGGTAGGGAATGTTCAACGTTTCCTAGTGGCCACACTCCCTGACCTATACATAGCCGAGAACATCCTGCATCAGGCTAAGACTACCATTTCCATCTGGGAGGGGGAGATTGAGAAATACGAGGCATGGATAGGTGAGTTAGGATAACTCATGAGCCTCAGGGAGGAAATTGTTTCTAAGGCCAGAATTTTGGGAGAAGAGTCCTTCGACTTCATCCAGACCTAGCACTCCAAAATTTATCTCACATTGGAGATAATCAAGCAACTGGTAGGGACTCTGCAGGACAAAGTTCTGGAGGTAGATTATTCTTTAAATTTATACAAGACATTTATTTCAAGGGTTTTGGGAGTTGATCCATTTAGTATTGAAACATGTACTCCAGAGGAATACATCATGGGGAAGTTTGACGAGCTAATGGAGTCTTGATATCAGTCCCCAGAGGGAATGTATGGAGAAAAAATATCACATATATCACGCATGGTTCTCCGGGGTCATGACATGAAAAAGATGGCCATAGAATTCAAGTCAAGCACTCCTGATCTAGGCAAATAGGTGGAGGCAGCCAAATACCGTCGGGCAGGCCTCAAGAACATTGATGAGGATGGAATCACCAAGCTCATAGAAACATTCAAAAATAGTAAGGAGCAATAAGGTTCTCAAGGTTATGGAGATTTCCACCAGTAGGGCACATTTTGAACATTCTTTATTTTTTAAGGAGAAGCACCCGGATCCCAGAGTCCCAGATCCCATAGTTTTGCATTATTTCAATAACCTACGTCCAGGTTCCCCGGAGCTGACCGATCATTATTAGGTAGTTAATAAGGGTGTCAAGAAGTAGGCAACCCCAGCAAGGTATGTCAGCTCGAGGGATGGTTCTGACAGGTGGTCTTCCCAAGGCACTGCTCTAGCATTAAACACCTGGTGCATCAAAGATAGTGAGCCACTTTTACATTGATGAGGCATGTAGCCTCAAACCCTGAGGATCAGATTTCTTCTATTCTTCCTCTGGCTCTCTTCTTGAGGCCGATTCTTCCATACCTCTTTTCTTGTCTTCTTCTGCTGATCTATCAAACCTCTGATCTTTTCGAGGTTGTTGTAACATGGTGCAAGTAGTACCAGCCACCAAAAATAGTATTTTATTGATTGAGTGTAAAGTTAAGTTAGATTAAATTTAGAGAAAATATGTGTATAAATAACAAGTCTGACCTCATTCCAAAGGTCGACAGAATTAATGATTTTGCAATCCATAACAATATCATTTCATTTCTTGTAGTTACAGAGCTCAATGCTCCTTAGTTATTAGAAGCTCTCAGTAGATAGATGCTCCCTTGGAGCCATTATTGTACACACCAGTACTGTTGGAAAACCTATTAATGAAGAAAGAAGAGTTCTTGCAATGAAGTTGTTAGCATTCTGATCTCTAGATTAATGTTCTTTTGTGCTGTATGTTTCCGATGTTCCTTGCTCTAATGTTTTAAGAAGATTAACGAACTTCTTTTCCCCTCTCTATTGAATATGTATGAACTGATGGTTATGTATGCATTCATTATTTAGTGCAGCATGTTAGAGCATGGTTGATGTTTTAAATGTATTAGCATAACTATAAGTAGAATGGATACTCTCTAACCCTGGTATATATTTTGAAGTTTCTTTGATAATCCAAATGCTTGCAAGAAACCCTGACCTAACAAAATCCCCAGAGAAGATGAACCAAGAAAACCATCTACCCCCCCAAAAAAAATAGTTACACTCCCAACTTAGCTCCCACACTGTTGAGACCCAAGTCTCACGTGCTTGAAGGCCCGGAGAATTTATTCCCTAGACAACCTTTACAGGAAAAGTTGGCTGGTACCACGGTACTTGGTGACAACTTACATTCCATTGGCAAACTAGTCACAAAGTCTCGTCAACAGAAACTGGCATTAGAAGGAGGGCATGAGCTCGTCCCCTTTGGAAGATTTCAGCTTTACAGTGCTTAAGGGTTCCCCAAGCCATAATTTTAGGAAGCATACCTTTACTGGGATTGGATCATTTTCACCTACATGATTCGAAAGAGTCCTTAGGTTAGCCCCCAATCCTGGTAGGTTCATGGAACTCAAGCCTCCCACTCATAATAAGTGGACCCCGCAAACCAAGCCAACCAACATTGTCTGGGGATCTACTACATCTCAGAATACCCAAGTCTCTCAGACAATCTTAGGGACCAATGCTCCACCTCGCCAAAATCCAACACCCCCGATGGCTGCATACTTTGGTAACACCGGGTCCCCAATGGGATAGTTTCCGGGTACAACCAACGATCTTCCCGTGCACTCAGAGAAGATATACCCCCGATATGAGCACTTAGGCTCACAAACTATAGAAGAGCATCTGCAGACATACAAAGATTCCATGAAATGACACCGGATCCAACATCAAGATGTTGTGACCCGGCTGTTCCCTCTATCCTTGGGACAGAACAAGCTAAATTGGTACCTTAACCTACCCGCCAACTCCATCAATAGTTGGCAGGACATGGAAGATGCATTCCTGGAAGCCTTCCACGTACACGTGGACTCAGTGTGGTCCCATAGCCAATTTATCTCCTTTAGGAAGGAACCGAACGAACCCCTTGGATTATTCAACCATCGGTTCTAGCGTACCTTGAAGCGGTGCACATGTTGTTTCATCCCATCTGTGGATGTAACCATCTAGACATACATTAACATAATGGAACCTTTCATTGCCACTCTCCTATGGAGAACCATCACCCCCAATGACCGGGACACTTTGGCGAAGGTTTACAACCTAGCCTTGGAGTTGTCCCGTGGTTTGAATAAAGCTCCTAGCGGGATTGGGCAGAGCATGCCTTTTAACATGATACCCAACGAGACTTATTACGCCAGGGGATACAACCCCAATCAGGCAATGGGTGCCCCAATGATGGCCATGAATCCCCCACCACCATCGATAGACTAGCAGGCCCGTTACATATACCCATCACAAGCATAAACAATACCAGGTTTGGAATTTTTTCCCTAGAGCTAGCCGCAACAAATGCAACAACCATTGACACAACCCTCTAAAGTACCTTTCTTCTAGTCAGCTGTGGCTGGAGGATTTTTGTCCTTGACTCCGGTAGCTACTGCCGCTTTCCCCAGGAACCAACCACAACAACCATCACATTATGATGTGAACACCCAATTGTCCACTGAGGTTGAATCCCTCTGGCGATTGTTGTCCTCACTGACTGTGGACATGGGACAACTGAAGGTAGGGTCTTTTGTGCCCCACGACCCCAATTCCCAAAGAGGGAATATCTTCTCCGGCCAATGAAATACCAATGCCGAAGGAAGGAACTACAACAACAGGCCTTGGCCCAACCAACAATAATGGAATAACAACACAAACACTGGAGGTCCTCCTCCTAACCAAAACACCACTTAGGGTGGTGCTAGACCTAGCCATTCTACACAGCTTGCAAAATTCTACCCCTGACTAACTGGTGTAGATTGCACAACACTGGCTCTCATTTTGAGGTGAACTATGCCACACTAGAGAAGGTCATCATGATCTCCCATCTAGACAAACAATAAAATATCGATCCTACTCCCCCAAAAACACCCGCACAAGAGCCCACTCATGGTGCCTTCACCTGTGAGACCGTCTTCTTTGGGATAAACAAAGAAGATGAAGAAGAGTCTGAATTGCAGGGGTTCTTTGATGAATCTATTCTGGTCTTTGAGGCCAATGCCTTCACCAACCTACAAACTCCTTACAACACTCAAAGTTAGGCTGGTAAAGGACCAGTTTACACACCTACACCTCCCAAAGATATCCCTCCCCAGGACAATACAAATGATCTCTCCTTCCCACCGAAAGGATCTAGCTCTAACCAAGTTAAGAACCCAACTGATGGAAGCCAACAATACCCCAGGGGGAGGTTTGACATCACAAAGGTGTTAGAACAAACTACCACCTCCATGAACTTGATGAAGGTTTTGCTGAACTATCCTGAGTAGAGGAAGTCTCTTCTAAAGCTCTTGGGAAACCCAGAAGCTATCAGTCGCCCACCTAAGACTGTCACTTTTGATGATGCCAATGCGGCTGTCTTCTAGGGAAACATTGAGGATCCTCCCTTCCTACTAGGTTTGAACATACAAGGGAAGAACCTACACAATGCTTGGTAGATTTGGTGCTTTGGGCAATGCCATGCCCTTATCAATATGCCAAAAGCTCGGACTCCATCCCACTCAATCCAAAGGCATAGTAGTCTAGCTGGACAAAACTAGTGTAAAAATGGTAGGTGAGATGAAGAACATCCAGATTCAGCTCATCCAAGAGCCCGTGATAGGAAGCATCATAGACATCTAGGTGGTGGACATCCCAGAGACTTATGGGATGTTATTGAGTCAGAATTGGTCCAAGGCCCTTAATGGGTATTTATCCACTGACTTTTCCCACTTATGGCTCCCTTGGGAGGGAGAATCTAACCAGATCCAGGTAGAAAGTGAGCCCAGGATGAACTAGGCCCTCACTGAAGTTGGAAGAGTGAATGAAGTCCTCTTCTCTGAGACTTCCCCTGGGGCACCAACCCCTAGAAATGATGACATTTGATTTCACCCCCTGGGAGGATCCCATAGTTTCTCAGAGAATGCAGGACCTAGACAAAAAAATGAGAGGTGAGGTTAACTCACAGGGTACCACAAAAACTCCCACTACACTCTTGTCTAACACTTGGTGCTGGGTGCACTATTAGAAACATTTAGATCTGGAGTGTGAGCCTTGCATTGTCGCTGCTACCCACCATATCAATGCCCTCTAGGAGAAGAATCACAAAGCAAAGTTGCCTAGACCCAACAATCATTCAGGTGGTATCCCCATGGTGCCACTAGTCTAGGAATCCCAACCACTGGCTTCTCTAGAGGAAAACCCCACCCACGCACCATCAGAGTTGGAGGGAACTCCTCCTATCCTTCCCAAAAATAATCCAAAGGCCACTTTGCCTTCCCAGCCCCAGACAATGAATAATGACTTGTGGACCCTGAAGTTTGATGGGTCCCGGTCTAAACAACATTGTGGGGCTAGAGTGGAATTGATCAACCCACAGGGGAAATCCTTCCTTGCATCTTACAGGATGCAATTCAACTGCATGAACAATGTCATGGAGTATGAGGCCTTGGTCCTCAAACTCCTATTTGCACTAAGAAAGGGAATCACCTGCCTCCGGGTGCTAGGTGATTCAGATTTGATTATTAAACATGTCTAGAGCCAATACACTTGTCATGATAAAAGGCTAACCACATACCACAACCAGGCATGGAGCCTCATCAAATATTTTGATGCCTTTTGCATTGAACTTATTCCCTGAAAAAGGAACTGTATGTGGTAAATTTGGCCTTGTTAATTCACCATACACTTCAACATAGTCCTTCACCAGGTACACACAAGACTGAATATGAGATTATTCATCCCGTTTGCCTGCATGATTCGACATGTTGCCTTCTATCCAGACGGGGTTTTTGAAATTGCTCTTAGAACGAGAGTCTCACAACCATGGACCAATCTAGGAACAAAGGATTTATCATGATGGATGCAATACAATGCAATATTATGCTAAGAAATGAGAGATATGAGATAATCTAAGAAATGATGATCAATGCAATTATTCTAGAAATTGAAGCTATTCTATTGCAAAAGTGATATTATTCTATATGAAGCTATGACAATAATTTAGTATTCTAACAATGCATAAAAGTAAGTGGGTAGGGGCTTTGAATGAGGAATGAGAGTTCTTTTATAGACTCTGAGATGATTAGAATAGAAACTTTCCTCTTTGAAATAAAATAGATAGAAAAGCCAGTTTAGAATTAGAAAGCTTTATTGAAAAGAATTCAATAAATTGTTTTCTTCCCGCTTTAATTGCTTTCTTTCTTTGATTTAATACTATTTTATTTGAATTTAATTGTTTTATTTCTCTTTACATCACAATTAATTCAAAGTTTCCATTTCTGAATAAAAGAAAGATTTTGATAGAATATTCAATTAATTAAATAAATATGACCTCATAATTGTTTTTTCTCAATTATCTGAATATTAAACTCAATTATTGAAAATGAGGATATTTATTTAATAATTAAATATTATTTAATTCCTTTTTCATGTGTCTCAACTAAAGAGGGTGAATTTAATTTAATTAAAGTGCCAGGACTTTATAATTAAATTAATTCAATCATAGGGTTTATTTAGCCAATAGATATTTAGGAATTAAACATGATGTATGATTAATGTAGATTTAGGATTTTCTACATTTGACACTCAGGTCGAGTAGAGTCAGTCAAAAATTCAGAATTGCCTAGTACAATAGGACTTTGATGATTCAAAAGAATGACAAATGCAACAAAATTGGTTAGGGTTGCAAGATGCCAATTTTGGGGTGTTACATTTTTTCCCTCTTTGAATTGATGTGCGAGCAGCGCATTGATTCAAAGAATAGTCTGATGCCTGAAGCATAGAAGAATAGATTTGAAAATTGATGATGTGAAGATTTTAGAGCCATCTCCAGAATAGAGCTTGACTCTCTGAAGTCTAGGTTAGATTTTCAAGACGCCGGTCAAATAGATATCTTTCACAAGACTATCCTCAGAACAAGGCTCAACCTTCAGGAGTCAAGGTTAGATTGCCCCAATACCTGTCCCAAAAGATAGTAAAATAGTGCTTTAGGACTATCTCTAGAATGAAGCTTAGTCCTCCAATATCTAGGTTAAATTGCCCAGACATTGGTTAGATTGACATCTTTCACAAGGTTATCCCCAGAATGAGGCTTAACCTTCAGGAGTGAGGGTTAGATTACCCCGATACCTGTCCCAAAAGATGAATAAATATCTTTCACAAGGTTATCCCCAGAACGAGGCTTAACCTTCAGGCATCACTGTTAGATTGCCCCGATACCTGTCCCAAAAGATGGATAAATATCTTTCACAAGGTTATCCCCAAAATGAGGCTTAACCTTCAGGAGTCAGGGTTAGATTGCCCTGATACCTGTCCCAAAAGATGGATAAATATCTTTCACAAGGTTATCCCCAGAATGAGGCTTAACCTTCAGGAGTCAGGGTTAGATTGC
>MU228436.1:460281-486057 GCA_018584345.1 Thuja plicata
AAAAGAATTCAATAAATTGTTTTCTTCCTTCTTTAACTGTTTTCTTTCTTTGATTTAATATTGTTTTATTTGAATTTAATTGTTTTATTTCTCTTTAAAGCACAATTAATTCAAAGTTTCCATTTCTGAATAAAAGAAAGATTTTGAAAGAATATTCAATTAATTAAATAAATATGACCTCATAATTGCTTTTTCTCAATTATCTGAATATTAAATTCAATTATTGAAAATGAAGATATTTATTTAATAATTAAATATTATTTAATTCCTTTTTCATGTGTCTCAGCTAAAGAGGGTAAAATTAATTTAATTAAAGTGCTAGGACTTTATAATTAAATTAATTCAATCATAGGGTTTATTTAGCCAATAGATATTTAGGAATTAAACATGATGTATGATTAATGTAGATTTAGGATTTTCTACATTTGACACTTAGGTCAAGTAGAGTTAGTCAAAAACTCAGAATTGCCTAGTACAATAGGAATTTGATGATTAAGAAGAATGACAAATGCAACAAAATTGGTTAGGGTTGCAAGATGCCAATTTTGGGGTGTTATAGGAACTACATTCCAGATTCCCTCGCCATAGCTGCTAGCACCCTCGAGCCAATGGCTGGCTCCCAGCTCCGTAAATTCTCTGTTGAGATGGTCCCCACCCCATCCATTCTAGACAACGTCACCCACTTTCAGGTCTTTGAGGATGACCAACATATTCTGGCCTTCATGGCTAATGTTGGTGTTTTCGAAGATCAGATAGTAGAAGAAAGAGGTCATGAAGATATCGGGTAGGGTGAAGAAGATGATGGGATCATAGACTTGCCAACCAACACCATCCCTAAGGGTATGGTAGCACTAGAACGTATCTTTGACTCAGATCCTCGAGGTTGGGAAAATATATCATCCTCCTCTGAGGGAGTAAAATTCAAGAAATTCAACATCGGCCAGGCCAGTGAAGAAAAATTGGTACACATGGGAACCTCCTGCTCCCCAAAAGAGGAGAATATTCTCGCTGTTCTCCGAGAATACATTGATGTAATTGCATGGGGGTATGAGGATTTGAAGACATATGACACATCCATCATGACCCATATCCCACTAAAACTTGATGCTAAGCCCTTTTGGTAAAAGAAAAGATCGGTAAACCCACTGATCAAGACACTAATCCATTAGGAGGTTTAGAAACTACTATCATCCCAGATTATCTTTCCTATTCAACACACTACTTGGGTTTCCAACCTCGTCCCTGTGAGGAAGAAAAGCGGTGAGATCCGCCTCTACATGGATTTTTGCAATTTAAACAAGGCATCTAAGAGGGATAATCACCCTCTCCCCTTGTTAGATGAGGTATTGAAAATCGTGAATGGATCGCAAATGATGTCCTTCCTGGATGGATACTCTGGGTATAACCAGGTCATGGTTAAGTATGAAGATAGAGACAAAATGACGTTCACCACAAAGTGGGGAATGTTTTCATACCGGAGGATGCCCTTTGGCCTGATCAATGCAGGGGCCACATTTCAAAAGGCCATGGACATTGCATTCGAAGGCCTAGTAAACTAGTGCATAATCATCTACATGGATGATTTGACCATCTTTTCCTGGGATAGGCATGATCATTCTTCCCACCTTGCCCAAATTTGCAAGAGATGTTGCCGGTATGGATTATCCCTCAACCCTAAGAAATGCATATTCAGGGTCACTGAAGGGAAGCTACTTTGGCATATTGTCTTTGAGAAGGGTATATCTATTGACCTCGAGAGAGTTGAAGCACTGCTAAATCTACAAATGACTAGCAACAAGAAAGAAATGAGATCTTTCTTCAGAAATTTAAATTTTGTCCGGTGGTTCATCACTGGATTCTCTGAGATAGTAAAACCACTCAATGAGATGATGAAGAAAGATACAAAGATTGAGTGGAGTCCTAAAGCAAAGCAGGCATTCGCTCAGATTAAACAAACAATCATGGAGGCACCAATCTTGGCTAGTCTAGATTATTCCCTCCCTTTTCACATATACTCCTTTTCTTTGCCGCATTCTGTCGCGACAGTTTTAACCCAAAAAGTCAAAGGGGAAGAATGAACAATAGGTTTTATGAGCTCCCCCTTTAATAATTCCAAAGTCCAATATTTTCCTTTGGAAAAGAAGGCCTTTGCTCTCGTTCGTGCTGTGAAGAAATTCTGGCATTATATTCTTCAGAGCAAAGTGCATGCTATCATCTGGACCAGGTTGTTAAGTCTCTGCTCCTGCAGAGTGAATTGGGTGAATGGAAAGGGAAATAGAAGGACATCCCCCAAGAGTATGATTTGGAAATGCAACCCATGAAGATAGTCCAAGGCCAGGGAATATGTAGAGCGATGGCACAAGGAACTCCATACATTGAATGCCAAACATATATAGTGGATTCCATCATTCAAGATCCATGGTATACCAACCTGGTATACTTATTTTTGAACAAAAAATGCCTGGAGGGGCTACCCCCAAACAAACATCACGCCCTATGGCTGAAAAGTGCACACTTCATGATAAAAAATGGAACAATTTTTTGTAGGAACTATGAAGGGGTATACATCCGGTGCATTGATAGGGACCAAGCTGCGAAGATAATTGAAGAATTCCATAGGTAGTTTGGAACTGGGCATGGCTCAGCTGACGCCACTGTCCATCAGATCATCCAGGCTGGATACTATTGGCCCTATATCTTTAAGGATGTCTACACTCACGTTAGGAGGTGCCATATTTGTCAAACAATGACACATCGTGAGCAGAACCCGACCATGCCTTTGCAGCCAGTCTTCGAAGCTAGACCCTTCGCCCAATGGGCATTTGAATTTATTAGGGAGATCAAACCCAACTCATCTGCCAACCACCGATACATTCTGACTACTACTGATTATTGTACCCAGTGGTCTGAAGCGATTCCTTACAAAAACAACATGGCAGACGTAGTCATCAAATTCCTAGAAGAAAACATAGTCACGTGATTTGGAATGCCATTTTATATAGTTTGTGACAATGATCCAACATTTTATTTGGTATAATTACTCGAATGGACCTATGAAAGAAAGATCACCCTGAAGTTCTCTAGCAACTACTACCCCAAGGGTAATGGTGTGGCTGAATCTACCAACAAAAATCTACTTGAGGTGATCAAACATCTGTTAGAATAGAACCCCCAGGACTGGAATAAAGGTAGCCTTGGGGACATCCCTATTATATCTATTTTATGGCTAGAATCTAGTATTTCCCATCAACTTACAGATCCTGGTATTACAGTTTATGCAGGAGTTCAGCAATTGGGATAACATTGTGGAAGTTCAGCTTTTGAACCTGGTGCGAACGGAGGAACAAAAAGATGCAACCCTTGAACACTTCACACATCATCAAGTAGTAGTAAAATGATGGTTTGACTGAAGAGCCCAGTACAAGGCCTTTCATATTTTGGACCTATTCCTCTTGTGGGACAAGGCCCAGAAAAAGAAGGGAAAGCACACTAAGTTCCAACGACTCTGGCTTGGACCATACCTGATAGCTGAGATCTGTGGGGCAAATAATTATCACCTCAACACTATGACCAGAGAAGTCATCTCATTGCCTGTCAATGGGAATTTTCTCAAGCACTACTTTGAGTAAGGTAGATGGTGAGTTTGTTTGAAGATTGTACCATATGTAAAGTTCTTGCTTGTAAATATCTTTCCCGGTGCTCCGTTTGGAGTACCTTTGCCTTGTAAATAGTTTTCTGGCCGTCCCTCGGGATCACCTTTCCTTTTTGTGTTTTCCTTTTTTTTTGGCTTTCTTTCATTTTATTTTATTTTCTAGGTTCCCAGCGTGTTTCTTTCTTCTTGTAGGCAGACATGCTTCACATAACATCTAGTCTTTGGAACGATACCTGGTGCATTCTGGTGAATTCAAAATCTATTGTTAGCATGGTCGAAATTGTCTACACTTCGGGGTTATTCTGTAAGTATGGTAAAAGGTTATGGGTGATCTTCATTAGATTCACATCTTGACAGTCCAGACATCAGTTAAAATAAAATTTAAGATACAAGTAATCGGACACCTTAAGGGCAGATCGATTGCACTGGTTGTTGACCAAGTCTAAAAATCATTAAGATATCCTGGGTCTAGAACATTCTCTCCTATTCAGTGATTTTAAAATTGGATGGCGAGTTGAAATGAGTACTGCTGTTAAAATTAGCTAAGCTTAAGGTTCATGGTGAAAGAAGTACCGCCATTCCATCCAGAAAAGAAAAGAAAAAGAAAAGAACTGAAGAATAGAGAATTCTGGTATCCAGGGGGAAACATGCAAGATATGATGACTGTGGTTTGATTTACTTAGTGCCTCCTCTCTACTTCTCCTGGAGGTCAGTGACATGGTTTTCTTTCAAAGAACACACTTCACATCTGACAAAAGACCGAAAGATTGAACCATCGATGAGTCTGATTTTCTTAGATGCCTCGTGCCTTGCAAGCAGAATGCTTAAGGTAAAGATTAATCCCAGTTTTGCTAACCAGAGATCATGAAGTTCTTGAATGCACTAAGGCATTCATCCTAGATAGTCACCATTTTTTATGCCCTGCATACCCATCCCTACATTTTGTAGGCAAAATGTTGGGTCCCCCTTTTTTTGCTTTTGCATTTCCCTTGGTTTCCTATTTCCTTTGTTTCCCTCTGGGATTTTCTCCCGCGAGGGTTGTTTTATTTTTTTTCTTGTCTTCTTTTGTCCCTGGGACCTGGTCTTGGAGTTGGTTTGTTCTTTTGAGTCAGCCAGATCCCGGACTCTGGTATTCTTTGTCATCATGTCTTCTTTCACGAGAAGATATGACTGCATGAAATCACTGGGCCTGGAGTCTGGAGGCTTGCTTGTTCTAGAGATTGTGGAGGGAAAGAAACACATTTTTACCCTAAGGGTATAAATAGAAGTTACCAGTCACTTTCGCATTTACCGTGATCAAACACTTAGAGCAATTAGAGCAATCCAAAGGCAATTAAGGTGATCTAAACAATGTTTTTCTCCATGTGCTTAGTGGTTGATTAACAGTGATTTGCAATGCTTGTTCATGGTTATTCAAAGGTTAACTTGTTGCAGAGCGCCTCTCGTTCTCATCTTTCTGGCATTCCCCATGTTTCCAGGTAGGCCCTAAACTCTTTTCTCTCTACTTTCTGGTTTCTTTTTCTTCTGGTTTTGTGTCTTCTAGTTTTCTCGCTTGTTTCACGTGTTTTCTTTGTTCCATTTCATCTTTCCATTTTTGGTTTTGGTCTTGTCTTCACCTCCCATTGGTGGGTTGGCTCTGCTAGAGGGTTTTTCACCCTCTGTGTGGTTGTAGTTTAGGTTAAATACCTCTGTATATTATGTATATTTTGTACATTATGTAAATCTCTATATATGTCTGTATATCCTATTTTTGGCCAGCCTAAGAGTCATGCTTCGGCCCTTGTGTGCACTTCAGCTCTGTCTTTATTCTTTATGTATACTACACTTTGTATGGTGGTGAGCTCATTGCGCTCCATTCAACAAAAGCCCCAAATGTGGAGCTCATCCGAGAGAGATGTCTACCTAGTTCAAACTCGGCACCTTGCTAGTTTGAGCCATTGCAATTTTCTCTCTCCTCCATCAAGTCAGTCTTAATGACGGGTTAAGTTTCCCAAGAAAAAATTCAAAACCAGCCCAAGTGGCATCCATTTTTGCGCATGTTTGGATAGTTGTCAGCATTAATTCCATAACTCCCATTACTGCATGGCCATGTGACACTCCCATGTCAGCCTAGTACGACTAATCTCTAGCCACATCATGCAATGGTTAGTTTTTCCAGACTCCGGGTCCCAAGTCTCCATTTGGTCCTTATTTTATTTTCATCACATGTGCTAGAATCCCTGGAGGCCCGTGTAGAGGTCAAATTCATAAGTCATTATTATTATATGTATATCTTTTTTGGGGTTTGACGTAAGCTAACAATTCTTTTAGGAATAGATGCAAAATGTTGGTGAAAGTCCCCGTCATCTAGAATAATGTTTTGATTTGTATACATATTGAAAGTCATGTTGCTTTGCAGGTTGCCAACATTAAACTCACCAATCATGTCTAAGGCATCTCCATCATCCCCACCTGGGATTCCTGAACTCCCTACTACTGCTGCCACCTGGGCAGCTGTTAGGATGAAGGTCGAGAAAGCCTTGGAAAAGCTCCCATTAACAATAAAGAATCTGAAGGGGGACACTGTTCTGGGGTCAAAAGTCAATTCCAAGTTGTAGCTAATCACTGACACAAGTGTCAGGATGTGGGGCCAAAATGTAGGCCTTGGTGAAGATGATGTTCATTCAATGAAAGATCAGAGATTCATTGGCCCTCAATGTGGCCAACTCTAGGATCCTCAAAGATGCTTCTTCCCCTACTCCATGCAAGCTCCGGAGCTCATTCTCACTTTGGTGGAACACTATAATATGGCCGTCCAGGCTGTCATGCTCACAACCCCAATTCTGATGGGATACCCAATGCCTAAGGTGTCTCTGGATGCCGCAACTTTTTAGGAAGGTCTGGGGATCCCCCAATTTGATGATGCAACCATTCTCACCTGGGTTTTGGCCTTAGAAGAATTTCAAAATCTAGAACACATGGCCCGAAAATATCTCAATAACAACTGGCTTAAGGTGCTAAGGAAGGATTTGAAAAAGATGAAACTGGAGATCCCCCGAGTGAAGTTTAAAGAAAGCATATAGATGGGGATCATCACACTATGCAGGGTCTTTAGAGAGCCCCATGCCTGGGAATTCTCAGCATGGATGTACTATTTCTTTTTAGGCATCACCTCTGGTGGGAAAATTTTTTATTGGGCCACTATCATTGCAAACCACATGGACTCTCAGCTGGTCAAGGTCATCCGGACCCCCAAATTCTACATGACATCTTATGTTTTGTGGGCACTAGCACAAAAATGCTCTGTGGCTTAGGGATTACTTACAGTAGGTGTGCTTGGAACTGGCGCAGGCCAGAATTCTCCATGGGATTATTTCCCACAGATCCAATGGGAGGCTAGTTTCCTCAGCTTCTTCCGAGTGAATGATGCCTTCATTTACTACAACCTCCTCACACCTACTCGAGATGCTGAATACCAGCTCTCCAAAGAAGCAATGGACTTGGTCAACACTTATGGCCACTATTACATTCAGTATCAACAACATACATACATTCGGGTGACCAGATTCTCTGGGAAACCCTACTTATTACCAAAGCATTGTGAGAATAAAATAATTCTTTTAGAATACTACATGCAGATCCTAGAACTACATGCCCTCTTCATGGTGAAGAAGGTCACCAATGTCCCATTCCAATAGAGGGTAATGAATTCTTATAGTAAAAGAAAATACATACCAATAATGAACCAAATTTTAAAGTGTTGGTCTTCACCTTTCTGATTGTATTCATGTTTTCATCTATTTGTTTTAACAAAAATTCACAAAGATCTATCTAAAGTCCTTTCTTCACTATCTTAAATGCAATGTCTACTGTTCCACATGGTACACTATCCACTCAAGACAATTGAAATACTTAGTAAGATATGATATTGCATGCATACCTTAACTTAGGATCCTCAAAAATATATGTCCCCATTCCTCTTCCATCCCATTGTGCCTTGGTTAGCTCGGTGAGCTTAAGCTTACCCTTTTCAATTTGCTTTATCACCTTGGGTTTGTCTCCAATAGGGAATCTGATGATGATGTGCAAGACATCCTTCCTTATCTTAATAGGTTCATCCAACCACATAAACTGGTCATGTACTCGGCTGAGTACCATCCTTACCCATTCGGGCTTGAATACCCTTGATAAATGTATTGCATGAGTTAAACCTTTTGTTTCCAAATGTGTATGCTCATCCTTAAATTTTCCATTTATGCACAACTTATTGAATGAAGCGTCAATCTTTGATTCACATAAATCTTTGATCTTGCAATGAATAAATGTGAATAAATCTTCAATCAAAAGTACTCACGGTAGGATTGAAGATAATGATCCCATCATATCTATTTGTGTGGCTATAGCTGGGGGCAATTTGTACTTAGGGTTTACCGGTTTGACATTCTTTACTAGCACTGGTCTCTGCATCCTCGGTGCCATGATTACCTCCAAATGTAATGTTTAAACAAACTAGGGCATGCTTGATAAAACACAGCTTTGCTAACACAAATCGGTATTGAATAATTATTACCAAAATGTCTTACAATGCTCTCATAAAGATTCAGAAATACCTTGTTGCTCTCGAAGTGATCGATCTATAGTGTGCTCAAATGCTCTTTGAAAATGTTAGGTTCAAATGAATAAAAAATTGACTTATTATAACTTTTCCATGATTAGAGTTTCCAACGACTTTAATTATTTGCATTAAATGCACTTGTGGAGTCCCTTATACCTTTATACTGACAACATAGTTACTTTTCTTAACGGAATAAACAAAATAACCATACATTATAATGTTCTAAATTTTTTTCATAACTTATCTAAATGCATCTTGATATGCTGATATGGATCTTAACTCTAATGCTTAGGAATTGAAGTAAGATTTATGATAAACATGCAGTTCCTACATACCTCTCACCATTTAGGTGGAGTTAGATGCACCAAAATCGGTCAAGATTGTGCTGTCTATGGTTCCAAATGATGTTCCATCTTCCCAAGTCTTTCTCCTCCAGGTTTTGTTCATTTAATCTATGATTTCTTCAATATTAGATGGTGCAATCCTTGTAGATTCATCTTTGGTTGGTGCATCTCCTCGGTATCTAAAATCCCTTGCTAGGTTTCCTACCCTATGATAGTGGAAACATGCCATTCCAGGGCTCCTCCATGATCTTGTGTTATTCCTTCTGTACATCAATATGTAATTTGCAGCAATGTGTCCACATCTTCCACAAGATAAACATGAAATCATTGTATTATAATCCCATGGTATAAATGTGCTTGCTCGGTTAGTATTTGTATTCTCTCGGTTAGGCATCCACTTATCATTTCTTTTGTTTTTTCTTCACTCTTCAATCTTGTGACAATACTTGTTGCAATTCTTGTAGTAACCATCAAACTAAGGTTTCCTTATGTTGTTAGTAAAGTTGGTTCTGCACTCAAAATATTGATGTCCATACTTATTACATCTAAAGCAATAACCATAAAATTTATGTGTACTAGGTGCTTTACCTTTTCTTCTTTTGCAAATATTAGCTATGTGTCCATGCTTCCCACAATAATTGCAGCTTGGCTTCTTTAGTTTCGGTGGGGGTACAATACCTTGATCTTTCGGTGGATTAGATGATTCTCCTTTCTTGGTAGTGCTCTTCTCATTGAATCCAATTCCTGATATATCATTCAGTTTCTTTCGATTCTAAACCTATTTATCCAATGAATTCAATGCTTCTTCATTTCTTCTAAGTATTTCATTTTCATCCTTCTCAGCTTTCAATCTTTTTTCCATTCTTTTAATCTTAGCTTTCAGTGCTTGGTTCTCAAACTCCTTTCATGTATAGTCCTGATTTGCATTGAGAAGTTAGTCGGTCATATTATAGTGAGCTTGTGTTATCCTTAAGATTTCATTATCTTTGTCAGTTAACCTTATTTCAACTTGTCTTTTGTCATCTTCTATCATTCTCTTTTCATCCTCATCTATCCTTAAACCTTCAATCAATTTGGTCATTCTTATGCTATTATCTTCAAGATATTTCTTCATCAAATCCAATAGCTCAGTAAGTGAATAATTATTTTCAAGTAGTTCTCTTATAGCTAATTCAGATTCACCAGTCACACTTCCTTCAGATGCTGTCTCAAGTGTATCAACTTGTTCTTGTGTGACCTTCAGCTCATCATATAGTTTCCTTCTTATCCTCAAAGACTTCTCAAGTTTCTTTCTCAAATCAATGATTAACTCTCATGCACTCTCCAACTCAAATTCAATACCATCAATCCTTTTAGATTTCCTATAACTTTACATGACTATGATCTTTAAATCTTAGGTGGTAAAACCTTTAACTTAAGAGTACTAGCTCTGATACCAATTGTTGGAATAACTATAGAAATTTGGGAATGAGAGGGGAGGGGTGAATCAGTGCCACTAAAAACTTTCTAACCATATTTACTAATAAACCATATAATGCTACTTACTGATTACCAAGTTCATAAATTTGAAATGAAAGAAATATAAAGCTTATAAAACCATAAAATCAAAACATTAGACAATAGAACTCATAACACCATGATTTTGGTAACGCATGAATCCTTGGTTAGAGGAAAAACTGTGGTGGGGATGACACCCAAAACCTTCACTAATTGCAGTATAATGGGTGCTTGGTTAGAGCTACAAAGTTTAGCTATTTCTGATAGCTTACCTGGTTAAGAGTACGAAAGACATGTTAGGTCTACCTGGTTAAAGGATTTTTACAATATCTATACTTAGAGATGTACCCTATTAAAGGATTTACAAATATAAGATCAGTTAAGATCTACCTAGTATTAGGATTTAAATCTCTCAATACAATAGTATCAAATAAATTAACAATGTATGCAATAAGTGCATCAAATATAAATGCTGATCAAACTCTATGTGTTATGATGTGTTACCTTAACCTCAAACTAGAATACAACTCTATTCTTCACTGCTGTAACTGAATCTCTACTTGGTGCTCTCTATTTTTGTTCTTCAATAACTCCTTTAACTTTCTCAGCAACAACAATAACAACTTCAACTCTATTCTCTCTCTGTCTCTCTGTTCTTACTTTCAAATTCATCCAATAAATAGATGAGCTTTGCCTCTTAATCTTATACGTTAGGTACATTGTGAATTTCTCTTGACTGTTAGATCTTCTTTCCAGCTCGATGACCATGCCACTTTTACCTTGGTACTTGTTTTTCTTGGAAATAACAAACTTTCTTTTGCTGCTTGATCTATTCCTGAGATCTTCAATCTGAATTATTTCAATTGTTGATCATGTAGAAAACCATTCAACATGCTTGTAGAATCTTAATTAATGCTCTGACAATCATTAAATGTGATTTGATCATGTTTTGAATTAAATTTATAACTCGGTTGAGTAACTCCTCAATACTTGGTTAAATGATCTTCAATACTCAATGTACTATCAACTCAGTGTACTACACATGTGCTTGGTGTAGTGTGTCATTTGGTAACTATAAGTTCTTGGTACTCTGTTACTTTATCGACTGCACCTAACTTGTTTGACTAGCTCGGTGTGCATTACCAACTTACCTAATAATTGACTATCTCCTTTCACCGATCGATTCTCGTTGACTCCATGACATTGACTAAACTAATGACAACAAAAATATCTTGTAGAGATACCATATATATATATATATATATATATATATATATATATATATGGAGGGTTTTATAGAATGATCTATAGGATGAACTTCTTTGGCTAAGAGCCAAGGACTGAGCAGTATCCTTTCCGCCAAATTTTCCATCCCAACCTCTTTCCTTTTTTAATAATATAGAATAGTTTATTGATAAAAAATTACACACACACAAAACAAAGAAACAATACTCACATCATTAGAGGATTACCATTTTTTAAATTTTCTTTACTATCATGAAATCTTACTCAAGATGTCCTTATTAATCAAAATATAACTTGGCCCAAAGCCAACAATTAGTTATAATAGAAAATTCTACCTTTCAAGGGAATGCTTTCAAAGAATTGAAGAATCTTGTAACATATTTCTTGCTACATTTTATTTCTTTATTTTCTTATTGTTCATCCTATTGTTTCCCCTTTTAAGATCAACATTAATCTTTTGGTATCCTTTCTTCTTTCAACACCAAGAATTCAACCTTCCTCTATAATTGGATTTGTTCTCCTTAGAGATGGAACTCCTTCCCTAAGACTATTGGAAAGAGATATTGTCTCTTTATCATGAATATTCAGATAACTCAAGTAAGATTTTGTGAGACCCACGCGACCTAAAATAGCTTGGCTCAGAGCAACACAACTACTTTTCTAAAACATGTTGTCCCTCAAATCTAACCTTTTCAACATGTTGCCTGCTCTAGGAGCTCTTTCTAGTGCAATTTCATCATGGGAACCTACTCTAGTGGATGATCATTGGAAATATTCCATAGCAATACACAACTTTATAAGCTCTAAAATTGCCTCTTCCCCATCATCGCCTTCTATATTGTTATGGAAATGCAAAATTTTAAGCTTTTCAACAGATGGAAGAAGTAGCTTCTACATAAATACCATTATTTATAAAATACAATTCTTCATGGCTTTTTGAGATTTCAAAAGAGACCCAAAAGCCCCAACACCCTTGTTACCCAATTCATTATCTAAAATATTGAGGGAGGTCCATCATTGGATTGCTAGGAGACAAAGTCGAAGAAGATGTTTCAAATGTGGCAATTTGATATGTTTTAATTCAAATAAAACTTTTTTTTATTGTAAAAATAATTATATATAAATATATATGATCTAAAATGATAAGAAAATAAGTAAAGATAAAGAATACATAATATTTTTATTCACAGAAATCCTTTACATAAAAAATTTAGTACAACAGAAAAGTTTAGTATTACATAAAAACTGGGATTTTTCAATTCAATAATGAATCAAAACTGGCATTACATAAACATATATGTAAAAAATGAATAAAAAAAAAAATATATTAAAGGAAAATATTTACATCAAAATAAAAAAAAGATAGGTTATGAAGTATTTACCTGCAAACTAATTTCCTGATGTTTTCCCTAGACATGCGCCCTCGCTACACATTGTGTGTCTATGTACGATGTATAGAATCTCCTAGTAGTCATCCTAGAAATAAGTTTCTACCGATTGTCCCTTTTTTCATACATGGGTGTAGAGAAATTTTTTGGTATGCCTACAAAGTGAATTCATATCAATGAATCTCCAATGCCAATTTTCTTTCTAAATTATGTTTCTTTTCCAGAAGGTTTTATATCTTAAGTATCTATAACCCAGAATGTTACATAGGTGTGGATCTTCTTGAGGGTTACATGCATGAAATAAATCATGATGATATCCTTCAACTTTTATTAGTTGATTTTAATTACTCCACTTGATGAAATGTTGATGGTCTCAGGTTTGTAACACAAAGCACAAGATACTATGGTTGATTGATGAACAAGTGATAGTGATGATAGATTGATGTTGATATTGATAACAAGTTGATAGAAAGATGATTATGATGATAGATAAGATAGTTTCAAGATGGTAAATAAAATAGCATGATTAGACAAAACTTAGTTCAACATGAGGAGAAACTGTCTTTTATATAATCCTCATGAAAACCAACGGTTGAGATTAAGATGCAATAAGAGATTGCATATGATGTAAGATTAGGTAGGGTTTTGAAATTAGTGGATAGGATTAAAATGCAATAAGAAAAATGAGTGGTTGAGATTAAGAGGTGGAAGAGGCATGTTGACTTTTCAAGGTGCATTGAATCTAGACATAGACAAGGTGAGAAAAGGTCAAATGAAGAGACGATTGACAAGTTGCGCAAGCTCAAAGTTTAGGTGTTGATCCATGTGATTGCAAGTGATTGAATAATGAAAAGAAAAGGATTAGTGAATGTATAAAATAAATAAAGGTATTCATTCCATAAATAGGAGAATTAGGAAATGGAAAATGGGTGAATTAAATAATAATTTATTTAATTTTTAGGATAGAAAAGGTTAATAAATTATTTAAATAAATAGAAATATTTATTTAAATAATAGATGAAGAGACTAATGAATTAATTGAATAAATAATAAAAATCTATTTAATTAATAGATGAATTTTTCTGGTTTCATGAGGATATTTTTAGGTGTCTACATTTTTCCCTTGTTTGAAATAACGCAGCTTGTTGCTGTTTCAAAGAAAAAAACTTGCTGATACTTGAAATTTTTTTGATTGCTGATACAAGCCCCAGTTTGACCGGGTAATTATTGATAGGATATGCCCCCTTGAGAGATTGTGTGATATATGTGAAGGACAATCTGTTGATAGATCATAGGGAGGATTGGATAGGGATGTTGCATGGTTTATAAAGTTGCAAGAAATGATAGGATATTGCACTGAGAAAATGCTAAGTTTGACATTTGATAAGTGTAACCGATCAATTGATAGAAATGATTGGGATAACTAGATGAAATGAGCTGATTGGGCTATTTGATAGAAATAAGGTTGATTGATCTAGTTGATAGCTAATTGTGCAAATTAATATTGATTAGAAATTTTATAAATTAGCTTGGAACAAGCTAGGGGGATATAGGATAGAATAAAATAGATAAGGAGATGGTAAAATCGATGGACATAGAAGAGGTCATGGATATGAAGATTAAGATAAATGAGATGAATAGATAGAAAGAAGTGATTAAAAATTGTGCTTTTAAGGTGCTATATCATCATTGAGCTTATTGTGGTAATTATATGTAAGTATCAAGGTATGAAAAAACCAAGATAACTCACATACCATTTGCAAGTAAGGAATGCCCTTGTTCACACTAGACTCATATATCCTCAATGATTCTTAGATGATCATGTCCTAAGATGAGTCATCATGTTACTAAAGAGCAATCCACAAATAACAATAAAGTGACCATGCCCCATCATAGCTTCTCTAGTCAAAGAAATCCTTGAAAAACATAAAAATAATATCACCAAAGATACAAAGATAAAATCAAATAGAAGATAAGACTCATTGACCAAATAAGTCAACAACCATCTAAGATCTCTTGTCAAAGATTAAGTTTTTTGATAGATTGATAATGATTGATCTGCCTGGTTTCAGGAATGATTCATTCTGTATAAGACACATGATAGATCATGATAATGTCTGGTTTAGGGAAGGATGCATCCCTTATAAGATAAATGATAGTTGATAAAGATTGCTAATGTTGAATAGGCAATTGATCAAATGATTCAAGGCTAGCTTGATATTTTATCTATTGATTCATAATTTTGTTAAGCACAAAGGTTTAATTGTGTTTGTTTAAGATCTTTTTGATATTTTAAAAAAAATTTAAACTATTTTGATTTTTTTGGATTTTTGAAAGTATTTGATTTTTTTTTGGATTTTTGATAATATTTGGTTTTTATTTTATTTATTTTTAGATTTTTGATAAATTTGATTTGATATTTATTTTTAGGACTTTTTATGATTTTTAAAATATTTCTTATGATTTTTTTAATTGAACTTTTTATTAATAATTGATTCTCAAACAAGATCAGATTTGTTTGCCCCTAATGTTTAGCAAGGCACATGGTATTATGAAAGGATGAATAAATTGATGGACTAAAAATATATGAGTGGATGATGGAGGAAATGTATGGGATCCTCAAGGACTATATCATGATGAGATGTATATCCAAGTTAAGGGATTAGGATATGACAATGTAATGTTATGACATGATACAATGAAATGGCGTGCAAGGTAATGATCATGATGAATTGAAAGGCATGTCTTTAAAGGAATGGACATGACAAGATGCTTTTAAAAATATGTGTTTCATTTATATGTCCTTTATTTCGATCAATACCAAGCGGTAGAAAAGGTGATAAGAGATGATGGAAGCAACCAGTGGATGGTTTAGGATCATTTTGAAATGGTTTAGGGAAGACTGGGATGGCTTAGGATCATTTTGGTAATATTTAGGAATGCTTCGGAATGTTTAGGATTGGTTTAGGATAGTTGAAATGGTTTAGGAATCTTTAGGAATAGTTAGGAATGATTAAGATTGACTTAGGATAAGAAAGATCATGTAAGAGATGAAACAAGTGGACAAGCTAGCACATATGATAATGAATATTGTTTGAAGGGTGTATATAGGATAAATGAGGACAATGGAGGTTCTCAAATTTGTCAATATCAAAGGAGTAAAAAGGGATATGGATGTATATATGATAAATGAGGACGATGGAGGATGAAGAATATAGGGGGATAGGATAGCATGGATAAAGCTTTCCCTCAAGTGTAGAGTGCAAATGTATTAGGCATGACGCCTATTTCTAAATTTTCATCATGGTACTTGCCCAAGGTGCAACAAGAAGTGGTTTTCACCATAGGATGAATTATTTATCTTTACATTTATCTTTTCTATTTTCCCCCTTTTTTTCCCTTTATTTTTAAATTTTTAGGATATAGTGGATGTATGATAGAAGATGGAGGAAGGACTCAAACATCTTTCTCTTTGGATAGTTCACCTTGAAAAATGTGTGATAATAGACCATGATAATTGAATGTATGCTCAAAGATGTTGATAGGGTGATGGTAAAGGGATATAATATGGAGGATAAGGCTTTATGCAAAGGATTGGATAAGAAGGATGGATGTATAGACAAAGGTATTAGATAATGGACAAGATGTTGGAAGATAGGTATAGGGGTAGATAGAGGTGTTGAAAAGACCAACATTGGAACACACCTTGAAGGTTGGTGGAGTGATGGAGGAAAAGTGGATTTTGGAGCTTGATATTTTGATGGAGAAGGGGATGTGGATTTTGAGAAATAAGGACCTGAAATGGATGAAGGAGATGGAAAATGTTTAGATAGAGGATTAGATGAAGTCTTTGTATGCTTGAAGTCAAACTTTTATTTCTCTTTAGTGTGCAAGTCTCATACAAGTGACTTGGGAATCAACATAGATTTTGATGTTTCTTTTCCTTGTGATGATTTAGAACACATTTCTTCAATGAGGGATTTAGGAACCCACATTGTCATTGATTCTTCTTTTTTATTGATGGAAATTTGTGACCTTTTGGATATATCTTTTTTATTTGTATTCACATGTCGATTAGATTGAATATGTTTTCTCTTCAATACATGTGGATTCTTGAACTTAGGGTTTTTATGCTTGGCATCCAAATTAATTTCAAGGGTGTTAGGGATCATGCATGGATAGGAATTACATGGATGATTCATATGGATTGGTGATTTGGAGGCTTTCAAGTATGTGTTCTTTCATTGATCTTTATATATGGTAGGGTAAATGGATGGTGAGCTAAGAGTGATAGACATGGTTGATGGATGAATATAAGGACCCAAGATGGATGTAAGAGATGAAGGATTTAATTTTGGGACATAGAAACCCAAAATAGATTTGGAGGATGATTAAGGTGTATGCTTATAGTTAAATGGAGGGATATAAGGTGTATAAGGGATATCAACTATTGATTAACTGATGTTTATCTAATGGAGATGGTGAAGAATGAGTGATACCGAGTATCATGATAGTAGAAATGGTTAGATTATTTGTTGTTTTGTCATTGGTGGCAAGAAATTGATTAATTAATTTTTTTATGTTACCATATCTTAAGAGGAGAAGTTAAATGGGTGACAAATACAAATCAGACAATGATGAAGTAATGATGCTTTAGTTTTTTTCTACTGTATATTTGATGTTATCAAATTAGTGTGTTTGATTGATCAATTTAGGAACTGCAATGAATTAAGTTATGACTGAAAGAGATACTTTACCAAGCTAGACTGAGTCATTCGGTAGAATGTAATGTGATTCAGTTACAGTTCCTAAGCACCCAGAACCGAGAGCAAGTTAGACACCGAGGAGTGATGAAGTTAGTTACCGAGTTGCAAAGCAAGTTTTATCGAGTATAATATACATATATTAAAAGATGATTTAATGTGAAGCTATGATGAACTGGATGAGGAAATGAATTAAATAAATTTTGTTACAAGATATATGAATGAGAAAATTCAATATGAAGATCTAAGGTGAAGATCAAGGAGTTAAACAGAAAAGTGAAAGTTCTAAGAAAAGTTACAAGTTCTGAGGTAAAAGTGATTTGGTTTATCGAGTTGAGAAATTGATGAAGATGATAAAATGACTGAGATTAAAGGAAGGAAAATAACATTAATAAGATTAAGAGGAAAAAATATGTCTATATAAGGAATGATATTTACATAGAGTAGAGACTACTAGAAAATTGAGAAAAAGAAGGAAAGAAGCTGAAAACAACATTTTCTGAGAAGACCAGAGAAAGACAGATCAAAGAATCTATAGACTGAGAAAGAGATAAATGGAATATGTGATGCTAGTATTCATTTGAGCGTAAAGGATCTGATTCAAGCATAGTGAGTTTTTAGTTTTTATAGATCAAAGTTTACTGTTGCTTATTAATACTTGTAACAGAGAATTTTCTTAACCGAGTTGATTTAACTATCCTATATGTAAAACCTAGACTTAGGTGACATTCTAAAAGAGTTTTTGAAGACATCTAACAAGGCCACTCATAACAGGGTGAAGATCTTAATGGATCTGAGGTAAATCCCCTAACAGGGTCACATTTAGCAAATGTGTTTGTAATCTTTAACATGATAAGTTCTTAATCGAGCGTACTTCATAAGGGCACAATTTGTTTTATTATGGGTTACAATTCCCATAGAGGTTTTTCCCAAATTGAGTTTCCTCATTAAATCCTATGTCAATGAGTTACATCATGTGTGAATGAGTTAATTTGATGTTGCTAAGTTTGAATGATTGACTGCTGCTTATATTATTTGGTGAATTGGTTATTTACTGTATTCAGTACTTACCAAGAGAATCAATGAATTCAGTTTTAAGAGCTTAATTTTTGAAATGTTTGATTCACCCCCTCCTAGTGTGACCAACAATTGGTATCAAAGCTTTGTTACTCTGAAGTGATAAGTTTAAAGGACTTGAGTTAAGATCTAAAGATGTATAAGAGAGAAGCACCAAAGCTAAATAAGGATCATTTCTCTACATGGAAAAATAGAATGGAGTTAAATGTGTCTGGAGTAGGAGAATATGCACTATCTTGAGAATGAATATATTGCACTGACTACTGTACCTTTGTCTATCAATGAGAAAAGATAGGAAGCTGATCATACACAAGTCATGATTGAGATTACATCTACACTTACCAACCATGAATATGATGAACTTGATGGTTGTACTATTGTGAAACATACATGGGATAAGATTTTTTTGACCTATGGTGGAGATCGGCATGTTCAGAAGGCTAAAGTAGAAAGTTTGAGAGGAAAATTTGACTCTATGACGATGAAGGAAGGAGAAAACATATTATAATATAGTACAAGACTTAAGGAGACTATTAATTCTATTAGAAGAGTTGGTGTTAACATAATAGAGGATGATGTGACAAGAAAAATGTTGAGAACTCTTCTACTGAGTTATGCTATTCATGTATCTGCTATACAAGAGCTAAGATCTATACCCTAGATGAATGTTTCACTAGATGACACTATTGGTAAGTTAACTACATTTTAACTTAATAATTTTGACAATAGTGTGCCTTATATTTCTAAGGTTGAATATGCATTTAAGTCTACTTTAAAGATTGGAAAGGCTAGAGAAGTTGCTGCTAGAGATGATTATTTGAGCATTGCTAGTGAGAAATTCTATAGTTGCACTGAAGGAGTTGATGAGCCATTTAGTAAATTTTAGAAGAATGAAAGAGAATTTGAAGCTTTGTTGGCTAGAAGGATACAAAGAGGCAAAGGAAAATATTGAGGCAAGTTACCCTTGAAATGTTTTAATTGTGATAAATTTTTTTACTTTGCATCTAACTATCTAGAGAATGACAGGGAGGAAAAGAAAGATAAGGACAAGAGAGAAAAATATTCAAGAGATATAGAGACTACAAAAAAAAAGGTAAGAAATCTTTTTATCTTGATAATGAAGGAAAAAGTGATGATGATTCTATTGAGAGAAATGAGGAAAAAGAAGTTTTTTATGTTGCTATAAAAGATGATTGTGATGAAGAAATACCTAGAGCCCTAATATCACAAGTAAGTAAGAATGAAACATGGATTATAGATAGTGGTTGTTCACATTACATGACTGGTGACACACTTAAGTTTATTTCCTTTGAAAAACATGATGGAGGTTATGTTAGATTTGGTAATGATGCTCCATACCCTATGAAAGGAAAGGATCTATAATTCTACTAAATAACACAATATGTGATGATGTCTATTGGGTTGAAGGATTAAAGTATAATTTGTTGAGTGTTGTAAAAATTAAAAATACAGGTCACCTACTGGAATTTCAATATGGAAGAGTGAAAGTATTTGATGAGAAGAGAAATATAATTTCTACTGGAGAACAATCTAAATGTAATATATTTTATCTTGATACTTGTATGAAGAGTTACCTATTTGCTAAAGTCGAAGATGTTTGGTTATGGAACAAAAGGATTTCATGTTAATTTTGAAAACTTAATCAAAGTGAGTAAGAATAATAGAGTAAGAGGACTACCGAGACTTGAAAAACTAGAGAATACTATGTGCTAAGAATTTTAGATGGGTGAGTGATGTAGTACTAGTCTTGCTCCTTAGACCTCTTCTAGGGTCTCTTAGGTCAATCAATGACCTAAAAAGGTTCCTCTATCCACCCTAAGCTCCTTAGGAATCTTATCACAAGATCCTAATTCATTTCAACTAGTAAACACCAACAAAATAGGACTCACAACTTTGCAAACCTCATACTAGACCCAAATTGGTCTTTCTTATCCATTTACACAATCTGATTCAAATGGATTCTAATCTTCACCAAATTGGAAAGGAAACATATGAAGATGTCAAAAGGACTAATTCAAACCCTTAAAAACTCACTTTTCTCCAAAAACACAAATGAGCTCCAAGAACCTATGCAATTACCCCCAAAATAGGGCTACAAGCAATTAGCCCTATTTGGACACTTTTCTGCATTATGTTGGGAAAATGTCTTAACAAGTGCCAAATAGGATTAGGATATAGATACAATTTTTAGATACAATAAATATTTTCTAGATCTTAGGCCACTAAAGTGTCCATATAGTCCTTCCTACTTTCATGCCTAAAATTTAGGGTTTTAGGCCTCCTTCACTATCTGCACAAGAAATGGAATTTCTTGGCCAACAACATAACTCCTCAAAAATTCTCCTCTAGGTTGGAGGTCCTCCTCTGACTCCTCTACCTTCCCACTTCCTCTGATTGAAGCTATGGATTCTTTAAATCCCTCTACCTAGCTCTGCAACCTCGGATGATCCTTAGCCATGCTACTCTGGCTCGCCTAGGGCATCATCTTAGAAAAAGTTGTCACCACTTCCAGGGCCCAACCTACTATGTAAAAAATGTAAATGGAGTCTAATTTAATAATCCAAGAGCCCAGGACAAAGCCACAGTGGAAAATAAAGTTAAGACCCCATTTGCACTCACTGCTCAAAACCAGACCAGTGACTGGACTGAACTTCCAAGATTTTACAAAAGAAAACAAACCTATTCAAACTACCAAACTAAAACCACATGAAGTTTAATAATAACCTAAATTAACAGAAACAAAGCTTAAAAAAACATTTTCAATCCATTACATTGTCCGATCACCTTGAAACACACAAATTCACACTGTTATTGATTAACACAGTCTGTACATGAAATTTATTAAACTTGCCAACCCCAAAAAAATTCCAAGGATGGTCTTATATAGGTGACCCAAACAATAAATGGTAGGTTTCAGATAGTTACCCAACCAATTTCTTCGAAGATGCTAATTTGTCTTAAAAGTTGTCAATGTTGTCAATGACAACTTTTGGCAACTTTTGGGTTTGATGGCCAAACTTGGTCAAACCCTAGCCAAACTTGTCTAATCCACTAAATATAACGAAAAAAAATCAAAAAGGACCTCTAGTCTCTCTCTTGGCTCATTCTTCCATAAAATGCTAAAATTCCCTAATTGGGCCTAAAGGTCACCAAGGGACAAATAAGACCTATCCTCCTACCAATACTTCACACACTAGGACTCTTTGTCCCTTTATTTATCTAGTGGTCTGGCTAGAACCACTACAAGCCAAAACAAAGAAAGAGAAAACCCTAGGTTACATTTCCACAACTATCCTACCTAGGTGCTCCTACACCATACACCCCCCAAAGGAAGAAGTCAAGTCACTCCTGTGGACAGTAGCTCCTCTAAGATGCCCACCTTCTTGAAATCTACCTCTATAATCCATGAGGCCTCTGATTTTGGTCTTCCCTTCCACTGAATCAAATTCTCCATGTAGACTTTGTGTCTAGTGGTTTTCTTGACCTGGGAGTCCAGGACTTTATCAACCACTATTGGAAACTTTGGAGGTAAGACAGTAACCTCCACATCAACATCGACCCCTTGACTGGTTGGATTGATGTCTGCCATCTGTCCCCTAAAATATATGAGGTCTTGAACATTGAATATGAGAGAGATGCTCAAATCTGATGGTAAGTCCACCTTATATGCATTAACTCCATACTTGGCTAAGATCTTGCAGGGTCCTACCCTTTTTGTCTGAAGTTTGGTAGGGACACCCTTCTGTAGTCTAGATTTGTTTAAGTGGACCATCACATAGTCACCCACTTGAAACTGAACATCCTTCCTTTTCTCATCCACTTTGGCTTTAAATTCAAGTTGACTGTCGTGTATCTTCTTCTTTACTTGATCTTGTATCTCCTTCATGGTAGCAGTGAAGTCTTCTACATGGCCACTTCTGTACTCCATTCCACCAAGATCCTTGAGCTCAAAAACAACCCTAGGATGCATGCCATAAATCACCTCAAATGGACTCTTTCCTGTCATCCTATTCTTGCTATCATTGTAAGCATATTCTTCTTGAGGAATGAACACATCCCAAGTCTATCCATATTCCTTAGTTAGGCACCTCAAAAGGTTACCTAGCACTCTATTGACCACCTCAGTTTGGCCATCATTCTGAGGGTGGTAAGCTGAACCAAAAGATAGGTTAGTACCTAGCCTTGTCCGCAAAGTTATCTAAAAATGACTCATAAAATTTACATCTCTATCAGAGACAATTCTCAAAGGAAGACCATGAATCCTTACTATTTCCTTGAAAAGCAAATAAGCTATGTGGCTAGCATCATTAGTAGTTCTACATGGAATGAAATGTCCCATTTTACTAAATCTATCAACAACTACGTAAATGCTATCATACCCCTATTTAGTTTTAGATAACCCCATAATGAAATCCATACTTACACACTCCCATGGTCTATTAGGGACAGGTAGAGGTTGATACAACCCCGCATTACTAATTCCTCCTTTTGCCTTCATGCAAACAACACACTGTTCTACATACTTGGTGACATCCCTCACCAATTTTGGCTAATGGTAGAACCTTTGGACCAACTCCAAGGTCTTTTCCTTACCAAAATGACCACTTAGAGAGCCATTATGCTTTTCTTGTATGAGGTTCATCCTCATTGACCCTTTGGGCACACAACTGATTACCTTTAAACACCAAACCAATGTGTAAAGTGTAATAAGAGAACTTGCTATGAAAATGGTTCTCAAAGTCAACACATACCTTATAGGCCTCACCAAAATCCTCATCTGACTTGTATAGGTCTATGAAACTATCAACCCAAATGCTATTCAAGTGGACTTCTTGCACTATTAGCAATCTCCTGCTCAAAGCATCTGCCACCTTGTTGAGTTGACCCTTCTTGTGCTTGATAGTAAAAGTGAATGCCTACAAGTATTCCATCCACTTTAGATGCCTATTAATTATCTTTTCTTGTGTGTTGATGTAGCTAAGGGCCTTATTATCAGTAAATACCATAAATTATTTAGGCAACAGATAATGCCTCCATTTCCTCAAAGATTGGACTAGAGCATATAGCTCTAAGTCATAAGAAGAATATTTCTTCTTGGCCTCATTTAATTTTTCACTAAAGAAGGAAATAGGTCTTCCCTCTTGACTTAGAACACCCCCTACTTCCATTCCACTAGCATCACACTCAATGGTAAATAACTTATCAAAGCTTGGAAATTGTAGGACATGTTGAGTAGCCACTTGTCTTTTCAACATCTCAAAAGATTTTTCAGCTTCCAAAGTCCATCTGAACTTAGTTTTGACCCCACCCTTAATGGTATCCATTAATGGAGCACATATTCCACTGAAGTTTCTAATAAACTTTCTGTAAAATTGGGCAAGGCCATGAAAACTCCTTACCTCAGTGGCTGTGGTAGGTGGAGGCCAGTTCAAGATTGCAACAACTTTGTCTTTGTCCATCTTCAAAGACCCTTTGGACACCACAAAGCCCAAGTAAAATAGTTCTTGCTGAAAGAACTCACACTTCTCAAGGTTAATGGCCAACTTCTCTTCATGCAACCTCTTCAATAGTGCCTCCACATGCTTGACATGTTCCTCTCTTGTCTTACTGAAAATCAGTATATCATCAAGATATACCACTACAAACTTTCCAGTGAAATCCTTGAGCACCTCATTCATGAGCCTCATGAATGTGCTCAGAGCATTATAGAGACCAAATGGAATTACAAGACATTCATATAACCCATCTATGGTTTTGAATGTCATTTTCCATTCATCACCTTCCTTCACCTTGATTTGGTGAAAACCACTTTTCAAATCTAGCTTTGTGAAATACATTGCCCCACCTAGGCCATCCATAAGATCCTCTATCCTTGGGATTGATAATCTATACCTTATTGTAATCCTATTTATAGCCCTTGAGCCTATGCATAATCTCCACTTTCCCCCCTTCTTTACTGCTAAAACAACCGGGAATACACATGGGCTAATGCTTTTCTTGATCAAGCCTTGATCCAAGAGTTCTTGTACTTGTCTTGCTACCTCCAAGTTCTGATTTGGAGTCAACTTGTATGCTTCTTTATTGAGAAAGGATGCCCTTGGCACAAATTATATTTGATGACTTATAACCCTCTTAGGTGGTAGGGTTGCAAGAGTGTCATCACTCACAATCTCCTTATATTTCTCAAGCAATTCTTCCACTTCTTTTGGTAGTGGCTCCTTTACTGGTGTCTCCTACTCCTTAGGTCTTACCACAATGGCATAAACTTCCACCTTATCATCTATGATATCATTCACCAACTCCTTACCACTGCATAACATGACATTAGGAGTTTTACTTTGTGGTTCCTCATCCTCTAATAAAGAATGAATTTTGAATGTGTTTCCTCCCTTCTTAAATGTAATGGATTTCTCCTTCCCATCATATACTGCTCCATTATCAAACTGCCAAGGCCTCCCAAGAAGCAAATGGAAAGCATCCATTGGAAGGATGTCACAAAGAAATCTATCCTTATATCCTACTATGGAGAATTCTAACCATGTTTGCTCATTGACCAAGACACTTTGGCCTTTGTTGAGCCATGTCACCTTATAAGGGTTCACATGGGGTATTTTGGCTAGCTTTAGTTTCATTACAGCCTCCTCTAAAATGATGTTGTCTGTGGATCCATAATCAACAATCACTTTACACACTTTTCCAAGAATCTTGCATCTGATTCTAAACAGTGCCCTCCTATGTTTGGGCTCATCCTTGATTGGATGCCTTATTAGGACCCTTCTAAACATCAGGTTTTCACCCATTTTTGAGTCTAAATGGTCCACCTCTAGAGTTTTGACACTAAGAGTATCCTCATGTGCATATGCTACTCTTTTGTCACTGTTTGCTATAGAGGGCTTATCAGGACATCTGTAAGCTGGATGCCCTAGTTGTCCACAATAATAGCATTTCATTGTAGCAAAGTAGGATCCACTCCTACCTCCTCTTCCTCTGTTAGAACCCCCATTGTTACCCCTGCCTCTATTATAGCCTCCTCTGGAATTATTCTCAGTCTGCTTCTTTGTCAACTTATTTTCTCCTTGGGACCTTTGTTCACTACCCCTTCCTTGGTAGCCTCCTCTTTGACCCCTCTGTTCTCTTCCTCTACCTCTATTGTTATTATTGTTCTTGAAACTAGAATCCCCTTTCTTCTTATTCT
>MU228436.1:486107-526680 GCA_018584345.1 Thuja plicata
TTAGAGCCAACTGATGACATTTTTGGATGGTAGTAGGTGTCCATAGACTTAACTCCTCTTGGATGTTCCACTTCAACCCACCCAAGTACCTAGCCACTTTGATTGGCTCTTCTTCTTGCAACTTAGATCTTAAACATAGTCTTTGAAATTCATCAGTATATGAGGCCACATCTAGATCTTTCTGCTTCAAGTTTTGTCTCTTCCTATGGAGTTGTATTTCGTAGTCCTCTAGAAGATAACTCTCTTTCAATTTTGTTACCATGACATTCCAATTTTCTATTGGTTGATTTCCCATACATACCCTCTCATCCTGAAGGTATTTCCACCAAGTCAAAGCTGACCCTCTGAGTCTAGACTTGGCCACTTTAACCCTTTGGGCCTCACTTATCCCTTCACTTTCAAAGTGATTTTCCATTGCTTCAATCTAGTCCATGACTACCTCAATATCCATATTCCCTCCAAATAAATGTATTCCCTCCAAATATTTTCCACTTAGTGCCTTTATGGCCTTCAAGAAAGGTTCCTTGTTCAACACTGGGTCAGGTTTAGGAATGTAGTCTTCTTCCTCCATCTTCTTCTTACCCTTACTACTGGATTCTGCTTCATATTCTTTCTTCCTAGTAGCATCTACTAGTTCTTCCATCCTTACTCTCATTGTTTCCAAAGTACCCTCAAGGAGTCTATTTTTCTCCTTCTTCTCCTCCATATCCTTGGCTAGTTCTGCATTTGTCACCATCTTTGTAGAGCCACAAGATTCTACTTCTGACATAAACCAGCTTTCCCAAGTTTCTCAACTTGCTTTGATACCACTCTGATTTAGTACCAGTCTTGCTCCTTAGACCCCTTCTAGGGTCTCTTAGGTCAATCAATGACCTACTAGGGTTCTTCTATCCACCCTAGGCTCCTTAGGAATCTTATCACAAGATCCTAATTCATTTCAACTAGTAAACACCAACAAATTAGGACTCACAACTTTGCAAACCTCATACTAGACCCAAATTGGTCTTTCTTATCCATTTAAACAATCTGATTCAAATGGATTCTAATCTTCACCAAATTGGAAAGGTAGCATATGAAGATTTCAACAAGACTAATTCCAACCCTTACAAACTCACTTTGCTCCAAAAACACAAATGAGCTCCAAGAACCTATGCAATTACCCCCAAAATAGGGCTACAATCAATTAGCCCTATTTGGACACCTTTTCTGCATTATCTTGGGAAAATGTCTTAACAAGTGCCAAATAGGCTTAGGATCTAGACACCCTTTTTAGAGACACTAAATATTTTATAGGTCTTAGGCCCCTAAAGTGTCTGTATAGTCCTTCCTACTTTCATGCCTGAAATTCAGGGTTTTAGGCCTCCTTCACTGTCCACACAAGAAATGGACTTTCTTGGCCAACAAGATAACTCCTCAAAACTTATCCTCCAGGTTGGGGGTCCTCCTCTGACTCCTCTACCTTCCCACTTCCTCTGATTGAAGCTATGGATGCTTTCAATCCCTCTAGCTAGCTCTGCAACCTTTGATGATCCCTAGCCATGCTACTATGGCTCGCCTAGGGCATCATCTTAGAAATAGTTGCCACCACTTCCAGGGCCCAACCTACTATGTACACAATTTAAATGGAGTCTAATTTCATAATCCAAGAGCCCAGGCCAAAGCCACGATGGAAAAGAAAGTTAAGACCCCATTTGCACTCAGTGCTCAAAACCATACCAACGACTGGATTGAACTTCCAAGAATTTACAAAAGAAACCAAAAATATTCAAACTAACAAAATAAAACCACAAGAAGTTCAATAAAAACCTAAATTACAAGAAAAAAAGATTACAAAAACATTTTCAATCCATTACATTTCCCGATCACCTTGAAACACACAAATTCACACTGTTATTGATTAACACAGTCCATACATGAGATTTATTAAACTTTACAACCCCACACAAATTCTGAGGATGGTCTTACATAGGTTACCCAAACACTAAATGGTCGGTTTTAGATAGTTACCCAACCAATTTCTTCGAATATGCTAATTTGTCTTAAAAGCTGTCAATGTTGTCAATGACAACATTGACAACTTTTGGCAACTTTTGGGTTTGATGGCCAAACTTGGTCAAACCCAAGACAAAATTGTCTAATCCACTATATATGATGAAAAAACATCAAAACGGACCTCTAGTCTCTCTCTTGGCTCATTTTTCCATAAAATGCTAAAATTCCCTAATTGGGCCTAATTGGACCTAAAGGTCACCAAGGGACAAATAAACCCTATCCTCCTACCAATACTTCACACACTAGGACTCTTGGTCCCTTTATTTATCTAGTGGTCTGGAGAGAACCACTACAAGCCAAAACAAAGAAAGAGAAAACCCTAGGTTACATTTCCACAACTAGCCTACCTAGGTGCTCCTACACCAGTGAGATGACTAAATCTAGTTTTGCAAGAAAGACTTATGTTACACAAGGTATTTTAGATTTAGTTCATACTAATTTATGTGGACCGATGAGAACTCAATGTTATTATGGAGAAAGATGATTTTTTAAATTTTTTAATGATTATTCCAGAATGATATCTGTAATGTTCTTAAAAGAAAAATATGATGCATTTCAAATGTTTAAGTGGTATAAGGTCCAAGTTGAAAAAGAAACTGGAAGATAGTTGAAATGTATGAGATCTGACTGAGGAGGTGAGTTTACTTCTGATGATTTTACATTGTTTTTTCATGAGAATGGTATAAAGAGATGGTTGGCAACACCGAGGACACCACAAAAAAAATGGAATTGCTGAGAGAAGAAATAGATCAATTGTTGATTGTGCTAGGATACTGATGATTAAAAAAAGAGTTTCACAGAACTTCTGGAGGGAAGCTGTGAGTACTAAAATTTACACATTGAACCAAGTAAAAATGAAGAAAGGTACCAAAAAGACACCTTATGAAATCTGGTATGATCACAAACCTAATATTAGTTACTTTAAAATTTTTTTGAGAAAATTTTATATTCTAAAAGATTCTAGAGAAGGAAAGTTTGATTCAAAAGGAGATGAAGGGATATTCTTAGGATATTCTACAAAGAGTAAAGCTTACAAATGTTTGAACACGGTTACTAAAAAAATGCTAGAAAGTGAAAATGTGAGAATTGATGAATTCACAGAAAGGAATGAAGAAGACAATAAGAAGAAACCTGATGATTATGAGAAGTTTGTATATGTACAACATGATACACCTGAAACTTTATTGAGAGCACCTACCAAGGAGGAAAATATAAAATAAGTTCCACAACCAAATGTTGATGTTGATGAACTGAGACCTACCAAGCCTATTTGGAAAAGTATGTGAGAAGGCTCCATTCCATAAGCAAGATTATTGGAAATAACGAAGCTAGAGTGATGACAAGGAGCAAGGCTAGAGACAATACATGTTTGATATGTTCATTTGAGCTGAAGAAATTTATGGAAGCACTGGATAATGAGGATTGGATGAAAGCTATGAAAGAAGAGTATGATCAAATTCAGAAGAACAAGACATGGACTTTAGTACCTAGGCCTAAAGAAAAAAATGTGATTGTTACTAAATAGATTTTCAGAAACAAACTGAATGAGCATGGAGAGGTTATTAGAAATAAAGCTAGATTGGTTTGCAAAGGTTATGCACAAGAAGAAGGAATTGATTATGGAGATACTTTTGAACCTGTTTCTAGACTGGAAAGAGTAATAATAATTCTAGCATATGCTGCTTACAAAGGATTCAAATTTTATCAGATAGATGTTAAGTCTGCATTTCTTAATGAGATACTTGAGGAAGAAGTATACATTGAGAAACTAGAGGGATTCATTGAGAACACAAAAAAGAACAAGGTATGTAAGCTACATAAAGATTTACATGGATTGAAATGAGCACCCCGAGCATGGTATGAGAGACTACACTCTTATCTAATCAAAATAGGATTTCAAAGAACAAGTGATAACAATAATTTTTACTTCAAATGTAACAGTGAGAATACAATTTTGATTGCTGAATTTTTTTTTGATGATATTATATTTGGAGGAAATCATACTTTATGTAAAGGATTTGTTGATGAGATGAGAAAAGAGTTTGAGATGTCAATGATTGGAGAGATTAAATTCTTTCTAGGTCTACAAATACAACAAGTTACTGGAGGAATCCATATTACACAAGCCAAGTATATCAAAGATATTCTTAAAATTTTTGGTATGGAAGATTCTAAACCTGTTGGAACACCAATGGTTACTGGATGTAAATTATCTAAAGAGGATGAAACTCGAGAGGTGTTTAATACTCTTTACCAATCCATGATTGGTGAATTGCAGTATATTGTTCATAAAAGACATGATATAGCACATGTTGTTGGAATTGTTGCAAGATTCTCTTCTAATCCGAAGGAAACACACATGTCTGCAGTAAAAATGATTTTGAGATACCTGAAAGGCACATAAGAGTTTGGGTTACTATACAAGAAAGGAGGTACTTTTGATCTTCAAGTATACACTGATGCAGATTGGGCTGGAAATGTTGATGACATAAAAAGTACTAGTGGAGGAGCATTCTTTCTAGGAGAAAGATTGGTTACATGGTTGATTAAGAAACAAAGTTGTATTTCATAGTCTACTGCCGAGGCTGAATATGTTTCTGCTGCTATTAATTTTGCAAACATAGTATGGATTAAGAAATTGCTTGAAGGTATGCAAGAAGAGATCACAGATCTAATTACTATTTTTTGTGATAATACAAGTGCTATTAATATATCAAAGAACCCGATTATGCATTCAAAGACCAAGCACATTTCTATCAAGTATCACTACTCTAGAGAACAAGTTCAATAGAAGAATGTGATGTTGGAATATGTGAATTCAAAGGAAAAATTAGATGATATCTTTACAAAGCCACTACCTAAGGATGCTTTTGAGTATCTAAGAGGTTAATTAGGGGTTCTTCCCCTATCTAATGTTCACTAAGGAGCATGAGGCATGCTGCATCAATTCTATATTTCATTAGAATAACTATTTCTGAATTGATGTTAGTATGACACACTTTAGGTGATGCCTAAAGTTGTGAAAATATTTATGTATGCAATATTTTATGAGTACATTTAAGGTATAATCCACTACTGAAACAAGTTTTCAGGAGTATGACTTTTTTGCATTATTGTCAAAGAGGGAGAATAACGAATTCATGACATTTATCTACAAAGAGATATTAAGGGAGAAGAATGAATTGCAAATATATACTCATGAAGGAGATTTAGAATGTATGTTACATAATCAAAATATTTATCCAAGAGGGAGAAACAGATCAGAAATATCAAAGTGGAAACAAATATATCAACCCAGAGGGACTATATTTATGTGTATGCACCCTAAAATGGTCGCCTAAACTATGGTCCCCCATTCTTCAATTTATCAAATGACAGAATCAATTTATCAAATTCCTAAATCAATGCTTTGCAACATTTTAATTCAAATCAATTTCCTTGATCAAATCAATTATTTCAATATTTCCTAAGGTTTGAGCATTTCATCAATAATCTTATTTAATTAAAAAAGAAAACATCCCTTTAATTAAATAAAATAATCTTATTTAATTAAAAGAAAATCTCTCTTTTAATTAAATAATTTTATCTTATTTAATTAAAATATCTCTTTTAATTAAATAATCTTATCTTATTTAATTAAAATCTCTCTTTTAATTAAATAAAATAATCTTATTTAATTAAAATAAAATCCCTCTTTTAATAAAATAAAATCCTCACTTAAAGCTCTCTTTTTGATAAAAAAAAGGAAATAAATTAAATAAATCAAATATAAATAAATTAAAATTCCTTTTTTCTCTACACATATTCCTAAGTGGTGGGCTTTTTCCTCTTACTTGCCTTTTTAGGGATTTATCCCACTTTGCTCTTGAGGATGCATTCCTCTCCACACTTTCCTTTATAAGGAGCCCTCTCTTCATTTAGGGATCCAAGATTTTATGTTATTGTTGTGCTGCAGGTTTTGGAGAGCGATTTTGGAGGAGAGTTTGAGCACTTGAGCTTGAACATTGAAACTTCTATTTTCTTGTCTTCTTCTCTCATGCATCCATGGCAATCCATTTAGATTACTCTTGCACTTGCATGTTAGATTAGATTCATATTTTATTTCATAGAATAATCTTGCATGCATATTTCCTTTCATAGATTAGTTTGCTTTCATGCATTGTTATCATATAGAATAGATTTCATTTTTATTTGCATGCATATTTCATAATCATGGAGACTAGCATTCTTGCTTTTCCTCTTTGAATCTCTCATTTTATGGCGTACTTGCATGGGCATAAACTAGGTCTAAACTAAGGGCCTCCATTATAAACCCTTGCACTCCATAAATAGAGAGCTATGAGTCCCCATTTTAGACCTCACTCTTGAGAAATCTTGGATATAATGACTCATAGAAGTGTGTCAACAATTCAGCACACATTATGTATTTGAGAGCTTCCATCATCAATTGCTATAAAACTATTATAGTGGTTGCCGTCAATGCCAAAGAGAGAGATTGTTGATTAACTGATGTTTATCTGATGGAGATGATGAAGACCGGGTGATACCAAGTATCATGATTGTAGAAATGGTTAGAGCAATTGTTGTTTTGTCATTGATGTCAAGAAATTGATTAATTTATTTTTATTGTGTTACCATATATTAAGAGGAGAAGTTAAATGGGTGAAAAATAGAGATCAAAAAATGATGAAGTAATGAGGTTTTAGTTGTTTTCTACTATATATCTGATGTGATCAAGTCGGTATATTTGATTGATCAATTTGGGAACTAAAATGAATTAATTAATGAATGAAAGAGATACTTTACTGAGCTAGAATGAGTCAGTTGGTATAATGTAATGTGATTTGGTTACAGTTACCGAGCACTAAGCATTGAGAGAAAGGTAGACACCAAGCAGTGATGAAGTTAGTTACCGAGTTGTAGAGAAAGTTTTACTGAGTACAATATACAAATATTAAATGATGATTTAATGTGAAGATATGATGAACTCGATGAGGAAATGAATTAAATAAAGTCTTTTACAAGATCTATGAATGAGAAAATTTAATATGAAGGTTTATGACAAAGATCAGGTGGTTAAATAGAAATGTGAAAGTTCCAAGTTCTGAGGTAAAAGTGATTTGGTTTACCGAGTTGAGAAATTGAAGAAGATGATTCGAAAAGATGAGCGCAAAGGAATGAAAATAAAATTAAGAAGATTAAGAGGCAAAAGTATGTCTATATAAAGAATGATATTTACATAGAGTAGAGACTACTGGAGAATTGAGAAAAATAAGGAAAGAAGCTGAAGAATAACATTTACTGAGCATAACAGAGAAAGATAGATCAAAGAATATATAGACTAAGAAAGAGATCAATGGAATATGTCATGCCAGTATTATTTTGAGCATAAAGGATTTGATTCAAGCATAGTGAGTTGCTAATTTTTACAGATCAAAGTTTACTATTGCTTATTAATATTTTTAACAGAGAAATCTCTTAACCAAGTGGATTTAACTATCCTATATGTAAAACCTAGACTTAGGTGACATTCCAAAAGAGTGTTTTAAGACCTCTAAAAAAGTCACTCCTAACAGGGTGAAGCTCTTAAAATATTTGAGGTAAATCCCCTAATAGGGTCACATTTTGCAAATGTGTTTGTAATCTTTAACACGATAAGTTCTTAATCGAGCATACTTTAGAATGGTACAATTTTTATTTTGGGTTATAATTCCCATAGAGGTTTTTCCTAAATTAGATTTCCTAATTAAATCCTATGTCAATCAGTTACATCATGTGTGACTGAGTTAATCTAATGTTTCTAAGTTTGAATGATCGACTACTGCTTATATTATTTGGTGAATTGGTTATTTACTATATTTTGTACTTACCGAGTGAATCAGTGAATTTAGTTTTAAGAGTTTAAGCTTTGAATTGTCTGATTCACCCCCCCTCAGGGGGACCAACAATTGGTATCAAAGATTTTTTACTTTGAAGTGATAAGTTTAAAGGACTTGAGCTAAGATCTAAAGATGTATAAGAGGGAAGCACCAAAGTTGAATATGGATCATTTCTCTACATGGAAAAGTAGAATGGAGTTACATGTTTATGGAGTAGGAGAATATGCACTTTACTATGTTGAGAATGAATATATTTCACTGACTACTGCACCTTTGACTATTAGTGAGAAAAGATAGAAAGCTGAGCATACACAAGTCATGATTGAGATTAAATCTACACTTATCGACCAGGAATATGATGAACTTGATGGTTGTACTACTCTGAAACATATGTGGGATAAGATTGTTTTGACCTAATGTGGAGATCAGCATGTTCAGAAGGCTAAATTAGAAAGTTTGAGAGAAAATTTTGACTCTATGAGGATGAAGGAAGGAGAAAACATATTACAATATAGTTCAAGACTTAAAGAGACTATTAATTATATCATAGGATCTGGTGGTAACATAACAGACGATGATGTGACAAGAAAAATGTTGAGAACTCTACTACAGATTTATGCTATTTGTGTATATTCTATACAAGAGATGAGATCTATACCTCAGATGAATATTTCACTAGATGCTACTATTTGTAAGTTAACTGCATTTGAACTTAATGATTTTGACAATAGTGGGCCTACAATTTATAAGGTTGAATCTACATTTAAGTCTACTTTAGAGATGAGAAAGGCTAGAGAAGCTACTTCTAGAGATGGTTATTTGAGCAGTGCTAGTGAGAAATTCTATAGTTGCACTAAAGGACTTGATGAGCTATTTATTGAATGTGAGGAGAATGAAAGAGAATTTGAAGCTTTTTTGGCTAGAAGGCTACAAAGAGGCAAAGGAAAATACCGAGGTAGGTTACCCTTGAAATGTTTTAATTGTGATAAAATTGGTCACTTTGCATCTAACTATCCAGAGAATGATAAGGAGGAAAAGAAAGATAAGGACAAGAGATAAAACAGATTCAGGAGATACAAAGACTACAAAACAAAGGTAATAAATATTGTTATATTTATAATGAAGGACAAAGTGATAATGATTCTATTGAGAGAAATGAGGAAAAATAAGTTGTTTATGTTTCTATAAAAGATGATTCTGATGAAGAAATATCTAGATCCATAATATCACAAGTAAGTAAGAATAAAACATGGATTATAGATAGTGGTTGTTCACATCAGATGACTGATGACATAATTAAGTTTATTTCCTTGGAAAAACATGATGGAGGTTATGTTAGATTTGGTAATGATGCTCCATACCCTGTGAAAGGAAAATGATCTATAATTCTACTAAATAACACAATATGTGATGATTTCTATTGGGTTCAAGGATTAAAGTATAATTTTTTGAGTGTTGTACAACTTAACAATATAGGTCACCGACTGGAATTTCAATATGGAAGAGTGCAAGTATTCGATGGGAAGAGAAATCTAAAGATAATATTTTTTTATCTTGATACTTCTATGAAGAGTTTTCTATTTGATAAAGTTGAAGATGTTTGGTTATGGAACAAAAGGCTTTGTCATGTTATTTTTGACAACTTAATCAAAGTGAGTAAGAAGAATAGAGTAAGAGAACTACCGAGACTTGAAAAACTAGAGAATGCTATGTACAGATAATGTCAGATGGGTAAGATGACTAAATCTAGTTTTGCAAGAAAGACTTATGTTACACAAGGTATTTTGGATTTAGTTCATACTCATTTATGTGGACCAATGAGAACTCAAATTTATTATGGAGATGTATATTTCATTTTATTTGTCGATGATTATTCCAGAATGATGTTTGTAATGTTATTAAAAGAAAAATTTGACGCATTTCAAATGTTTAAGTGGTATAAGACCTGAATTGAAAAAGAAATTGGAAGACAATTGAAATGTCTAAGATTCGAAAGAGGAGGCGAGTTTACTTCTGATGAGTTTACATTGTTTTGTAATGAGAATGGTATAAAGAGACAATTGTTAGCATCAAGGACACCAAAACATAATGGAATTTTTGAGAGAAGAAACAAATCCATTTTTGATTGTGCTAGGACACTGATGATTAAAAAAGGAGTTTCACAGAACTTCTAGAGGGAAGTTGTGAGTACTTCTGTTTACACATTGAATCGAGTACAAATGAAGAAAGGTACCACCAAGAAACCTTATGAAATATGGTATGATCACAAAACTAATGTTAGTTACTTTAAAATCTTTGGGAGCAAATGTTATATTATGAAATATTATAGAGAAGGAAAGTTTGATTCAAAAGGAGATGAAGGGATATTCTTAGGATATTCTACAAAGAGTAAAGCTTACAAATATTTGAACAAGTTTAATAAGAAAATGGTGGAAAGTGCAAATGTGAGAATTGATGATTTTTTAGAAAGGACTGAGGAAGACAGTAAGAAGGAACCTAATGATTATGAGAAGTTTTTATATGTACAACATGATGCACCTGAAACTTTACCAAGAGCACCTACCGAGGAGGAAATTGTACAAGAAGTTCCACAACCAAATGTTGATGTTGATGAACCGAGACCTACCGAGCCTGTTTTGGAAAAGTATGTGAGAAGGCTCCATTCCCTGAGCAAGATTATTGGAAATAAGGAAGTTGGAGTGATGACAAGGAGCAAGGACAAAGAAAATACATGTTTGATATCTTCATTTGAGCCAAAGAAAGTTATAGAAGCATTGTATAATGAGGATTGGATGAGAGCTATGAAAGAAGAGTATGATCAAATTTAGAAGAACAAGACATGGACTTTATTGCCCAGGCCTAAAGACAAAAATGTGATTGGTACTAAATGGATTTTCAGAAACAAACTGAATGAGCATGGAGAGGTTATCAGAAATAAAGCTAGATTAGTTTACAAAGGTTATGCACAAGAAGAAGGAATTGACTATGGAGAGACTTTTGCACCTGCTGCTAGAATGGAAGGAGTTAGAATACATCTAGCATATGGTTCTTACAAAGGATTCAAAGTTTATCAGATTGATGTTAAGGTTGTATTTCTTAATGGGATACTTGAGGAAGAAGTATACATTGAGCAACCAGAGGGATTCATTGAGAGAAAAAACAAGAACAAGGTATGTAAGTTACATAAAGATTTATATGGATTGGAATAAGCACCCCGAGAATGGTATGAGATAGTGCACTCTTATCTAATCAAAATAGGATTTCAAAGAACAAGTGACAAAATTAATGTTTACTTGAAGTGTGGTAGTGAGAATAAAGTTTTGATTTCTGAAATGTTTGTTGATAATATTATATTTGGAGGCAATGGAACTTTATGTAAAGGATTTGATGATGAGATGAGAAAAGAGTTTGAGATGTCAATGATTTGTGAGATTAAATTATAGCTAGGTCTACAGATACAAAAATTTACTGGAGGAATCTATATTATACAAGCCAAGTATATCAAAGAGATTCTTAAAACATTTGGTTTGGAAGATTCCAATCCTATTGGAACACCGATGGTCACTGGATGTAAATTATCTAAAGAGTATGAAACACAAGAGGTAGATAATACTCTTTACCGATCCATGATTGGAAAATTGTAGTATGTTGTTCACAACGGACATGATATGGCACATGCTGTTGGAATTGTTTCATGATTTTCTTCTAATCCAAAGGAAACACACATGTCTACAACAAAAAGGATTTTGAGATACCTGAAAGGAACATAAGAGTTTGGATTACTATACAAGAAAGGAGGTACTTTTTGATTTGCAAGTATACACTGATGCAGATTAGGATGGGAATGTTGATGATAGAAAAAGTACTAGTGGAGGAGCATTATTTCTAGGAGAAATGTTGGCTACACGGTTGAGAAATAAACAAAGTTGTATTTTATAGTCCACTATCGAGGCTAAATATGTTGCTGCTGGTATGAATTGTGCAAACATAGTATGGATTAAGAAATTACTTGAAGGTATGTAAGAAGAGATCATAGATCTGATTACTATTTTTTGTGATAATACAAGTGCTAATAACATATCAAAGAACCTAGCTATGCATTCAAAGACCAAACACATTTCTATCAAGTATCACCACTTGAGAGAACAAGTTCAAGAGAATAATATGAAGTTGGAATATATGAATTCAAAGGAAAAAATGACTGATATCTTTACAAAGCTACTACCTAAGGATGCTTTTGAGACTAAGAGGTAAATTAGGGGTTGTTCCCCTATCCAATGTTCACTAAGGAGCATGATGCATGCTGCATCAATTCTATATTTCATTAGAATAACTATTTCTGAATTGATGTTAGTATGACACACTTTAGGTGATGCCTGAAGTTGTGAAAAGACTTTTGTATGCAATATTTTATGAGTATATGTAATGTATAATCCACTACTCAAACAATTTTTGAGGAGTATGAATTTTTGGCATTGTTGTCAAAGAGGGAGAATAACGAATTGATGACATTTATCTACAAAGAGATATTGAGGGAGAAGAATGAATCACAAATATATATTCTTGAAGGAGATTCAAAATGTATGTTACATAAACAAAGGATTTATCCAAGTGGGAGAAACAAATAAAAAATATTAAAGTGGAAACAAATATATCAACTTAGAGGGAGTATAGTTATGTATTTGAGAGCTTCCATCATCAATTTCTATAACACTGTTATAGTGGTTTCCATCAATGCTAAAGAGGGAGATTATTGATTAACTGATGTTTATCTGATAGAGATGATGAAGACCGAGTGATACCGAGTATCATGATTATAGAAATGATTAGATTAGTTATTGTTTTGTCATTGATGTCAAGCAATTGATTAATTGATTTTTATTGTGTTACGATATATTAAGAGGAGAAGTTAAATGGGTGACAAATACAGATCAGATAATGATGAAGTAATGATGTTTTAGTTGTTTTCTACTATATATTTGATGTTATCAAATTGGTATGTTTGATTGATTAAGTCAGGAACTACAATTAATTAAGTTATGACTAAAAGAGATAATTTACTGAGCTAGGCTAAGTCATTCAATAGAATGTAATGTGATTTGGTTACGATTACTGAGCACGAAGAGCAAGTTAGACATCGAGCTGTGATGAAGTCAGTTACTAAGTTACAGAGCAATTTTTACGGAGTACAATATACATATATTAAATGATGATTTAATGAAAAGCTATGATGAGCTAGATGAGGAAATGAATTAAATAATTTTTGTTAAAAGATCTACAAATGGGAAAATTCAATATGAAGATCTAAGGCGAAGATCAAGGGGTTAAACAGAAAAGTGAAAGTTCCAAGAAAAGTTACAAGTTTTGACGTAAAAGTGATTTGGTTTACCAAGTTGAGAAATTGAATAAGATGATAGAATGAATGAGCGCAAAGGAAGGAAAATCAAATTAAGAAGATTAAGAGGCAAAAGTATCTCTATATAAGGAATAAGATTTACATAGAGTAGAGACTACTAGCAAATTGAGAAAAACAAGGAAAGAAGCTGAAGAACAACATTTACTGAGCATAACAGAGAAAGACAGATCAAAGAATCTATAGATAGAGAAAGAGATCAATAGAGTATGTGATGCCAATATTTGTTTGAGCATAAAGGATTTGATTCAATCATAGTGAGTTGCTAATTTTTATAGATCAAAGTTTACTTTTGCTTATTAATATTTTTAACAGAGAAATCTCTTAACCGAGTGGATTTAACTGTAGTATATGTAAAACCTAGACTTAGGTGACATCCCAAAAGAGTGCTTGAAGACCTCTAACAAGGCCACACCTAATAGGGTGAAGATCTTAATAGATCTAAGGTAAATCCCCTAATAGGGTCACATTTAGCAAATGTGTTTCTAATCTTTAACATGATAAGTTCTTAATTGAGCGTACTTCAGAATGGTACATTTTTTTTATTGTTTTGGGTTACAATTCCCATAGAGGGTTTTCCCAAATTGGGTTTCCTCATTAAATCCTATGTAAATAAGTTATATCATGTGTGAATGAGTTAATCTGATGTTGCTAAGTTTGAATGATTAACTGATGCTTATGTTGTTTGGTGAATTGGTTATTTACTGTATTCAGTACTTATCGAGTGAATCAATGAGTTCAGTTTTAAGCGTTTACATTTTAAATTGTTTGAATCACCCCCTCTTAGTGGGACCAACATCAACATATTTAGAGTGAGCTATATCATCAAGGAAATCATCTTTAAGATTTTCCTTTATATCAAGGGGTCCATCGTTAGTATTAATAGGAACAATAGAATCTTGAGGAGAATTAGTATCATGAGGGGGAGTAAGAGAAAGCAAGGGTTCTTGAGATAAATATGGAGGATCATGACAAGTATATGATGGGATGCTTTGATCTTGACATGGAAGAGGACCATTAGATGGAGTAGAAAGGGTACTTTTCTCTTGATTTTGAATAGGTTCATTGGTAATGGTGGAAGGGATATCGTGATCTTACTTAGGAGGGGGATTAGGAATAAGGATTGGAGGAATAATTTTCTCTTGATATGTAAGGGAATCTTCTTGGAAGAAATTGAAAGGTATGAGTGGGTCATAATGGGACTCTAGGGAGATGGCATCTTGGTCATATGTTGGAGGGGATTGGATAGTATCTTGATCTTGATCTTGATCTTATCTAGGACTTGTTTCTTCACACTTTGGATTATCCTCTCGACATGGAGCCACTTCTAAGGACAAGGTAGGATTTTGGATATGTATGGGGGATTCTTGGATGGATTTAATGTTTTGGAATGATGAGGAATTATTTTAAATGGGATTCTTGGGAGAAGGTATTATTGGAACCAAAGTGCATGATGGAATAAGATCTAGGAATTTTGAAGCATGGGAGGTGTTTGTATCAAGACTTGGATTAGCTTGGATTTATTTTAGAGATAGCCCTTGAGGGTCAACATGGTCAAAATAGTCAACTTGAAAGGTGTCATAATTAGGCTCATTATTTGATGAAGGTGGCGTGGATTTTTTTTGAGAGGCTTTAGGAGATAAATGAACTGTAGAAGATGTGGATGCTACATGTGGACCATTTCTAGACATAGGTTCATGATTTTGGTCATGCTTGGGAATTGTGTCATGTTCTTATTTACATGAACCATTAGGATCTTCAATTTCAATTATACCATCTTCAAGGAGATCTTGGATTTTATGTTCAACTCTATGTAATTTGAAGTTTTTTCCTTGTTATGTCTATTTTATGCATATAGTTACTCAAAAAGTCACATCTCCATGTGGTCTCTTTAAGCAACATGATAAGATTAATTGTTAGTAATAACTTAGAGAGGTAGGGGGGGGTGAATCAGTGGCCTAAAAAATAATGCAATTAATCAACCCAAAAAATTAGTACCAAAATATTAAGCCTCTAGTTATCTTCGGTACTATAAGATGAATTCCTTCAAATATACTTATTAAATAACTACTGCTCGGAGTACTTTGTTAAACCTTATTCTTTATGTTTACCAAATAATAGTCTTTCATGTGGAAACCATGTTAAAGGAAAAACCACTTGGGATCAGTAACCCAAAATTTTCACTCTTCCAAAGTGAGATTGGTGAAGAGCCAACCCTGTTAAAGGTTACAAACACACTGTTAGGTGTGACCTTGTTAGAGGATTTAAAGGATTAGTTTGTCACTTGATATTGGGCATTTCTATGCTACCTTCCTTGTCCAAACTCTTCTAGTTTGTCAAATGGTATTTGGCATCTCATGCTATCTTCATGATCAAAATTTTTGATGCTCCTTGGGATGTAGCTCAATATAGAAAGGATCTTTAAATCCTTCTCAGTTAAGAGACTTTCTAAATCAATGGTTAAACTGAAATAGTATGATCTATTCACATATACAACTTATACTTGCAGATTTTAGATCTATTGTAAGCTCAATTTACCTTTCTGATCAATGTATCCTTTTAATACCTTTGCTCCACTTTTGTTCCACGAGGTGATGCTATGCTCTATTGCTCGGTGTCCGCAGAAATCTTTAACTCTTTCCTCAACTTGATTGATCAAGACTGTATGAAGTTGTTCTTCAAAAATTTATGTTCAACATCCTCTTTTTAATTCACTCCCCTTAATTTGTAATGAATTAAGTTGTCTCTTTATAGACATGATCTCACCGTTTCTAGGTTCTTGATTTTCTTGATCTTGGTGTGATCCACAATCTTTGCCAATCTGATTTAAAGAATAACTTCCTATTTTATCTCATAGAAATATTCTTTCCAACTGGACAAAACAACTTTAAATCCTTTACTTATCTCTGGCTTTATCTTGTCGATGAAGACAATGATAACTACCAGTTAAGTCTATATTTAGGTTTGACAGCTAGATATTTTTTCATTTCTAAACTCTAGTTAACTTCGATGTTTTAACTCTTTGATAGCTTCGGTCAACACTCCAGTTCTCCTCGGGATTCTCCATTAGGGTTGTCTATCTGTCGGGGTTATCTTTCCTTTGGGGTTGTTTGTCCATTGGGTTACACCATAATTCTGGCCATCGGGTATGCTTGTGATTCTACTCATCAGTAATGCTCATCGAGTTTCTTGCTCAGGCATCACAGTGACTTAACTTTTGGTTATCTCTGTCCGTCGGGTTCCACTAGCCATTGGTGTTTGAAGTCACATAGTGAATGCTTGTCTTTTATGCATTACTAAAAGCATAATATTTATCTCTCTAATTCTCTGAAGTCTTTGACACTTTGATTATAACCAATTAGATTATATCAAGTTGACATTAATGACAATACAATCTATTAATTGATTTAATGTCTTGTAATATCTTTCTGCATTTTAGTGATCAACTTAACATCTTCAAACATTCAATCAGTTACATGTCATCAATCTCTCCCTTTGGTATTGATGGAAACACACTACATTATCATACTATATTATTAATATTACAATATGAAATATAACAGTTTCATCAATCTTTCCTATTGTAGGTATTAATAATGTTTGGATTTTGGTAAGCTCAAATAGTTTTGATTTATTTATTGCAGAGTGGGTTTCTATAATCTTCACTCCCTTCACTAGATAGATGTAGCATCTAATGTCTCTATTCTGATATGTGCTTCTGCCTTGAATTTTCCTCTTCTTGATAATCTGTTTTTCCTTTGACAACAATCTCTCCCTTTGTATGAACTCTCTCTAGTGCAGGGCACATCCTGAAGTTCTTATTTTCTTTCTTTTGTGTTTGTAATAAGGTGCATCCTTGAGATCACCCTTGTGCACATGTGGTTGTGTGGGTTTATGATAAGGTGAAGGACCTATGGTGAGTTATAAACCTAGGTTTCTGAAACCATGGTTAGACCATGTTAGTCTTTTGGTGATTTTAGTGTTTTGTTAGAAGTTTGTGTTTTATGTCCTTAGAATAGGTTCTTGTCATGCTTTGAACCTCTCCCATACCCTTGGGGGTCGGTAAAGTTGGCATTTTCCCAAAATAGAAACTTTCCCATATGTTTCCAAAAAGTTGTCTTTTTGCAAAATGTTGCATGAGCAACTTTTGCAAAATGTTGCTTGAAGAATGAAAACTTCATTGTAACTGACCTCACCAACTTCTTGAAGCATCTGTAATGCCTAGAAAATGCTATTAGGTGATTTGATTCCTTCCATGAAGGTTAGAACTTACTGTGTACGAAGCTTGATGTTCAGATGAGGAAATAGAAGAGTTTTTTGAGTCATTTTGATAGTGTACAACCTAGTACAGATTCATCTTGTGGATCCAGTTGAAGAAATATGTGATGTATTGATTTTCTTGAGCATTCCAGTTGGTTTGAGTTTTTTTGTGAAGTTTGTTAAAAGTTATTGAATTTACTTGCTCATTGTCTGAGAAACCAAACTTTACTGGGTCAGTCACAAAGATGTGATCCTAACTTGAGATTTATCTAGTGGATCTGCTCGGCCACTTGGAAAATAAAAGTTAGGATCATTTTATTTAAGAATCCTAAAGATTAGACACTCAAAGTTAGTCCTAAGATTTATGAGACCAAGCCCTAGGCTAATTATCTCTATGTAATTAACCTAGCTTTCTAGTACAGTCACATGCATGTGTAATATGTGTTTGGAAGGATCTAACTAAGGGTGGTTCTAGAATATTTTGGGGTAGGGGAATCCATCTAAGTCCTTGAATTTACTCCATGAACCCATATTCAACCACTTTGTTAACAAACCAAACCTAACCTAGCTAATTAGGCCTGTGTCCTTTGTGAGAATTGAGGGGTGCAGGAGTGGAGTGAAGTGTTAAGGATTTGAGGGGTTTACAAAATCTATAAAGGGTGTCTAGAAACCCAATCAGATCTATTAGGTCCTTTTTCAGTTGAAAGTTAAGTTCAAAACACCCTCTGGATAGGGCTACAAGGAATCCTAGGCCGTTTAAGGGTTCGACTATCCTTGGGTCTACAAGACCAAATCCATTGGTGGATTCTTGACCCTTGGGGTCTATTTAAATTCTTCAATCACTTAGGACAATATTTCTATGTCTTTGGTGATGGTTTGTACCTTTGTGCTTGGTTTAGGGAAGGTGTCCCTAAAGGATAAATTGCAGAGTTCTACAACTTGGCTTGGAGAGTCAAGACATGATAGGGGAAGCATATTGACCCATTTGTCAAGTCAAAAGACACCCTTGGAAGACATTGGTGGAGTTGGGGTGTTCAAGAAAGGAGTTTCAATATTTGATAAGGAGTTGGAGCCCATTCAGGTCTTCTTGCAGTGCTCTCTACATCAGGTGGTATCAGAGATTGCTAAGAGCTTGGAAGAAGTGAAGAATGGGTGACAGAACAAAAATTTCTCAAGGTGAGGAAGTCCCCACTAGAATATAAAATGTGGAGTTGGCTAAAATTGTCAGAGAACAAGTAGCCAAGAAAAAAAAGATGGAGGAGGAGATAAGGAAGTTGAAGGACCTCCAAACAGAGAAGGAGGAGGGAGGAGATTCTGAAGAAGAAGAGGAAGAAGATATTGAGCAAGATGAAACAAAAAACATACCAGCAGAGCAAGTCAAACTTCTTGAAGCTCTTGAGAGAGTTGGAAGAAGAGATTAGAAATCAAAAATTCCCATGATTTGTGGGAAAATAGATCTTGAAGAATATATGGAATGGGTAGAAGCCTTGGATAATTATTTTGAATGTGATAATATCTCTAAAAATCAGAAGGTCAAAATTGCAAAATCCAAAATGAAGGGCCTTGCATTAAGCTGGTGGAATTTTCTACAAAATGAAAGGATGGAAGAGGAAAAGAACCCTATCTCAACATGGAAGAATATGTTAGTAGAGGTCAAAAGACATTTTATGCCAGAAGACTATGAGATTACCCTGCATAAAAATTTGGAAAATCTAAGACAAAAGGACCTTGATGTGAGTGGATATATTGAGGAGTTTCATAAGATGACCTTGAAGGCCAAAGTCCTAGAGAGTGAGAAACACAAGTTGGAAAGGTACCTAAAAGGGCTGAAATATAGTATTTAAGATGAAATAAGGCTATTCAACCCTGAATCAATACATAAGTGTTTTCAAATGGTACTAAAAATTGAAGAAAAATAGAAGAGGAGAGGAGAGAAAAATAACAAAGGTAAAGGGAATAATTTTAGAGGCAGGGGTAGGTTCAATGGCAGGGGTCCATCTAAAAGGAGTCAAGGGTATTTTAGTAATCATGAGTTAGAAGGAGAGCACAGTAATAGAGGCAGCTTCAGAGGTAGGATATCCAACAGTAGAGGGAGATTTGGTGGAAGAGGACCTAGTGTCTTCACGTAGAAATGCTTTACTTGTAATCAAATTGGACACCAGTCCTTTAGATGTCCTGAAAAGAGTGGCACCAACAGACAAGGAGGGGACAAAAGAGTACAACTCACCCAAGAAGATGACAACCAAAGTGTATACTCCTATCATTCTGCAACTTCAAGACCTGCAAATCAAGAATCAGGAGAATGTCTCATGATGTAAAGGACACTCCTAAGTGTACCTACTACTGTAGAACCACCTCAAACAAAGTCATTCTTCAGAATAAGCTGCAAGGTGAACAATAAGGTATGCAAAGCTATAGTCGATTCTAGATCCACTGATAATATTGCATCTAGCGAGTTAGTCACTAATTTAAAGCTGCATGTAATCCCTCATCATTTCCCTTATAAGGCTTCTTGGTTGACAAAAGAAAAAAAAACTATCATCAATGAGCAAGTTTGGGTAGATTTCAAGATAGGGGAGCATACAGATAGGGTTGTATATGATATCATAGAGATGGATGCATGCCATTTGTTATTAGGTTGGCCTTGTAAATATTATGTAGATGCTAAGCATGATGGAAAGTCCAATGTCTACACTATAGTTAAGGATGTTGTTGAGTATGTGATGAACCCACTCCCTAACTCTGAGAAAGAAAAATATGCTACTAGAACTGTCTTACATATAGGGGAGAAGGAATTAATGAAGGTACTAAAAGAAAGGGATACACCTTGTTATGCCTTAGTAGTAAGGCCCAAAAAGACACCAGTGAAAGAGCCAAAGGTCAAAGTTCCTATTAGGGATGTAGGCCCTAAAGAGGTCAAAGCACTGTTAGACCAGTATAAGGGTATTATAGCTGAGAGCACACCAAAGTATTTTCCACCTAAAAGGGAAGTAAGCACTATATATACTTCATACCAGGGTCCACCCTTCCAAACAAGGCAGCATATAAGATGACCTCCGAACAAAACCAAGAGATAGCAAGATAGATTGAAGAATTGTCTTCAAAAGGCCTCATTAGGAAGAGTGTGAGTCCTTGTGCTATCCCTGCAGTCCTAACACCCAAGAAAGAAGGCACATGGAGATTATGTACAAACTCTAGGGAAATCAATAGGATAACCATCAGATATAGGTTTCCTATGCCTAGATTAGAGGATTTGATGGACTGTTTGGGGGGTGCAAGTTATTACTCCAAGATAGATCTCAAGAGTGGCTATCATTAGATAAGAATCAGAGAAGGAGATAAATGGAAGACAACATCTAAGACCACATAAGGCCTCTATGAATGGCTTGTGATGCCTTTTGGCCTTTCCAATGCTCAAAGCACCTTTATGAGATTGATGAATGAGGTATTGAAGCCTTTTCTTAACAAATTTGTTGTTGTATACCTTGATGACATTTTGATCTTTAGCAGGAGTAGAGAAGAACACCTCAAGCATTTAGACATGGTGATGAGAAAACTCCATGAGGAGAAATTGAAGATAAATAAAGAGAAATGTGTATTCCTTCAAGAAGAACTTGTGTTCTTAGGTTTTTTGATCTAAAAAAATAGTCTCAAAATGAACCTTTCTAAGGTTGAAGTCATCCTCAATTTGCCACCTCCTACTACTCCTTCAGAGGTAAAGATCTTCCATGGTTTATGTAGCTTTTATAGGAAATTCATTAGAAATGTTAGTGGCATATGTGCTACCATTATCAACACCATTAAAGGTGGAAGAAAATGCATATTTTCATGGACTAATGAAGCTAATGAGTCCTTTGAGTTGTAGAAGAAAAAGATTGTAGAGCAGCCTATCCTAGTTCTACCAAAATTTCATTAAGTATTTATAGTAGAATTTGATTCAAGCAATAAAGCCATTGGGGGAGTCTTGAGCTAAGAAGGGAGGCCATTTTATTTTTTTAGTGAGAAGCTAAATGAAGATAAAAAAAATACTCTACTTATGATCTTGAAATGTATGCAATGGTTCAGTCACTTAGGAAATGGAGGCATTATTTGTTGCCCAAGGAGTTTGTAGTATTTACTGATAATCATGCACTTAGCTTTCTGAATAAGTAGGAGAAACTTAATCATAGACATGTGAAGTGGATGGAGTTGTTATAGTCATATACATTTTCTATCAAGCATAAGAAAGGAATTGTAAACAAAGTTGCTGATGCTCTTAGTAGGAGATACCTAACTACCCAAACCATTCAGTTGGAGAGTGTTGGGGTTCATGCCATGAAGGATATGTATGTTAAGGATGAAGACTTCAAAGAGGCTTATCAGATTTATAATGAGATGACAGACAGATACCACACTGATTTCTCAGAGTTTATTGTGCAAGATGGTATTCTTTTCAAGGGTAGCTCATTGTGTGTCCCAAAAGGATCCATGAGAGAGAACATTATTAAAGAAAAGCATTATGGAAGCCTAGCTGGTCACTTCAGGGTGGATAAAATATTGGAGCTGGTTAGAAGGTTCTACCACTGGCCCAAATTGCAGACAGATGTTAGGAGTTTTGTGGAGAGTTGTTCAGTTTGCCAACAAGCCAAAGGGCACACCTCCAATGCAAGGTTGTACACTCCTTTACCCATCCCTTCAAAACCTTGGGATTCAATAAGTATGGAATTTGTCCTAGGTCTTCCTAAGACCAAGTCTGGATTTGATATCATTTATGTTGTAGTTGATATATTTTCAAAGATGGCACACTTCATTCCTTCTAGGACAACCCATGATGCATCCCACATAGGTGGATTATTCTTCAAAGAAGTTGTGAGACTTCATGGACTCCCATTGTCAATCATTTCAGATAGGGATCCTAAGTTCTTAGGCCAATTTTGGAGAAATTTAGGGACAAATGTGTCACTATCCTCTGCATATCACCTATAGTCTGATGGTCAGAATAAAGTCATCAATAGATCCCTTGGAAACCTTTTTAGATGCCTCACACAAGAACATGGAGCCAATTGGGATACTATCATAGCACAAGAAGAATTCTCATTCAATGCTTCAGCTAATCAGAGTATTGGTTTAACTCCATTCTAGATTGTATATGGCACTCACCCTATAGGGGTATTGGAACTCAGGGATATCAAAGACATGGAAAAAAGGAGTGCACTAGCTGAAGAATTTGTAGAAGTGATAGAGAATATCCATGACCAAGTACAGATCAAATTGTAGCATACCACTGAGAAATATAAAGCACAGGCTGAAAAAAAGAGGAGAGACCTACAGTTCAAAGTGGGAGATTTAGTGATGATCCACCTTAAGAAAGAGAGACTGAGCAAATAAAAATAAACAAAGCTTATGATGAAAAAGCTTGGCCCTTTCAAGATTCTGAAGAAATGTGGAAACAATGCCTATAGAATTGATCTACCTTCTCACATTGGCTTATCACCTATTTTCAATGTTATAGATATCTATGCTTACAAAGGTGAAGTTAGTACTACTGATCTTGAAGATACTCTAGAGCCTCCTACACCCCAACCACTCAAGGACATGCCACAAACAACTCCTCCTGAGATTGAAAGCATCCTAGACAAGAGAGTGAACAAGAAAAATAGGAGAGGAACTTACTATGAGTACTTAGTCAAATGGAAAACCCAACCCACTGAAGATGCTATCTGGATGACCCCTGAAGACATTCAGAAGACATGTTATCCACTTGAAGCACTCCCAACTCAAGAAACTTGAGTTACTTTTTCCTTGGGGAGTATGGTGTAGGGCACCTCTTGAAGTCTTATTTTCTTTCTTTTGTGTTTGTAATAAGGTGCATCCTTGAGATCACCCTTGTGTGTGTGTGGTTGTGTGGGTCTATGATGTAAGGTGAAGGACCTAAGGTGAGTTATAAACCTAGGTTCCTGAAACCATGGTTAGACTATGTTAGTCTTTTGGTGATTTTTGTGTTTGGTTAGAAGTTTGTGTTTTATGTACTTAGAATAGGTTCTTGTCATATTTTGAACCTCTCCCACACCCTTGGGGGTCGGTAAAGTTGGAATTTTCCCAAAATAGAAACTTTCCCATATGTTGCCAAAAAGTTGTCTTTTTGCAAAATGTTGCATGAGCAACTTTTGCAAAATGTTGCTCAAAGAATGAAAACTTCATTATAACCGACCTCACCAACTTCTTGAAGCATCTATAACTCCTAGATGATGCTATTAGGCTATCTGATGCCTTCCATGAAGGTTAGAACTTACTGTGTACGGAGCTTGATGTTCCGAGGAGGAAATAAAAGAGTGTTTTGAGTCATTTTGATAGTGTACGGCCTAGTATAGATTCATCTTGTGGATCTAGTTGCAGAAATATGTGATTTATTGAGTTTCTTGAGCATTCTAGTTGGTTTGAGTTGTTTTGTAAAGTTTTTAAAAAGTTATTGAATTTACTTGCTCACTGTTTGAGAAACCAAAGTTTATTGGGTCAGTCACAAAGATGTGATCCTAACTTGAGATTTATCTAGTGGATCTGCTCAGCCACTTGGAAAATAAAATTTAGGATCATGTTATTTAAGAATCCTAAAGCTCAGACACTCAAAGTTAGTCCTAATATTTATGAGACCAAGCCCTAAGCTAATTATCTCTATGTAATTAGCCTGGCTTTCTAGTACAGTCACATGCATGTGCAATATGTGTTTGGAAGGATTGAAATAAGGGTTATTATAGACTATTTTGGGGTAGGGGAATCCATCTAAGTCCTTGTATTTACTCCATGAACCCATCTTTGACCACTTTCTTAACAAACCAAGCCTAACCTAACTAATTAGGCCTATGTGCTTTGTGAGAGTTCAGGGGTGCATGAGTGGAGTGAAGTGTTAAGGATTTGAGTGGCTTAAAAAATCCATAAAGGGTGTCTAGAAACCCAATTAAATCTATTAGATCCTTCTACAGTTGAAATTCAAGTCCAAAAAACCCTCTGGATAGGGCTACAAGGAATCCTAGGCCATTTAAGGGTTCGAATATCCTTGGGTTTACAAGACCAAATCTATTTGTGGATTATTGACCCTTGGGGTCTAATTGAAGTCTTCAATCACTTAGGATAGGAGTTCTTAGTCTCTGGTGAAGGTTTGCACCTTTGTGCTTGGTTTAGGGAAGGTGTCCCTAAAGGATAAATTGCAGAGTTCTACAACTTGGCTTGGAGAGTCAAGATAGGATAGGGGAAGCATATTAAACCCTTTGGCAAGTCAAAAGACACCCTTGGAAGACATTGGTGGAGTTGGGGTGTTAAAGAAAGGATTTTTAATAGTTGATAAGGATTTGGAGCCCATTCAGGTCTTCTTACACTGCTCTCTACATCACTCTCCTTTTGTTACTTCTCTCCATAAGATGGATATTTCATATGTAATCAATTTATCTCCCTTTTAATATTGATTATCTCTTCCTTTTGATTCCTAATATCTCTCCCTTGAGATAATCTGATAAACAGATAATATGATAATGCTATAATCTCTCCCTTTGACAACAATGCCAAACAAGTTTCTTTTATATTATATTTTATCCCTTTATATAATATATTCCTTGAATTTCCCTATCCAATAGCAATACAATGTCTCTTATGTTTAGTGTAGACTTGTACCTTTCTATGTATAGATGTATCTATTTCTATTCATGTCGGTGTTTGCATTACCATGAATGATCTTCTAAGTATGTGTAGGCTGATGCAACCTCCTAGTCAGCTTGCTGACCAATAGACAAGGGTTTGACCCCTAGTCTCTGTCTCAGGTATTCAAATGTATGTTTTGGTAATGGATTTGTGAATATATCAGAAAATTGTTCCTTTGATTGAGAATATTCCAGTATCACCTCCTTTGCTTGCACTTGTTCTCTTCGATAGTGATACTTGACAAAAATATTCTTAGTCTTAGCATGCATGACTGGATTCTTAGAAATGTTAATTGCACTAGTATTATCATAATAGATAATTAATGGTTCAAGAATATTCATATTCATACCTTCTAGCAACTATTTGATCCATGCAATATCGGAGCAATTTGCAGCAGTAGCCACATACTCTACTTCTACAGTAGACTAAGAAATGCATCCTTGCTTCTTGCTGATCCATGTGACAAGTTTGTCACCCATGAAGAATGCTCCTCCAGTTGTGCTCTTTTGGTCATCAATGTTTACATCCCAATCAACATCTATATAGAATTGTGCTCAAATTTTCCTTCTCTTTTATAGCACAAGCCATAGTCCTTGATGTTCTTCAGATATCTAAGAATTCTCTTGATAATAGTCATATGTGATTCTTTGGGATTAGCAGAGAATCTTACACCTATTCCAACTACATGTGCTATATCTAGTCTAGTATGAACACCGTATGTTAGTTTTCCAAACATTGATCTATACAAGGTCTAATTTAACTCATTTGATTTGTCTTCTTTTGTTAGCTTACATCTGGTAGCCATAGGTGTTCCAACTGGTTTGGAATCTTCCATCTTGAATATCTTCAGCACTTCCTTGATTTATTTGGACTGAGTGATATATATGCCTGCATCTTGTTAAAGAATCTATAGACCAAGAAAGAATTTGATCTCCCCAAACATAGATATTTCAAATTCTTTACTCATTTCATTAGAAAAGGATTTGCATAACATTTTATTTCCCCCAAAAATGATATCATCAGCAAAAATTTCAACAATCAGAATATTACCATCGGTATCTTCTTTTAAGTACAACTTGCTATTTTCACTTGTTCTTACAAATTTAATGCTAATGAGATAGGAGTGAAGTATTTCATACCAGGCTCTAGGTACTTGTTTCAATCCATACAAGGCTTTATGTAGTCTACATACCATGTTTCTCTTATCTGGATCAGAAAACCCTTCTGGTTGTTCAATGTGTACCTCTTCTTCTAGTATTCCATTTAGGAATGTAGATTTGACATCCATCTGGTATACCTTGAATCTTTTGAATGCATCATAAGAAAGTAAGATTATAACTCCTTCTAGTCTAGCAATGGGTGCAAAGTTTTCTCCATAATCAATACCTTCTTCTTGTGCATAGCCCTTGCATACTAACCTTGCTTTGTTTCTTGTGACCTCTCCATTCTCATTCATCTTGTTTCTGGATATCCATTTGGTACCAATGACATTTTTGTCATCTGGTCTCAATAATAGTGTCCATGTACTATTCTTGTCAATCTATTCTATTTCTTCATTCGTAGCACTAACCCCTTCTTCATTCTCAAGTGCAGTTTAACAGATTTAGGCTCAAAATCATAAAGTAAACATCTAGTGTTTAGTGACTTACTTCTTGTTCTCATTCTAGCCTTCTTGTTTCCTATTATTTGATTTTGTGGATGATGTCTTCTGAAATACTTGGAAAGTTTTAGTTCAGCTCTATTTTCATCATTTTGATCATCTTCTTGACGTTCGTTCTGATTTCCATCGTTCGGAACATCATCTTGAGGATTTTCCTAATTTTTGGTAATTGCAGCCTGATGCTTAAGTGGAATTTTCTGTCGCTCGAAAGTGATACACTGTTACTTAGGTAGAGTGTCAGGTTTTGTATAAACAAACCTATTGTAGTCCTTTGGTTCTCTTCTTCTTTCCTTATCATTATTTTATGCAAATTCATCTATTTTTACATTTGCACTTTCAATGATCTTGTTAGATGACTTGTTAACACATTTATAAGCCTTGATTTTGGTTGAATACCCTAGAAAGATACCTTCTTCACTTTTGGAGTCAATTTTTCCATTTCTATCATCCTTCAAAATATAACATTGACTACCAAAGATTCTGAAGTAACTTACATTGGGTGTATGACCATACCAAAGCTCATAGAGCATCTTCTTTGTGTCCTTCTTCAGTTGTACTCTATTCAATGTGTTGACAACAGTACTGACAACTTCCCTCTAGAAATTTTGAGTGATGCTCTTCTCAATCATCAATGTTCTTGCACATTCAAAAATTGATGTATTTTTTTTTTTTGCAATTCCATTTTGCTATGGTGTTCTCAGTGAAGAAACCTGTCTTTTAATTCCATGGTCATTGCAATAGTTAGTGAATTCATCTGAAATAAATTCCCCTCCTCTATCTGAACTTAAGCATTTCAATTTCTTATCACTTTGTTTTTCTACCATAGCCTTATACCATTTAAATATCTTGATTGCTTCTGATTTATCTTTTAAGAACATAATTGTCATCATTCTAGAATAATCATCAACAAAGAGAATAAAATACGTATCTCCATTCTAACTCTTTGTTCTCATGGATCCACATAGATATGTATGGACTAATTCTAGAAATGCATTAATGTATGGGTTTTACTCTTGAAAATAGACTTTGTCATCTTACCTTTTTGACAATTCTTGTACATTATATGCTCGGGATTATTCATGCTTGGTAAGCCTCTAACATTCCTTTTATTGCTTATATTTATCCTATTGTCAAAATTCACATGACACAATCTTTTGTGCCAGAGCCATATGTCTTCGTTTCTAGCCATTAAACAAGTAGTGTTAATGTCATCAAGATAGAAAAGGTTACCTTTTTTTTTCTCACTAGTTCCGATCAACCTTCCTGATTCATTGAAGATCTTTGCCTTCTTATTCTCAAATGCTACTCTATGACCTATATTGTTCAGCTGTGAAACACTTAACAAATTATAATTTAGTCCTTTTACCTAGTAAGCATTTTCACATTTGATCAGGTTATTCAACATTATAGTTCCTTTACCTTCAACTAGACAAGGTGTATCATTTCCCATTCTTACTGAACCACCATTCTAGTATTCAAAAGTCTCAAACTTTTGTTTTTCACCAGTCATATGGTGAGTGCAGCCACTATCTATGATCCAGACATCATACTTACTAACCTTAGATATGAGTGCAATTTCTACATACCTTTCTTCTTCTTTGTCTAAATCATCCTTCATGGCTACAAATACCATCTCAATGTCTTCTTCTAATTCGTTATCAGTGTCATCAACACTTTTCTCAGCTAGGTAACAAGCTTTCTTCCCTTTGTCCTTGTAGTCTTGGGTATCTCTTTTGTCAGATTATCGGTTGCTTCAGTAATCTCTGTTATCACCTCTATCAAACTTATTCTCATATGATCTGTCATTACTTCTGTCATATTTTCTTTTGTTTGGACATCTTGCAGCAAAGTGTCCAACCTCTTTACAATTGAAACATAAAAGTGGTAATTTAGCTTTGTATCTACCTTTTCCTCTCTGCAATCTTCTTGCCATTAGTGCTTCAATCTCATCAAGTCCTTGATCCTCATTATCACTTTCAATATCATTTCTAATAGCATTTCTATGGCTTGAATTTCTTATTTTCAAAGAAGATTTGAATGCAAATTCTATAGATGGTAACACACTATTATTAAAGTTATTCATCTCAAATGAAATCAGTCTACCAATTAGACTATCTAGAGTAAATGTATTATTTGCAACAACTCTCATTTCTTGAATAATAGAAACTCTAATTGAATATATAGGCAGTAAGGTTCTTAAGATTTTACTTACCACTGTCTCCTCTTCAATTACACCTCCAACTCCTTAGATAGCATTGACTACCTCTTTGATTCTACAACTATACTGAGTGATATTTTCTCCTTCTTTAATCCTCAGGTCATCAAACCTCCCTCTTAGAATTTATGCCTTGGCTCTTAGTACATTAGCATCTCCTCCATGTACTAGCTTCAATTGATCCCACATTTTCTTTGCAGAGGTGCAGGTTTTGACATCTTCAAACTCAACATTGGAGAGTGATGAGGAAAGTTCTATCATCACGCAATTATGCTCATGATTTTCTCTTAATTTCTCAAGAGTGTGAGGTCTTGTAGGCAACACATATTCAGTATCAAGGTGTTGAGTAAAATCATTACCAATACCTAATAGGTGGAGTCTTATTCTACTTTGCCATGATGCAAAGTTGTCTTTATTCAAATTGGGCACAAATCATCTGTTCATCTTGTGATCTTTTTCTTGAGCTGTTAAACTCCCTTTCAAAGCACACAAGCTCTGATACCAATTGTTAGTAATAATTGAGGGGGGGGGGGGGGGGGGGGCGTGAATCAGTGGCCTAAAAAATAATCCAATTAATCAATCCAAAAAATTGGTACCACAATATTAAACGTCTAGTTATCTTCAGTCCTATAAGATGAATGCCTTAAAATATACTTATTTCTTGAAGTGCTTTGTTAAACCTTATTCTTTATGTTTACCAAATAAAAGTCTTTCAATTTATCAAAAAAATAGTAAATTACTTAGAGTATGCCGATCAATCTAGGTTATCTATGTGTAATGCAAAACACTAAAGTAATGAATCATAAACACATTGACACATGGATTTTTAACACGGAAACCCTGTTAAGGGAAAAACCACTTGGGACCGGTAACCCAAAATTTTCACTCTTCTGAAGTGAGCTCGGTGAAGAGACAACCCTATTAAAGGTTACAAACACACTATTAGGTGTGACCTTTTTAGAGGTTTTAAAGGATTAGTTTGTCACTTGATATCGAGCATTTCTATGCTACCTTCCTTGTCCAAACTCTTCTAGTTTGTCAAATGGTATCTGGAATCTCATGCTATCTTCATGATCAAACTTTTTGATACTCCTTGGGATGTAACTCAATATAGAAAGATCTTTAAATCCTGCTCGGTTAAGATACTTTCTGAATCAATGGTTAAACTGAAACAGTAGATCTATTCACATATAAAAATTATACTTGCATATTTTTAGATCTATTGTAAGCTCAATTTACCTTTCATATCTATGTATCCTTTTAATACCTTTGCTCCACTTTTGTTTTTGCTCGGTCATGCTATGCTCTATTGCTCAATGTTTGCATAAATATTTAGCTCTTTCCTCAGCTTGATTGAGCAGGACTGTATGAAGTTGTTCTCCATCATTTTATCTTCAACATCATCTTTTTCATTCACTCCCCTTAATTCATAATTATTAGCATATAGATTTGTCTTTCTATAAATTATCAATTAATTTCTCTAATCCAATGAAAAACAACAATCTAAAACTAATAGTTGAATTATAATATTTAGACTTATAATTCTCTGAATTAAGGTATAGCTCCCTATTTGATCTTCAATGAATTTTGATAATCATAAATTGCTTTCGCAAACACACACTTTTAACTAGAAAGTGAATAAGGCTTTTGCATCATTTCATACATCAACATGTCATGAAAGCTAAATGAAAGATAGATATATCAACACTAAATGAAACTCATAGACTTCAATTTCAGAACTTACTAAAAATAAGACTATACTAAAGCAAACTACAAATAAATCCACTTGAAAATAGATTCCCGATATTCAAGAAATATCCCAACGGAGATCAATATGCTAATATAAACCAACAGATTCACACAACATAAAATTTTGTTCCATTCATATCAAAAAAATACTTCCAAGTTTCTTTCTTGATTAACAAACTAACTGAAAAAATGCTAAAAACTATTAAGTCTTTCCCTAACTTAACCAAAATTACTATCATCCATATATGAATTATCCTTTCTATATAAATAGCCACCAGTCTTCAGAAATAGTAACTGCCATCATGCGATACACTCTACAAGATTCAATATAACTATTTTTCTTTAGAAAACTGCCCAAACCAAAGAAAACATAAACTAAGAAAAAATACAACTACTCTATGATCTGTGAAGCATGATCACAGAGTGGTGGATGCGCTAGATCCCTTTGATTAGTTTTGTGAGGTGTCAATAATATGAGAGCTCCTCCATTATTTATGTTCCTTTGCAATGCTGGTGATCATGGACTGATGTCGCAGGGTAATGTGAATTACCCTTTTCTTCAATAATTTTTTATCCCTCTAGACCTAGGCAATTTTTTGTATATGTGCCTCAAGGTGATCAGTACATACTACCAGCATAGCTTCCACACTGGAAAGGGCCTTGAAATCATCTGGGTTAATGTCTTTAGTATCTCTGACAGCGGAAATCTAATGTTCAAACTCCAGTAGCAATTCCTTTTCTCCTTTGATACTTTGAGTATCTTCTTTTATAAGTGAAACATTCAAACATTTGAGATCTTTTTGCATGGTGTCCATCAACCCCTTTGATTCAATCAACAGATAGGTGGTCCTATCATGACCAAATTTAATAATGGAGTTCCTCCACTCAATACTCTTGATGGAGACATAGAGAGTATCTTCGTCTAGTCCTGGAATAGGCTTCTCAGTCAGGAATTTACTCACCCCGTATTTCTCTATCTCGTAGTGCTGATTAGTCTCTTCTAGCCATTTTTTGTTCTCCTTTTCCCACTCTGCTGATTCCACTAGAATCTCAACAAAAATTGAACTGACAACTTCGTGAGTCTTAAACAACTGATTGATATAATTGCTTCCTTTCTGTACCATGGCTTGGATCCATTTAGTGTAGGCATCCGCAATCAGTTTGTTTTTCTGAATTTGATCCAGGGTTTTCCTAACCTCTGGTGAACATGGATCAAATGACTATGAAGCTATAGTCAAAGGGAGAGGATTAGGGTCCCAAAATTCCTAAATGAATTCAACCATCTTTTTGATTGTTGCTATCAACTCATTCTTATCCTTTTCATCCTTAAAAGACTTGTGTATAATATTTTTTATAGAATTTTCCAAGTGTTTTACATAAGCCACTCTGGTCGCATATCCAAGATCTATCTTCTCAACTATGAAGTCATCTATAGTAGCTTCAAAGAGTTCCTTATCATTATTGGGGAATGCATGTTCAACATACCAGTGCCCTATTTTTTCATCAATGTCCACCCTGGACTCTAATCTGGTCCTTTTTGGTTTCTCCGAGGAACCTCGACATTTGCATACCATATCTTCAACTGGTAGTGTTATTGGAAGGACATTTTTTTTTCTGATGGATGTTTATAACCATTTAAAAGTGGGAACTAGTGACTGTTGAGAATCTACCATTGCCTATGTTGGACTGATGGGCATAGAAATCATAGAATCTTTAACTCCCTGCTGATTATCCTTTTCAGAAACAAATTCTTCTAATATAGAGAACTGTGTGTTGTCATTTGCCATCAAGATATGCATCTCCTCAAGACTAATCACTTCCCTTTCTTTGAATGGCTTGATTTCTTCTTTGAGAGCCTTTGTCCTAGAAGTCCTCATGGGTGGAACAAGATGAGGAGACTTTCGCTTCTTATTTTTAGATTCAACAAGTTTTTTAGTTTTAGATTTAGATGGACCTGCAATACTAACATTTTCATTAGAACTTGGGATAGATTTTTCAACATGAGCTTTAAGAATTGTTCCTCTAGTATTGTGCCTTTTGTGAGGAGGTGGATTTTTATTGGAAATCCATCTTTCAGTTCTTTTTATAACACTGAGAGTCTTGATGTGGATACTCTCTCTTTCCTTTATGTTCCAGTAAATTTTAGGGAGTGGCAAACCCTGAACCTTCTCTTTATACCGTTCATCAATTATCTCTTCATCTTCCCCCACTTCTATTATATTGGCATCAATGCCTATATGCAGATTAACTATTTGGCCAAGTGTAAATATGCACCATAATCTTCTTTTGACTTCAAAATCATCCTCGCTATTTTACCAGAAATCCTCCATTTCAGGGACATGGCGGAATTCATAAGCTAAACTAAAATTCTGCACAACATATGCCCTGATGTCAAAATCTCTCCTAGCCTAAAAGGTTTTTAGTTTCAGTTTGTTCAATTCTTTCTCCAAATTAAGAGCATGAGAGGAATTATTACAGGAATAAAAACCAAGTTCTATAGGAAAACTAGATTTAGCTCTTCTCTTCCTTTCTTTGAGGTCTTTGTGTACATGGGATAACTAGCGATCAACCTCAGTTATAACATGCAAATCCAGAGCATATCTAGGAAATTTGAATGGTTCTACTTCAAATCCGCCAACTCTTATATAAGTAAACCTTCTGAATTGTATGAAGATACTCCCAAAAACATTAACAAATTTCTTAGCCTCCTCTGACATTCTCTGCTCAATGTTCCTCTGCAGTTAAAAAATCAACCTTCCTAGAAAAACACCATTTACTTTCATAAAACTGTCAACATGAAATTCCTTCTATAGATGGGGATAATAATCATACACCTTCATATTGGGAATATGTAATTCATTATATAAACCATCCCACTTTCTAGTACAAGGCAACACACAGAACAAATAAGAAGACATATAGAAACCACCGGCCTTTTCTGAATAATTTGCTAGTTGATGATGAAGCTCATGAACAATACAGTCTGTCCAATCAATGAAATTTTCTCCTCCTAAATTTATCTAAATAAAAAAGTACATCCAGTCCTGCCAGTAATAAGCGTGATTATTACCTTTGATCCTGTTCAACAAAATCACCAATTTTGCAAATTCAGGCTTGAAATGATCTTTTGTAAGGGGTTTGGGAAGCCTTGACCCTCCCCTTTTCACCTCCAACAACCATTTTTTGGCAATTGCATTTCTATAAATCTGTTTCTTGGTTGAGAAAATAGAGTAGGAGGAAGAAATGGTCCATCCTTCATGAGGATCCTTTTCTGGAATGCCCATTGCTGTGAGGATGACATCTCCATTTATGAAAGTCAGGGGGCTTCCATAAATTTTCTTAATACATCTCTCTTCCCTATCATACCTTTTAACACACTCCATTACTAACTCTGGATAGGGGGCCACTAGGGGAAATGCTACTGCATCGACTAGACCTCTTAACACCACCTTCTCTGTTATAGAACCAGAAACATGGCTTTTGATTTTACTGCAAATATCCTATAAGGCACCCAATTTTATCATTGTGTCCTCACTCTCAGGAAGTGAACTAACCAAAGGGGAGGTTCATCCAAAATTTGGGAGTGGGGACTTCATATTTCTTAAGGAAAATACTTATCAAAGATCAAGATTGCAGAAGGAAAATAGAGCCTTTCAATATCAAATTTTTTCAAATGGATTCAATGTCGAACAGGGACTCTGGAAGAGAGAAAAAATAACCTAGAGATTCCATACATTCTAAGCTTCTCAAGATAAGAGTATACCTTCTACTGATCCACCAATTTGATTTCACCAGAAAAACTTCGCTAGAAGATTGATAGCACAAACTCTTATTTTATAATTGAGTTTCCCACAAAATGCGTAAGATTTGCATTTAATGACAATGCGGGATCTCAATTAAATGTGACAAGAGTTTTTTCCTGATGCGATCATTAAATATTGCACCTCTTAGATTATTTAAATGAGATATAAGCATCACATCTAATGATGTCTTTTCACCTATTCAATGTGCAAGCTTCGGTTGAACTCTGAACCCTGATAAAGCTTAGTTCACAAATTAAGTTTAATGGGTAATAAGGCATTACTTCCTTTTGGTGTGTTTATAAAAGACCACGTGAGCGGAAAAAACTTAAACTCTACTACACTTTATGCAAGATGAAGACCGCAATTGAACCTTGAACCTTGAACTAAACAAGTTCAAGATTCAGAGTTCAATGGGAGATTGGACTTTGCAAACCAGGCCGCTCATTTTCACATAAAAGTGAAGAAAGGAAAAACACATCGCAAGGCAAAATTGAACCTTGAAGCTTGAACTAAGTAAGTTCAAGATTCAAGTTCAACTAACAAGGAGAAAATGCAAACTAGACTAAAAGATATGATGACATTTTTGCTTTAAGACGGTAAACTCCTGATTTTAGGAAATGATAAAATGTAGGGTATGAGTCAAAAATTGGGGGTAACAATGGCTCCAACTAGGGACAAGGAATCTTGAGGATGCATGATGAAATTAGTAGCTTTGGTTTCATAGACCAGGGAGTCAACCAAAAAAGGGACCCCAAAACAAAAATGGGACAAAGAAAAAAGTGAGAAAGAAAGGAAAGAAAAACACAAGGAAAGCAAGCCAAAAAGATGGAAAATATACAATGAGGCGAGAAAAGTTAATTACATTGGTACATCTTTAGATCTTGACCATTAAAGGTCAATTGTAGAATAGTGCCATCTTGATGCTCAAGAACAAATGAGTTACTCCCCATGGATTTGCTGATAATAAAGGGCCCCTTCCATAATGATTCAAATTTGTTGTGAGCACCTCTAGGTTCTCTCCTTTTATCCCAGCGAAAAACCTGATCTCCTTCCATGAAATTTCTTGGCCTGGCCCGCCTGTCAAAATTTTTTCACTCTAGACTTATGTAATGCTATTCAGTCCACCATCTCTTCTCTTTCCTTGTGGATCTTATTGAGATACAAAATTCTCTTTTCTAAACCATCCTTGAAGATCTGTTCCTCAATTACTTTCTGTAACTTCACTGCTGCCAGTTCTAAAGGTAGGGACAATTGAACTTCAACACCATACACCAACTCAAATGGAGTCATTCTGATCACCCTTTTAGGAGAGGTATGATCTTCCCAAAGAGCTTCATACAACCTCTTATTCTAGTCCCTTGCATTATCATTCACCAATTTCTTCATAATTGATATCAGGCTCTTGTTGCTTGATTCTTCTTGATCATTCCCTTGTGGGTAATATCAAACGTATGTGAAAGATGGATACCATTGTCATAGAAAAACAAATTTATTTATGAAGAAGAAAAATTGGTAGCATTGTCTGTGATGAATTTTTGAGGGATGTCGAACCTGACCAAGATGTAATTTTTGAGGAATTCACATACTACCTCTGATGTCGTCTTCCTGACTGGAACCGCTCCGACCCATTTAGTGAAATAATTTGTAGTAGTCAGGATGTGTGTATGTTTGGCATTGGAAGGAAGATTGAGAGGAAAAATCAAGTCCAATCCCCATTGTTTAAAAGGATCTTAAATAACTACTGGCCTCAGAGGGGGGCTGCCAATTGTGATTTTCCACTGAAAAGCTTACACTTTTCACAGCTAGCGACCCATTTGTATGCATCTGCGAACATCCTCGGCCAGTAATAGAAAATTATTACAATTTTGAAAGTAGTTATAGTCGATGAGAGGTGACTACCATAGGACTCATTATGAAAATTCGTAAGAAAATTCTCCTATTGGTCCTTGTCAACACATCTCAAGAATGATCCATCAATTCCTTTCTTGTATCGGATATCATCCACAAGAACATACTTTGCAACTTTGAGTCAGAGTTTCTTTTCTCCTTAGGGTTTATATGCTCTGGACAGTCTCCATATGTCAAGTAGAAATGCACATTTGAAAACCATGAGACTCGTAGACCAACAAACGAAGCAAGGGGAACATCATCTTCAGGTACATTGTGAGCCATCAGTTTGCATAAACCTTGTCCTTGAACTAACTTAGTTGGCTAGATATTTAAATCAAATTCTCAGATTCTTTCCACCCAAGTAGCTCTATTTTTCATGCCTATATCCTGTTGAGTCAGAACACCTTTGACTGTAGAAGAAGGTACGTACATAGTAGAGTGTGAGTGTAAGATATAAAATCTAAACTATTTCATAGCTTTCACTACTGCATATGCTTGTTTTTCAACCATAGGGTAATTTAGTTCATACTTTTTTAGGGGTATTCTCATGAAAGAAATTGGTACTTCCTCTCCTTTATCATTCTTCTACAATAATATACCAGATATTGTATGCTCTGAGGAGTAGCAATAGATAATGAAATCTTTTTATAATCAGTGTTGATTAATGTCGGAGCAGACGCTATGGCCTTTTTAACATCATCAAATGCTTGAATTGATTTTGAAATCCATTTGAAAGGATTCTTTTCTCTTAAAAGACTCACCATATGTTTAGTTGTTTTAGAAAATTAGGGAACAAACCTCCTAATAAAATTAGTCTGGCCAAAGAAAGACTTAACGCTTGTCTGGTTAGAAGGTAAATCTATTTGCTGGATAGCTTTTACTCTCTTAGGATCTATCTTAATTCCATCTTTCGAGACAATGTGACCTAACAGCTTCCCTTCTGTAACACAAAAGATTGATTTTTTAGGATTTAATGAGATCCCATGCTCTCTACACCTTTGTAAAATAGCTCTCAAATCCTTCAGGTGATTTTTTCACCTTTTAGAAAAAACTGTCAAATCATCTAGGTAAATAAAAATCACCTGTTTAATTAGATGGTTGAAATAATAATCCATTTCTCTTTGGATTGTGGCACCCGTATTAATCAGTCCAAATGGCATGTGAATATAGGTGTATGTACCCCATGGTGTGGTGAATGCTATTTTATGTTGATCCTCGTCAGCTACCTTAATCTAGTTGTAACTAGAAAAACCATCTAACATGGACATCATTTCCACGCCATCCACTATTTGCAATATATGATCCATCACAGGAAGCCCATAATTATCCTTCAAAATTCTCTGGTTCAAATTTCTAAAATCCACACAAATCCGTATCTCACCATTCTTTTTCCTCACAGGCACTATGTTGGCTATCCAGGTGGAATGATGAATAGGATATATTATTAAATCTTGCACCATCTTCTCAACCCCTTTTTTTATTGTTTCCAAAACTTTAGGGTTATAGCTTCTTAGCTTCTGCTTAAATGGTGTGGCACCCGACTTTAAAGGGATGTGATGTTGAAATTTACCTCCTTTGAAATTCTTCAAGTCCTGGTAGGACTAGGAAAAAACATCCTTATACTCCTTTGGCAAATCAACAAATCTTCTCCTTTCATCAGCTATACATCATTTTCCAAAATTTACTAACTTAGGGTCTTGTTCATCTCCTATATTTAGTTTTTCTGAGTCACCTTCATCAGGAGGTTCATGAGAAACGGGTTTTTGCCTAACTGCATCAGATATGTCAAACAGATTCTCAAGAGAAACCACACCTTTAGGGATGTGGTTTCCTTTTAACTAAATAATTCCTCCATCAAAATTCTTACCCGGATGAGGACAAAATTTTTCACAGGTGGACTGAGATCCCTCAAAGTAAGTGGTACTAAAAAATTCTACCATTTGCGGTAATTTATCAATCTTCTTGTCATCTTGGAAGACTTGCTAGTGCTCAACATTATCAAGTACCTAAGGTCTGTATACAATTTTGATCTTATAAATCATTGTTAGTAATAACTGAGGGGGGGGGGGGTGAATTAGTGGCCTTATAAATTTATCCAATTTAAACTTTAATCCACCAATTAGTACTTCTCCAATTATTAAGTCCCAACAAGATGCATGCCTTTGAAATACTTGAAACAAATAACTGTCTATCGGTTTACCTTGTCTGTCATTATTCTCCTTGATAACCAATAAGAAGTAAAATCTATTTACCGATACTCAGTAAATATGCAGAGTGTACCAATTAATCCATAAATGCATATGTAGAATGTAAAACAATAAAGTAATAAACCATACACACCTATAACAAAAGGATTTTAACGTGGAAACCCTGTTAAGGAAAAAACCACTAGGACCGGTACCCCAAATTTTCACTCTTTTGAAGTGAGCCCTGTTAGGAGCCAACCTTGTAAAAGGTTACAAACACACTATTAAGTGTGACCTTGTTAGAGGATTTTCAATACATAGGTTGTCACTTAGTGTCTGACATCTATGCTACCATCCTTGAATTAGTCTCATGACTGTCAATAGGCTTTATGCAAATCTTACTACTATACTTGAATCAGCCTCCTTCTTAGACTATCAATAGGCTTTAGGTAAGACCGGTGCTACTATCATGAGTCAACCTTCTGGTAATAATATGTTTCTGATCAATGTATCAATACAATTCCTTTGTACTTAACTCTTTCTGCTCTGTGATGCTGTGCTTTTCTATCCGTCAGTGTCTGCAGAATTCTTTAGCTCTTCCTCAGCTTGATTGATCAGGACTACATGAAGTTAATCCTTCATTAGTTTCTCTTTGGCATCTTCTATCAGTTCACTCCCTCATTTATCTGATTGATTATGGACCACACAAAGAATGAAAAATGCTTGTCTCTTAAATAGACATGATATTCCTTAATTCTTGGTTCTTGATTCTTGATTCTTGGCATGAAAAACAATCCAGCCAAATTGATTTATGGCTTTAACTCCTGATTTATCTCGTAGTTATCTTATTTCCAAGTGTACAAATCACTTACTTAACTATGGTCAAATAAAACAAATAAAACAACCAGTTAAGTCTATCCTTTACCTCTGCCAGCTAGATATTTTATCATTTTCTGATCTCTCTATTTTGTCAGTCAATTCTGTAGTTCATCACCGGTGAAAACTGCCAGTTTCGTCAGTGTTGCTTCAGTTAGCTTTGGGATCTCCATCCGTTGGGCATCATTGGATCTTTCTTGTCAAGAAACACTATTTTTATGTTGTTGATCATCCTTTGATTCTACGTCGTCGGGCAATACTGTCTTCTACTCGTCGGGTATCACTATGACTTTTATCTCTGTCTTTACCAATGGTGTGCACTCCGTCAGTGTATTCTGTCACTTAGTGAATACTTGAATTTTATGCATTGCTGAAAGTATAACCTCTATTCCATTGATTCTCTGAAGTCTTTGTCATTATGTGTATGACCATACAGATGATATCAAGTTGACATCAATGACAATATAAACCATTAACTAATTTAATGTCTTGCATCATCTTCAACTTAATATAGTGAACCATTTAATCAGTTACATGTCATCAATCTCTCCCTTTGGCATTGATGGTAACATACTATACTATTTATAATATAATATGAAATACAATTGTTGAGATTCATCAAATTACCAAACAATTTTCTTTGATAATCGATAAAATGTCTGACCGTCGGTAAGCTCTGTGTAAGCTTAGTTTTGATTCTTGTAGCTTTCCTTTTTCTTCTTTTGATGTGTTGTGACCTCTATTGGTATCAATTTTTTGAATGTTCTGCTTCTTTGATGTCTCTTTCTTTTGTTTGCAAATTTTATATCAATTCTCTCCCTTTGGATATGATCTCTCCCTGTTTGGAGTAATCTGATAATGAATAATTTCTGATGATAATATGGAAACATTCTCTCCCTTTGACAATAATGCCAAACAA
>MU228436.1:531956-575325 GCA_018584345.1 Thuja plicata
AAAGGAGAAAGATTTCTCACAATTTGGGGAAAAATCTGACTTGAGCACAACTTAAAACCTGCAAATAAGCATGAAATACAATAAGGGAAGGCATAAGCTATCTTTCACAGTCAAAGGTGTTACAAATATGTATATTTCTTTGAAATGGGTTACAAAATCTCTTTGCCTCTGTCAAGAACTCAAAAAAAGTTACAAAACAGCAAGCCAAAGGGAAGAAGAACTCTGGCGACGATGAGTCTTCAACTCATATTTATGCATTTTCAAAGCCAACTGCATTCTGAAAGCAATAACTTCTGGATCAGATTTTGGCTTGTCCAACCACTGTTTAAGCCCTTTTTAAAAAAACTACAAAAATACAACTTGATGACCCAAAAGTCATACCCAAGAAATATCAACATAAATGCTCCTCACAGAAGCAGTCTTATCCCTCTAGAAGAGTCACAAAAGTCTCTGAATTGTAATAACTTTTCTGCAGCCCCAAAAATGCATCTTCTGACCTTTCAAAACTGATCTTTCATCTGTAAAATATCTGATTTCCAGCGTTGAGAACAATCTGATATTTTTCTCCCTTAGAAAACTTCCAGGAATAAAACATGGATTTGCAATAAAATATTAAAATTCCCTTTGAAAATTATCTCTGTGTATGTTTCAAAAGCCTATAAAAATCCCAGATTAATGCATGTATTACCCAGAAATTAGCAGAAAATGGCAAGTAGCACCTTCTATTTTCTCTAAAAATCACATCTCTAATCCTTGACTGTCTTACTTTGCCTTCTGTGAGTGAGCGATGAGTTTTCTTTAATCCTCATCTCCTGTTTGTTGCCTACTCACAGTCCTTTATGCTTTGCCTCTGTCCTCCACACGAGTGAGTGATGCTTTCTATTCTTCACTGTGTCGCACTTTCGCGAGCTGATTTTTTAAGTCACTTGAGTCTCGGCGACTGAGCACCTATGCATCTTTCTTTCCATTTATTCCTTTATCGCACAGTCGCTGGCTATTTAAACTGACCTTTAGATTCTGAGCGACTGAGCGAAATTCATTTTCTTGCTGGCACTCTGTATGGTTGCATACTCGCTCAGGTTTTACTTCATCTTTCATCTCATGCACGGGTGGGCGATGGCATCCATTCTTTACTCAGTCGCAAACTCGCTAGTTGATTTCTTTATTTCACCTGACTGGCGACTGAGCGACTATGTCTACTTTTTGCTCAGTCGCCAACTCGTGAGCTATCTTCTTTCTATCTTCATTGATCGGTGAGTGAGCGATGTCTGTCCCTTTTAGCTCATTTCATCCTTGTGAGCTCTTATGAATGTTAAGAAATATTTGCGCGACAGAGCGATGAGATTTCTTTAAGTACTTTATGCCTTCGTCGCGCACTCGCACTGCAAAAGACAAACGGGTTAGAACCTAAGGGAGTGGGTGACCTACATAACTTGACCTCTTCGCACACTCGCGGACTTATGTTATTGACATGAAAACTTGACGCAGGTGTACGAATTTATAATTTTAAACTGACTCGCTCGGTCGCAGAACATTAGATAGACAACATGACTTTAAAGCGACTGCGCGATATACAAATTTTAACCCGTCCCTGACTCGCAAACTTGAAACCCAACTTTCAAAAGACATCGCAACTGTGTGATAGATACTTTAAAATGCTGAACCCGCTCAGTCGCGCAATTCAAAAAAACTTGACAAGGGTAAATCGCGATTGCGCGATGACTATGATTGGTAGCTCGTCGCGCACTCGCGCAACTTAAAGACACTTCAGAAATATTGACGCGACAGAGTGATTAGACTAAGACATAACTTTTAAAAGGGATCTTGACCTCCTTTGCGCGGAAAAACATAGGCTTAAACAAAGAAAGCCACTTTTCATTTTTCCACTTACTTTTCCATTTTCCGTGGACTTGCGAAAAAATAGAAACAGGGTGCGTTTCTACACTTTGCGGAAAATCTCCCTTTGGGTGCGAACTCCGCTTGCGGAAAATCTCATTTTCAATTCTCTGCAAATACTTTATTTTAATCCCTGAGTTAATATTTAAATATTTCTCTCTCCCTCAGAAAATTGAAAAAGTTCTTCGAAAGCCCGTGTGGGGTCCACCACATAGCGCTTCTTCCCCTTTTCTCACTTTTTCAGAAAATTACCCTCTTAGGTAGAATCCCGCCACTTATTTTCTGCCTTTGCAGAAAATATCTTGAGAGGTGCGAAACCCGCACAAGGAAAAATTCCTCTTTTCGGAAAATCACCTAAGAGGTGCGAAACCCGCAACATGTAAAAAAAAATTTCTTTTTGCCTTTGCGGAAAATTACCTCCAAAGGTAGAATTTCGCCAGGGACCTTGGTACCGAAAATTGGTAACATTAACTCTTTCTACTTTGTGATGCTGTTCTTTTTTGTTCGTTGGTGTCTATAGAATTATTTAGCTCTTCCTCAGCTTGATTGATCGGGACTGCATGAAGTTAATCCTTCATTAGTTTCTCTTTAGCATCTTCTATCCGTTCACTGCCCGATGTAACTTATTGATTATGGACCACATAGAGAATGGAAAATGCTTGTCTCTTAAATAGACATGATACTCCTTAATTCTTGATTCTTGATTCTTGATTCTTGATTCTTGATTCTTGGCATGAAAAACAATCCAGCCAAATTGATTTATGGCTTTAACTCCTGATTTATCTCGTAGTTATCTTCTTGCCAAGTGTACAAATCACTTACTTAACTATGGTCAAATAAAACAAATAAAACAACCAGCTAAGTCTATCCTTTAGCTCTGCCAGCTAGATATTTTGTCATTTTCTGATCTCTCTATTCTATTGGTCAATTCTGCAGTTCGTGGCCGGTGACAACTGCCAGTTCCGTCGGTGTTGCTTCAGTTAGCTTTTGGATCTCCGTCTGTCAGGAATCATTGGATCTTGCTCATTGGGCAACACTATTTTTAGCTCGTCGAGCATCCTTTTCTTCTGTGTTGTCAGGCATCCTTTGATTCTGCGTCTTTGGGCAATACTCTCTTCTGCTTGTCGGGTATCACTGTGACTTTTATATCTATCTTTACCAATGGTGTGCACTCCGCCGATGTATTCTGTCACTTAGTGAATACTTGAATTTTATGCATTGCTGAAAGCATAACCTCTATTCCATTGATTCTATGAAGTCTTTGGCATTATGTGTATGACTATATAGATGATATCAAGTTGACATCAATGAGAATACAAACCATTAACTGATTTAATGTCTTCCATCATCTTCAACTTAATATAGTGAACCATTTAATCAGTTACATGTCATCAATCGTCTCTTTGAAATCTGGATGAGGGAGCAAAAAAGATGCTGATACTACCAATAAATCAACTTTTCTATTAAGGTTTCTAGGAATAGCTTCAATAAAAAGGCCTCGAATCCCTCAATTTCATCCCAAACACGGTTTCTATAATGTTTCATCCTCTCATTTTTTACTGAATACCTCCCTGGGTGATCCCACAATAGTGGGTTACACTTTTTCGGAGGAAGAAATTCCTCACAAATCCGCGAGGTGGGAGGATTTAGTCGGGTACTTTCGATAGAAAGTACCTGATTGTTTCGATCGAAACATTAATAGTTTCGATCGAAAATACCTTTTTTGCTTAGTTTCTATCGAAACTAACCTAGTTTCGATCGAAACTAAGTTAGTTTTGAACGAAACTAAGCTAGTAAAGATTTTAGTGTTATTTTGACCCATACGCATGTTAAATTAAGAAAGTACTTTCAATCAAAACTAATTAGTTTCGATCGAAAGTACTTTCTATCGAAAGTACTTTATATCGAAACCCCCAAAATTGAGGCTATCTGCAAAGGCTAATAGAAATTTATAGTTTTCATGGCTTTGGGGCTCAAGCGCAGGGCTCAAATGGAAGAATAAGGAGACCTCCTTTTGCATCACACAAGTACTCTGAACGAGCTTTCTAACGAATATAGATTTGACAAATTTTGAATTAATTAGGTCTATATATTTTGACGTGCATCAGATGTAGGTTTTTTATCCAATATAAACTTCCAGGTTTGACGTTCAATGAAAATAGTAGAAAAGAGAAAACAAAATTTGAAAAATAACAGTGCCCTCCAGCTTTGAGTCTTCTTTCTATCAAAAAAATAATAATTGAATTTTGATAAATACACAACAAGTTATTAGCTACGCAGTCAACGTATGTCACAATTACAATTTACTCTACTTCAAACATTCATAAAATATGCAATAATCATGATAATGTCATCAAACCAATTGCATGCCCTCTGTATGGATGTTACAAAACCAAATTTGAAAGAAGTGCATTGATATCTATTTTAGAAAAAAAGTTATGTTGTACGAAGTCATTGTACCTTTTTGAAAATGACGTTTTCAGAAACATAGCAGTTTTAGTGGGAGAAAAAAAAAACCATTAAAATCAATTAAAAAAAAAATAAAAAAAATAAATTCAGAATCTAGATAGAAAATCCTAAAAGACTCTAGTTTACTTCATCTTCTGATTTCAAACAGTTTAACGACAATATGCATCCGAATGTGAACATTTTTCTGAAAATGTAGACTTCAATGTCCGTTTAGGCAAAAAAGTGTAACCCACTATTGTGATATCACCCCCCTCTTACCTGTTTCACTATCAGTTTTGCATCTCCTTTAGCTTTCAATACTTTTATTCCTTTCTTTTTAGCTTCTTCAAGACCAAGTAGAAGGGCTTTGTACTCGGTAGTATTATTGGTATTACCAGACCCCAACTTAAAAGGTTGAGGAAAAATATCTCCTTATGGTGATATCAGAACAACCCCTTCTCTAGAGCTCACTGAGGCACAACTACCATCAAACTCTAAAGACCACAAAGAATCTGACTCATCATTATTAATCTTTTTTGAATTCACCTCTGATGACATCATATAATTTCCAAATTCACATTCATGGTACAAGATCTGAGATTTAGGGTCTTTTGATGGAAAAATAGTATACTTGGATTTTCCCTCAGGTTTCAAAACAATATTTTGGTTACCAATAGGGATTGTCACTTATGACCAATCCAATTTGATTTCCCCCCCAAGGTCTCTACAAAAGGTTCTACTAAGAAACATCCCATAACTGGTGGGGATATCGGCTACCAGAATGGTTAACTTAAGCTTTTTACTAGGATGAGAAGCTAAGGCCACTTGAGCATCTTTAATCTGTCTTACTAAAGGGACTTGTTTGGAGTCCATGGAATAACATCTCCTGAAAGTGGCTATTAGAGGGAGGTCTAGAGCTTTTGTAACTGAAGCAGCCATCACATTATCATATGCTCCAATTTCAATAATGCACTTATTCAATTTAAACCCATGAATAAACACAGAAAGATAGAAAGGCTTTGGTTTTTGAGAGACAAAAGACTTGTATCAACATAGGACTAGATAGCTAGGGTGGGTTGGACTTCTTTTGGAAAGATAATATGTGTGGTTTCACTGGTTACGGGACTTGAAGAGGCTTGACCCAACTTCACATAACTAATCAGTCTTTCAAGTTCTTTGGGATTCATTCTAAGACATTCTGCTGGTAATACTTGGATTTTCAAGGTTTTACAGAAATTTACAATGTGAAAATAAGAATTAGGCAAAGATTCTTGAAAAACTTCAGCCTCCTTAGCATTTGAAATTTTGGAAAAATAATTTTTTGGGAAAAAATCCTTACCTTTATCCTTGTCCCAGTGTTGAGAAGTTGAAGGAGAGTCATTCGCTTGAGAATTGCATTGATTTCTGGTCAAGATCGAACATTTGGGATCTTCATGAGTTACCAGAATACTGCCTCCTCTTTCAGAGTCTGACTCGTATTCCATAAAATAATTTCTGGAGCCGCTAGGTAACAAAGAAACTTCTATATGTTCAGATGGATCATCAACTAATTATTTATTAACATGTATCTGCATTGATCTCACCATATCAGGACAAGTTGTGCCATCATGCTCATTAGTGACATGAAAGGTACACATATTTTCTCTTTTAGGATGGACCTCTACTACTCTTTTTTCATTTTGTGACTGTCCCAGATATATGTGGCTAGGATTTGTCTGATCAAGGTTTCCTCTAGGCATATCTTTGTATAATTGAGGGGAATTCACATTTCCTTTAGGAAATTGCCTCTTCATAGTAATTACATCATTCATCAATCTCTATAATAGGGGATCAGAGGAAGTAGCACTCTAAGAATTTGGTTGCTGGACAACTTTCCTCCATTTTCCAACTGTGATTAGATCTTCTTCTAATTCAACAACCAGGGCCTAAGCCATATCTAAATCAACTACCCTTACTCATCTTAAATGAAAACAAATATTTGGGGGCATGACATTCATAAAAAAATCTTTTCTATTTTTAGCAGTGGGTCTTTTGGGGGTAGGGATCTTATGAATAATCTTATTGAACTTTTCCACAAAATGTCTCATGGGTTAATGTATTTCTTTCTTCAACTGCGTCAACTAGGAAAGAAGATCATGTTCATCAGATATAATTTTAAAGCATGCTTGAAAAGAAGTTTTCATAGTATCCTAATCAATAATTTGACCATTGGGCAAGTGATAGAACCAATCGGTCGCTGATTCAGTAAGTGTTTGGACAAACAATCTAACTGCAATGTCTTCATGTTGAACAACCAAGATTCCACAGGCTGTATTAAATGCATTAAGATGATCTTGGACAGAAACCTTTCCATCACCATAGAATTTGGGCAATATCTTTGTAGCTCCTTTAGGTAAGGAATGTTTTCCTACCAAATTAAGAGGCCCAATGGCATTATCCCAAGGTTGAACCATGACTGAGGGTGGATAGATTGTTTTAAGGGGAGGTGCTTGAATTCTAGAAAGGGTCAAGGCCTGCCACTGGTGAGAAGATGAAGATATGTTAGGATGTGAATTTTTAGGAGAAGAAGGTTTACTTTTAGCCTTCTTCTTTGGGGTATAACTGGTAGGAAACAGAAGGTTTTGAAGTTCCTGGAAAAAACTATCAAATATACCCTCCCTTTCTTGGGACCCAGTAAAAGGCCGGGAATCCAGTCTTACGAATAAATTTAAGGTCTCTAAAAATATCTATCTACTATGGCGGCTTCTTCAAAAATTGGAAGACCTCTCAACCACTCACCAATTTCTTCTTCCTCTTCTAACACCAAGTGGTCTTGTTGATAATTTTGGTCACTTTTCTTCACAGCCCAGGCCACTGAATGAAGATTAGAGATTATGTCTTCCTGGGTATTTAAAAAGTATAAGTCAGGCTGAATAACTGGATGAACTTCTTACTGACCAGGAATTATGAGGGCAGGCAATACCATGGTTGCTCATTTAAAAGGAATGACTACTGATACTTTTTTTATCGACTCCCCAGTAGAGTCACCAAAAATCTCTTAGCATACAGATTTGTCTTTCTATAAATTATTAATTACTTTCTCTAAGCCCATGAAAAATAACAATCTAAAACTAACAGTTGAATTATAATATCTAGATTTATAATTCTCTAGATTAAGGTACATCTCCCTATTTTATCTTCAATGGATTTTGAAAATCATAAATTGCTTTCACAAACACACACTTTTAACCAAAAAGTGAATAAGGCTTTTGCAACATTTCATACATAAACATTTCATGAAATCTGAATGAAAGACAAATATATCAACACTAAATGAAGTTCACAGACATCAATTTCAGAACTTACTTATTGAAAATAATAATATACTAAAGCAAACTATAGAAAAATCCACTTGAAAATAGATTCCTGATATTTAAAAAATATCCCAATGGAGATCAATATGCTAATATAAACCAACAGATTCACACAGCATAAATTTTTGTTCCATTCATATCAAAAAAATACTTCCAAGTTTCTTTCTCGATTAACAAACTAAATGAAAAATGCTAAAAACTATTAAGTCTTTCCCTAACTTAACCAAAATTACTATCATCCATATACGGATTATCCTTGGTATATAAAGAGCCATCACTCTTAAGAAATAGAAACTACTATCCCAAGATACACTTTACGGGATTTAGTATAACTATTTTTCTTTACGAAACCGCCCAAACCAAAGAAAACATAAACTAAGAAAAACTACCACTACTCCATGATCTGCGAAACATGATCACAGAGTGGTGGATGCATTAGATCCCTTTGATTGGTTCTGTGAGGTGTCAATAACATGGGAGTTCTTCCATTCTTTATGTGTCATTACAACACTGGTGATCGTGTATTGACGTGGTAGGGTAATGTGAATTACCCGTTTCTTCAAAAAAATTTTATCCTTGTGGACCTGGGCAATTTTTTGTATATGCACCTTGAGGTGATCGGTACATACTACTAGCATAGCTTCCATATTGAAAAGGGCCATAAAATCATCTGGGGTAATGTCTTTAGTATCTCTGATGGCAACAATCTCATGTTCAAACTCCATTAGCAATTCCTCTGCTCCTTTGATACTTTGAGTATCTTCTTTTATAAGTGAAATGTTCAAACATTTGAGATCTTTTTGCATGGTGTCCATCAAACCCTTTGATTCACTCAATAGGTAGGTGGTCCTATCATGACCAGATTTAATAATGGAGTTCCTCCACTCAATACTCTTGATGGAGACGTATAGATTATCTTCCCCAAATCATGGAACATGCTTCTTAGTCATGAATTTACTCACCCCATATTTCTCTATCTTGTAGAGCTGATTCGTCACTTTTAGCCATTTTTTGTTCTCCTTTTCCCACTCTGCTAATTCCACCAGAATCTCAACAACAATTGAAATGTCAACTTTGTGAGTCTTAATCAACTGATTGATATAATTGCTTCCTTTATGTACCATGGCTTGGATCCATTTAGTGTAGGCATCTGCAATCAGTTTGTTTTTCTAAATTTGATCCAGGGTTTTCCTAACCTCTGGTGAATGTGGATCAAATGAATATGAAGCTATAGTCAAAGGGAGAGGATTAGGGTCCCAAGCTTCCTGATTGAATTCAGCCATCTTTTTGATTGTTGCTTTCAACTCATTCTTATCCTTTTCATCCTTAAAAGGCCTGTGTATGATATTTTTTGCAGACTTTTCCAAGTGTTTTACATCAGCCACTCTGGTCGCATATCCAAGATCTATCTTCTCAACCATGAAGTCATCTATAGTAGCTTTAGAGAGTTCCTTATCATTCTTGGGGACTGCATGTTTAGCATACCAGTGCCCTTTTTTTTCATCAATGTCTACCCTAGACTCTATTATGATCCTTTTTGGTTTCTCCGAGGAACCCAGACATTTCCTTATCATATCTTAAATTGGTAGTGTTATTGGTAGGACATTTATTTTTCTACTGATGGTCATTTCTAACCATTTCAAAGTGGGAACTAGTGACTGCTGATAATCTGCCATTGCCTATGTTGGACTAGTGGGCATAGATATCGTAGAATATTTAACTCCCTGTTGATTATCCTTTTCAAAAACAACTTCTTCTAATATAGAGCATTGTGTGTTCTCATCTTCCATCAAGGTATCCATCTCCTTGAGATTGATCACTTCCTTTTCTACGACTAGCTTGATTTCTTCTTTGAGAGCCTTTCTTCTGGAAGTCCTCATGGGTTGAATAGGATGAGGAGACCTCTACTTCTTAACTTTAGATTCAACAGCTTTTGTATTTTTAGATTTAGATGGACCTGCAACAAAAACATTTTCATTAGAACTTGGGATAGCTTTTTCAACATGAGCTTTAAGAATTGATCCTCTAGTATTGTGCCTTTTGTGAGGTGGTTGCTTTTTACTGGCAATCCATCTTTCGATTCTTTTTATAACACTGAGAGTATTGATGTGGATACTCTCTCTTTCCTCTATGTTCTAGTCAATTTCAGGGAATGGAAATCCCTAAACCTTTTCTTTATACTATTCATCAATTATCTCTTCATCTTCCCCCTCTTCTATTCCATTGGTATCAATGCCTATTTGCAAATTAAATATTTGGCCAAGTGTAAATCTGCACCATAATCTTCTTCTGACTTTGAAATCATCTGCGCAATTTTTCCAGAAATCCTCCATTTCAGGGACATGGCGAAATTCATAAGGTAAATTAAAATGTCGCACATGATACACCCTGATGTCAAAATATCTCCTAGACTGAAAGGTTTTTAGTTTCAGTTTGTTCAATTCTTTCTCCAAATGAAGAGCATCAAGGAATTCTTACAGGAATAAAAACCAAGTTCTATATGAAAACTAGATTTAGCTCTTCCCTTCCTTTCTTTGAGGTCTTTGTGTAAATGGGCTAACTAGAAACCAACCTTAGTTATAACATGTAAATCCAAAGCAAATCTAGGCAATTTGAATGGTTCTCCTTCAAATCCACCAACTCTTGTATAAGTAAACCTTTTGAATTGTATTAAGAAACTCCCAAAAACATTAACAAATTTCTTAGCCTCCTTTGACATTCTCTGCTCAATGTTCCCCTGCAGTTCAAAAATCAACCTTCCTAGAAAAACACCATTTACTTTCATAAAAATGTCAACATGGAATTCCTTCTATAGATGGGGATAATAATCACACACCTTCATATTGGGAACATGTAATTCATGATATAAACCATCCCACTTTCTAGTACAAGCCAACACATAGAACATATAAGAAGACATATAGAAACCACCGAGCTTTTCTGAATAATTTTCCAGCTGATGATGAAGTTCATCAGCAATACAGTCTTCCCAATCATTGAAATTTTCTCCTCCCAAATTTATCTATATAAAAAAGTACATCCAGTCCTGCGAGTAATAAGCGTGATTATTACCTTTGATCGTGTTTAGCAAAATCACTAATTTTGCAACTTCGGGCTTGAAATGATCTATTGTAAAGGGTTTGGGAAGCCTTGACCCTCCCCTTTTTTCCTCCAACAACCATTTTTTGGCAATTTCATTTCTATAAATCTATTTCTTGGCTGAGAGAATAGAGTAGGTAGAAGCAATGGTCCATCCTTCATAAGGATCCTTTTCTGGAATGCCCATTGCTGTGAGGATGACATCTCAGTTTATGGAAGTTAGGGGGCTTCCATTAATATTCTTAATACATCTCTCTTTCCAATCATACCTTTTAACACACTCTATTACTAACTCTAGACAAGGGGCCACCAAGGGAAATATTGCTGCATCGGCTAAACCACTTAAAACCACCTTCTCTATTATAGAACCAGAATCAGGGATTTTGATTTTACTGCGAATCTCCTCTAAGGAACCCACTTTTATCATTGTGTCATCATACTCAAGAACTGAAATAACCAAAGGGGAGGTTCATCCAAAATTTGGGAGCTGGGACTTCATATTTCTTAAGGAAAATACTTATAAAAGACCGAGATTGCAGAAGGAAAATAGAGCCTTTCAATATCAATTTTTTTCAAATGGCTTCAATTTTGAGCATGGACTCTGGAAGAGAAAACACTAACCTAGAGATTTCATACACTCTAAGCTTCTCAGGATGAGAGTATACCTTTTTCTACTCTGCCAATTTGATTTCACAAGAAAAAATTCACTAGAAGACTGATAGCGCAAACTCTTATTTTATAACTGATTTTCCCACAAAATGCATAAGATTTGCATTTAGTGACAATCCAGGCTCTTAATTAAATGTGACAAGAGTTTTCACCTAATGAGATCATTAAGTATTGCACCTCTTAAATGATTGAAATGACATATAAGTGTCACATCCAATGATGATTATATCCACAACACGCACGGATAAAATTATCACCTGCCAGTTGTCACTTCAGTCACATCACCGCTGTCTTTTCACCTATTCAACACACAAGCTTTGGTTAAACTGTAAACCTTGATAATGCCTAGTTCACAATTTAAGCTCAATGGGTAATAAGGCATTACTTCCTTTTGGTGTGTTTATAAAATACCATGTGAGCAGAAAAAACTTAAACTCTACTACACTTTATGCAAGATGAAGACCGCAATTAAGCCTTGAACCCTAAACTAAACAAGTTCAAGATTCAGAGTTCAACGGGAGATTGGACTTTGCAAACCGCACCACTCATTTTCACAAAAAAGTGAAGAAAGGAAAAAAACACCGCAAGGTGACATTGAACCTTAAACCTTGAACTAAGTAAGTTCAAGATTCAAGTTCAACCGACAAGGAGAAAATGCAAACTGGACTGAAAGATATGATCACATTTTTGCTTTAAGACGGTAAACTCCTGATTTTAGGAAATGATAAAATGTAGGGTATGAGTCAAAAATCAGGGGTAACAATGGCTCCGACTAGGGACAAGGACTCTTGAGGATGAAAGATGAACTTAGTAGCTTTGATTTTAGAGACCAGGGAGTGAACCAAAAAAAGGGACCCCAAAACAAAAATGGGACAAAGAAAAAAATGAGAAAGAAAGGAAAGAAAAAACAACAAGGAAAGCAAGCCAAAAAAATGCAAAATATACAATGAGGTGAGAAAAATTTAATTACATTTGGTACAGCTATAGATCTTGACCATTAAAGGTAAATGGTAGAATAGTGCCATCTTGATGCTTGATAACAAATGAGTTACTCCATATGGATTTGATGATAATAAAGGGCCCATTCCATAATGATTTGAATTTGCTATGAGCACCTCTAGGTTCTCTCCTTTTATCCCAGAGCAAAACTTGATCTCCTTCCATGAAATTTCTTAGCCTTGCCCGCCTGTTAAATTTTTTTTTCACTCTGGCCTGATGTAATTCTATTTAGTCCACCATCTCTTCTCTTTCCTCCTAGATCTTAATGAGATACAAAATTCTCTTTTCTAAACTATCCTTGAAGATCTGTTCCTCAATTACTTTCTGTAACTTTGCTGCTGCTAGTTCTAAAGGTACAGACAATTGAGCTTCAACACCGTACACCAACTCAAATGGAGCCATTTTGATCACCCTTTTAGGAGAGGTAAAATCTACCAAAAGAGCTTCATACAACCTCTTATGTCAGTCCCTGGCATTATCATTCACCAATTTCTTCATAATTGATATTAGGCTCTTATTTCTCGATTCTGCCTGATCGTTCCCTTGCAGGTAATAATCAGACACATGTGAAAGATGGATACCATTGTCATAGCAAAAAAAAATTATTTGTGTAGAAAAAACTTGGTAGCATTGTCTGTAACTAATTTTTGAGGGATGCCGAACTTGACCAAGATATAATTTTTGAGGAAATCACATACTACCTCTGATGTCGTCTTCCTGACTGGAACCGCTTCGACCCATTTAGTGAAATAATTTGTAGTAGTCAGGATGTGTGTATGTCTGGCACTGGAAGGAGGATTGATTGGACCAATGAAATCCAATCCCAATTGTTTAAAAGGCTCTTCAATAACTACTGGCTTCAGAGGGAGGACTGCCAATTATGGTTTTCTGCTAAAAAGCTTGCACTTTTCACAGCTAGCGACCCATTTGTATGCATCTGCGAAAATCCCCGACCAGTAATAGAAAATTCTTACTATTTTGAAAGCAATTACATTTGATGAGAGGTGACCACCATAGGCCTCATTATGAAACTATGTAAGCAAATTCTCCTATTGTTCCTTGTCAACACATCTCAAGAAAGATCCATCAATTCCTTTCTTGTATAGGATGTCATCCACAATAACATACTTTGCAGCTTTGAGTCAGAGGTTTATTTTCTCCTTAGGGTTTAGATGCTCTGGACAGTCTCCATATGTCAAGTAGAAATCCACATCTAAAAACCATGAGTCTCATAGACCACCAAATAGAGTGAGGGGAACATCAACTTCAGGTACATTATGAGGCATCAATTTGCATAAACTCTGCCCTCGAACTAACTTAGTCAGTCGGATATTTAAATAAAATTCTTGGATTATTTCCACCCAAGTAGCTCTGTTGTTCATGACTATATCCTATTGAGTTAGAACATATTTGACTATAGAAGAAGGTACGTACACAGTAGAGTGTGAGTGTAGGATATAAAATCTAAAATATTTCACAACTTTCACTACTGCATATGCTTGTTTTTCAACCATAGGGTAATTTAGTTCATGCTTTTTCAGGGGTATGCTCATGAAAGAAATTGGTACTTCCTCTACCTTATCATTCTTCTGCAATAATATCCCAGATAGTGTATGCTCTGAGGAGTAGCAATAGATAATTAAATCTTTTTTATAATCAGGGTTGATTAATGTCAGAACAGATGCTATGGCCTTTTTAACATCATCAAATGCTTGAATCACTTTTGAAATCCATTTGAAAGGATTATTTTCACTTAAGAGACTCACCATGTGTTTAGTTATTTCAGCAAAGCTGGGAACAAACTTCCTAATAAAATTAGTTTGGCCAAAGAAAGACTTAACGCCTGTTCGGTTAAAAGGTAAACCTATTTGCTAGATAGCTTTTACTCTCTCAAGATCTATCTTAATTCCATCTTTCAAGACAATGTGACCTAAAAAATTCCCTTTTGTAACACAAAAGATTGATTTTTTAGGATTTAACGAGATCCCATGTTCTCTACACCTTTGTAAAATAGCTCTCAAATCCTTCAGGTGATTTTTTTGCCTTTTAGAAAAAACTGTCAAATCATCTAGGTAAATGAAAATCACCTTTTATTTAGATGACTGAAAGAAGAATCCATTGCTCGTTGGAATGTGACATTAATTAGTCCAAATGGCATGTGACTATAGGCGTATGTACCCCATGGTATGGTGAATGTTGTTTTATGTTGATCCTCTTCAGCTACCTTAATTTGGTTGTAACCAAACAACCCATCTAACATGGATATCATTTCCACACTAGCCACTATTTGCAATATATGATCCATCACAGGAAGCCCATAATTATCCTTTAAACTGCTCTGGATCAGATTTCTAAAATCCACACAAATCTGTATCTCACCATTCTTTTTCCTCATAGGCACATGTTTGCTATCCAGATGGAATTATGAATAGGATATATTATTCAAGCATGCAACATCTTCTCAACCTTTTTTTAATGTTTCTGACACTTTAGGGTTATAGCTTCTCAGCTTCCGCTTAAATGGTGTGGCACCCGACTTTAAAGGGATGTGATGTTGAAATTTACCTTCTTTGAAATTCTTCAATTCCTGGTAGGACCAGGAAAAAACATCCTTATACTCCTTTAGAAAATAAAAAAATCTTCTCCTTTCATCAGCTGTACAACATTTTCCCAAATTTACAAACTTAGTGTCTTGTTCATCTCCTATATTCAGTTTTTCTAAGTCACCTTCATAAGGAGGTTCATGAGAAATAGGTTTTTGCCTAACTGCATTAGATCTATCAAATAGATTCTCAAGAGAAACCATATCTTTAGGGATGCGGTTTCATTTTAACTAAATAATTCCTTCTTCAACAGTCTTACCCAGATCAAGACAAAATTCTTGACAGGTCGACTGAGATCCCTCAAAGTAAGTAGTGCTAAAAACTTCTACCATTTGAAGAAATCTATCGATCTTCTTGTGATCTTGGAAGACTTTCTAGTGTTTGGCATTATCAAGTACCTTAGGTCTGTATACCATTTCTATATTATAAATCATCTCTTTGAAATCTGGATGGGGGAGCAACAAAGATGATGAGACTACCAAAGAATCAGCTTTGCTATTAAGGTTTCTAGGAATAACTTCAATAGAAAATGCCTCGAATCCCTCAATTTCATCCAAAACATGGTTTCTATAATGTTTCAGCCTCTCATTTTTTCTGAGTACCTCCCTCTTACCTCTCTCACTATCAGTTCTGCATCTCCTTTGGCTTTCAACACTTTTATTCCTTTCTTTTTGGCTTTTTTAAGACCAAGTAGAAGGGCTTCGTACTCAGAAGTATTATTGGTATTACTAAACTCCAACTTAAAAGAGTGAGGAAAAATATCTCCTTGTGGTGATATCAAAACAAACCCTACTCCAGAGCCCACTGAGACACAACTACCATCAAACTCTAAAGACCACAAAGAATCTGACTCTTCATTATCAATCCTTTCTGAGTTCACCTCTGATGACATCATATAATTTCCAAATTCACATTCATGGTACAAGATCTGAGATTTAGGGTCTTCTGATGGAAAAACAATATACTTAGATTTTCCCTCAGGTTTCAAAACAATATTTTGGTTACCAACAGGGATTGTCGCTTGTGACCAATCCAATTTTATTTCCACCCAAGGTATCTACAAAAAGGTTCTACTAAGCAACATCCCATAACTGGTAGGGATATCGGCTACCAGAATTGTTAACTTAAGCTTTTTACTAGGATGAGCAGCTAAGGCCACCTGAGCATCTTTAATCTATCCTACTAAAGGGACTTGTTTGGAATCCATGGAATAACATCTCCCAAAAGTGGCTGTTAGAGGGAGGTGTAGATATTTTGCAACTAAAGCAGGCATCACATTATCAGATGCTCCAGAGTCAATAATGCAATTATTTAATTTAAACCCATGAATAAACAAAGAAAGATAGAAAGGCTTTGGTTTTTGAGAGACAAAAGGACTTGTATCGACAAAGGACTAGGTAGCCAGGGTGGGTTGGACTTCTAGCAAGAAAACATGTGTGGTTTCACTGGTTACGAGACTTGAAGAGGTTTGACTTGACTTCACATAACTAACCAGTCTTTCAAGTTATTTGGGATTCATTCTAAGACATTCTACTGGTGACACTTGGATTTTCAAGGTTTTACAGAAATTTACAATGTCAAAAGAAGAATTAGGCAAAGATTCTTGAAAAAATTCAGCCTCCTTAGCATTTGAAATTTTGGAAAAATATTTTTTTGGGGAAAATCCTTACCTTTATCCTTGTCCCAGCATTTAGAAGTTGAAGGAGAGTCATTAGCTTGAGATTGCATTGATTTATGGTCATGATCGAACATGTGGGATCTTCAAGAGTTACCAGAATATTGCCTCCTCTTTTAGATTCAGACTCGTATTCTATAAGATAATTTCAGGAGACCCCAGGTAACGAAGAAACTTCTACATGTTCAGATGGATCATCAATGAATTCTTTATTAACATGCATCTACATTGATCTCACCATCTTAGGACAAGTTTCACCATCATGCTCATCAGTGAGGTGAAAGGTACATATATTTCCTCTTTTAGGAGGGACCTCTACTACTCTTTGTTCATTTTGTGACTGTCCCAGATATTTGTGGCTAGGATTTTCCTGATCAAGGTTTCCTCAAGGCATATCTTTGTATAATTGAGGGGAATTCACATTTCCTTTAGGAAATTGCCTCTTCATAGTAATTACATCATTCATCAATCTTTGTAACAGGAGATCAGAGGAAGTAGCACTCTGAGAATTTGGTTTCTAGACATCTTTCCTCCATTTGCCAACTATGATCAAATCTTCTTCTAATTCAATAGCCATGGCCTGAGCTGCATCTAAATCAGCTACCCTCACTCATCTTAAATGAAAACCAATGTTTGGGGGCGTGGAATTCATAATCAAATATTTTCTATTTTTAGCAGTGGGTCTTTTGGGGGTAGGGATATTATGAATAATCTTATTAAACTTTACCAAAAATTGTCTCATGGGTTAATGTATTTCTTTCTTCAACTGCGACAACTGGGAAAGAAGATCATGTTCATTAGATATAATTTTAAAGCGTGCTTGAAAAGAAGTTTTCATAGTATCCCAATTATTAATTTGACCATTGGGAAAGTGATAGAACCAATCGGCCGCTAATTGAGCAAGTGTTTGAACAAAAAATCTAACCACAACATCTTTATGTTGAGCATCCAAGATTCCACAGGCTGTATTAAATGCATTAAGATGTTCTTCGATAGAAACCTTTCCATCACCATAGAACTTGGGTGACAAATCTCTAGCTCCTTTAGGCAAGGAATGATTCCCTGCCAAATTAAGAGGCCCAATGACATTATCCCAAGGTTGTGCCATGACTGAGGGTGGATAGATTGTTTAAAGGGGAGGTGATTGAATTCCAGAAAGGGTCAAGGCCTGCCACTGGTGAGAAGATGAAGATATGTTTGGATTTGACTTTTTAGGAGAAGAAGGTCTATTTTTAGCCTTCTTATTTGGGTTATAACTGGTAGGAACCTGAAGGTTTTTAATTTCCTGGAAAAAAACTATCAAAGATACCCTCCCTTACTTGGGACCTGGTAAAAGGTAGGGAATATAGGCTTGCCAATAAATTTAAGGTCTCTGAACAACTCTAACTACTATGGCGGCTTCTTGGACAATTGGATGACCTATAAACCACTCACAAATTTCTTCTTCCTCTTCTAACATGAAGTGCTCTTGTTGATAATGTTGGTCACTTTTCCTCACAGCCTAGGCCACTGAATGAAGATCAGAGATTATGTCTTCTTGGGTATTTAAAAAGTATAAGTCAGGCTGAATAATTGGGGGAACTTCTTCCTGACTAGGAATTATGAGGGCAGGCAACACCATAGTTACTCATTTAAAGGGAATGACTACTAATACTTTGTTTATCGACTCCCCAGTAGAGTCGCCAAAAATCTGTTAGCATATAGATTTGTCTTTCTATAAATTATCAATTACTTTCTCTAAGCCCATGAAAAACAATAATCTAAAACTAATAGTTGAATTATAATATTTAGATTTATAATTCTCTAAATTAAGGTACAGCTCCCTATTTGATCTTCAATGAATTTTGACAATCATAAATTTCTTTCATAAACACACACTTTTAACCACAAAGTGAATAAGGCTTTTGCACCATTTCATACATCAAAATGTCATGAAAACTGAATGAAAGACAAATATATCAACACTAAATGAATCTCACAGACTTCAATTTCAGAACTTACTTACTAGAAATAAGACTATACTAAAGCAAACTGCATAAAAATCCACTTGAAAATAGATTCTTGATATTCAAGAAATATCCCAACGGAGATCAATATGCTAATATAAACCAAGAGATTCACACAACATAAATTTATGTTCCATTCATATCAAAAAAATACTTCCAAGTATCTTTCTTGATTAACAAACTAACTGAAAAATGCTAAAAACTATTAAGTCTTGCCCTAACTTAACCAAAATTACTATCATCCATATACGGATTATCCTTGCTATATAAATAGCCATCAGTCTTCAGAAATAGAAACTACCATCCTGAGATACACTCTCTGGGATTCAGTATAACTATTTTTCTTTACAAAAATGCCCAAACCAAAGAAAACATAAACTAAGAAAAACTACCACTACTCTGTGATCTACAAAGCATGATCACTGAGTGGTGGATGCGTTGGATCCATTTGATTGGTTTTGTGAGGTGTCAATAACGTGGGAGCTCTTCCATTCTTTATGTGCCTTTGCAATGCTGGTGATCGTGGACTAATGTGGCAGGGTAATGTGAATTACCCTTTGCTTCAGAAACTTTTTATCCTTGCGGACTTGGGAAATTTTCTATATATGCACCCCGAGGTGATCAGTACATACTACCAGCATAGATTCTATATTGGCAAGGGCCATGAAATCATCTGGGGTAATGTCTTTAGTATCTCTGATGGTGGAAATCTCATGTTCAAACTCTAGTAGCAATTCCTTTGCTCCTTTGATACTTTGAGTATCTTCTTTATAAGTGAAATGTTCAAACATTTGAGATATTTTTGCTTGGTATCCATCAACCCCTTTGATTCACTCAATAGGTAGGTGGTCCTATCATGACCAGATTTAATAATGGAGTTTCTCCACTTAATAATCTTGATGGAGATGTAGAGAGTATCCTCGTCGAATCCTGGAACAAGCTTCTCAGTCAGGAATTTACTCACCCTGTATTTCTCTACCTTGTAGAGCCGATTCATCACTTTTAGCCATTTTTTGTTCTCCTTTTCCCACTCTGCTAATTCCACTAGTATCTCAGCAACAATTGAACTGACAACTTCGTGAGTCTTAATCAACTAATTGATATAATTGCTTGCTTTCTATACCATGGATTGGATCCATTTAGTGTAGGCATCCACAATCAGTTTGTTTTTCTAAATTTGATCCAAGTTTTTCCTAACCTTTGGTGAATGTGGATCAAATGACTATGAAGCTATAGTTAAAGGGAGAGGATTAGGGTCCTGATCTTCCTGAATGAATTCAGCCATCATTTTTTTTTTTGCTTTCAACTCATTCTTATCCTTTTCATCCTTAAAAGACCTGTGTATGATCTTTTTTGTAGACTTTTCCAAGTGTTTTACATTAGCCACTCTGGTCGCATATCCAAGATCTATATTCTCAACTGTGAAGTAATCTACAATAGCTTGAGAGAGCTCCTTATCATTATCAGGGATTGCATGTTCAACATACCAGTGCCCTATTTTTTCATCAATGTCCACCGTGGACTCTATTATATTCATTTTTGGTTTCTCCAAGGAACCCAAACATTTTCTTACCATATCTTCAACTGGTATTGTTATTGGCAGGACATTTCTTTTTCTGCTGATGGATTTTTCTAACCATTTCAAAGTGGGAACTGGTGACTGTTGAGAATTTGCAATTGCTTGTGTTGGACTAGTGGGCATAGAAATTGTAGAATCTTTAACTCCCTGTCGATCATCCTTTTCAGAAAAAACTTCTTATGATACAGATCATTGTGTGTTCTCATCTACCATCAAGGTATCCATCTCCTCAAGATTGATCACTTCCTTTTCTCTGACTGGCTTGATTTCTTCTTTGAGAGCCTTTCTTTTGGAAGTCCTCATGGGTGGAACATGATGAGGAGACCTCTGCTTCTTAATTTTAGGTTCAACAACTTTTGTATTTTTAGATTTAGATTGACATGCAATAGAAACATTTTTATTAGAACTTGGGATAGCTTTTTCAACATGAGCTTTAAGAACTGATCCTCTAGTATTGTGACTTTTGTGAGGAGGTGGATTTTTAATGGCAATCCACCTTTTGGTTCTTTTTATAACACCAAGAGTCTTGATGTGGATACTCTCTCTTTCCTCTATATTCTAGTAAACTTTAGGGAGTGGCAACCCCTGAACCTTCTCTTTATACTATTCATCAATTATCTCTTCATCATCCCCCTCTTCTATTCCATTGGCATCAATGCCTATTTGCAGATTAACTATTTGGCCAAGTGTAAATCTGCACCATAATCTTCTTCTAACTTCAAAATCATCTGCACAATTTTACCATAAATCTTCCATTTCAGGGACATGGAAGAATTCATAAGGTAAACTGAAATGCCACGCAACATACGCCCTGATGTAAAAATCTCTCTTAGCCTGAAAGGTTTTCAGTTTCAGTTTTTTCAATTCTCGCTCCAAATTAAGAGCATGAGAGGAATTCTTACAGGAATAAAAACCAAGTTCTATAGGAAAACTAGATTTAGATCTTCCCTTCCTTTCTTTGAACTCTTTGTGTACATGGGCTAAGTGGCGACCAACCTTAGTTATAACATGCAAATCTAGAGCATATCTAGGCAATTTGAATGGTTCTCCTTCAAATCTGCCAACTCTTATAAAAGTAAACCTTCTGAATTGTATGAGGAAACTCCCAAAAACATTAACAAATTTCTTAGCCTCCTCTAACATTCTCTGCTCAATGTTCCCCTGCAGTTCAAATCAACCTTCCTAGAAAAACACCAAGGTAAAACCACAAAGCTATGTCACATTTCAGGACCACTTACCAGCACAGGTAAATTTGAGTATTTGTAAATAAAAATTAATTTTTTTTCAAACATATGGTCTAGCTAGATTCATTCTAGCTAAGCTAGATAAGTGGTTTAACCTTTCCAATTGGAAATGTCTGCTAAATGCATGTTTTATACTAATTATCAAAGAAATAAAATTATTTCAGAAAATTGATGTTTCAATCACCCCTACTCTTTTTATTGATATTTTTAAAAAATATAAAAAAATACCCTTTTGTAGAGCTCAGAGTCAAGATTGTTGTCATATAAATTTTATAGTAATTTGATTAGATCTAATATATTATAATTTCAAAATACAAGTAGGTCTTTTAACATTCGAGAAGATGTTGCTTCAAATAAGTATAAAAAATAGTAAATCATATCAAAAAAATTTAAAATTTATATTTAACACTAGAGGAGAGAGTCCTCTTCAAGATTATGTAATTTTTTTTCTGAATAGTGTAGATTTGATAGGGGAAATTTGGTGGGAGATGAAAACTGTTGATTTGAAAAAGTTCAACTTTGAGAAGTTATAACGGAGAAAATATACATTGAAAGTCAATCTTTCTTCTTTTCTGCACTAGCTATACATTGTATCTATAACATATTTTGAAATCAGAGGAAAAATAGATTATTTGCATATACTTGTTTGGTGGGAACTACACCCCATATTTTCAATAGTTTTCAGCAATTGAAAAATGGACTTCAAAAATTAAAAAACTATGTCAATTCTTGTTCAAAAAATTTTAAATAATTATAGGCATAAACTTCATGTATTTTTACACATTTCATCAGTTTACATCATCCTTAAATTCTAAATACAAATGCCTCTTTTTATGTTGTTAAAGTTGAACAGTTTGCATGTTGTGGTCCTTTTCCTTTATAAAAGTGTGATACAGGTTTGTACTTTTACCCACCATTTACTTTCATAAAAATGTCAACATGGAATTCCTTTTGCAGATGGGGATAATGATCATACACCTTCATATTGGGAATAGGTAATTCATGATATAAACCATCCCACTTTCTAGTACAAGCCAACACATAGAACAGATAAGAAGACATATAGAAACCACCGACCTTTTCTGAATAATTTTCCAGCTGATGATGAAGTTCGTTAGCAATACAGTCTCCCCAATCAATGAAATTTTCTCCTCCCAAATTTATCTGGATAAAAATGTACATCCAGTCCTACCAGTAATAAGCGTGATTATTATCTTTGATCCTGTTCAGGAAAATCACTAATTCTGCAACTTCGGGATTGAAATGATCTATTGTAAGGGGTTTGGACAGCCTTGACCCTTCCCTTTTCACCTCCAACAACCATTGTTTGGAAATTTCATTTCTATAAATCTGTTTCTTGGTTGATAAAACAGAGTAGGTAGAAGCAATGGTCCATCCTTCATAAGGATCCTTTTCTGGAATGCCCATTGTTGTGAGGATGACATCTTGGTTTGTGAAAGTCAGGGGGCTTCCATCAATCTTCTTAATAAATCTGTCTTCCCTATCATACCTTTTAACACACTCCATTACTAACTCTAGACAGGGGGTCACTAGGAGAAATACTACTACATCGGCTAGATCACTTAACACCACCTTCTCTATTATAGAACCAGAAATAGGGCTTTTGATTTTACTGCGAATCTCCTCTAAGGAACTCACTTATATCATTGTGTCATCACACTCAGGAAGTGAACTAACCAAAGGGGAGGTTCATCCAAAATTTGGGAGTGGGGACTTCATATTTCTTAAGAAAAATACTTATAAAAGATTGAGATTGCAGAAGGAAAATAGAGCCTTTCAATATCAAACTTTTTCAAATGGCTTCAATTTCAAATAGGGACTCTAGAAGAGAAAAACACTAAACTAGAGATTCTACACACTCTAAGCTTCTCAAGATGACAGTATACCTTCTCTTTCTCTACCAATTTGATTTCTCCAGAAAAACTTCACCAGAAGACTGATAGCACAAACTCTTATTTTATAACAGATTTTCCCACAAAATGCGTAAGATTTGCATTTGATGACAATGTGGGCTCTTAATTAAATGCGACAAGAGTTTTTGCCTGATGCAATCATTAAGTATTGCACCTTTTAAATGATTGAAATGACTTATAAGCATTACATCTAATGATGATTATATCCACAACATGCACGAATAAAATTATCACCTACTAGTTTTCACTTTGATCACATCACCGCTATATTTTCACCTATTCAAGACGCAAGCTTCGGTTGAACTGTGAACCTTGATAAATCCTAGTTCAAAAATTAAGTTCAATGGGTAATAAGGCATTACTTCCTTTTGGTGTGTTTATAAAAGACCACGTGAGCGGAAAAAACTTAAACTCTACTACACTTTATGCAAGATGAAGACTGCAATTGAACCTTGAACCTTGAACTAAACAAGTTCAAGATTTAGAGTTCAACGAGAGATTGGAATTTGTGAACCACGCTGCTCATTTTCACATAAAAGTGAAGAAAGGAAAAACACACTGCAAGGAAAAATTGAACCTTAAACCTTGAACTAAGTAAGTTCAACATTCAAGTTCAACCAACAAGGAGAAAATGCAAACTGGACTGAAAGATATGATGACATTTTTGCTTTAAGACGGTAAACTCCTGATTTTAGGAAATGATAAAATGTAGGGTATGAGTCAAGAATTGGGGGTAATAGTAAAAGTTGTGTCTTTATAGACATGATATCACTATTTTTAGGTTCTTGATTTTCTTTATCTTGGCTTGATCCACAATCTTAGCCAATCTGATTTAAAGCATAAATTACTATTTTATCTCATAGAAATCTTCTTGCCAACTGGACAAAATAGCTTTAAATCCTTTACTTATCTCTGGCTTTATCTTGTTGATGAAAAAAATGATAACTACCAGCTAAGTCTATATTTAGCTCTTCCAGCTAGATATGTTTTCATTTCTAAACTCTAGTCAACTTCATTGTTTTAACTCTTTGATAGCTTCAGTCAACACTCCAGTTCTCCTCAGGCTTCTCTGTCGGGGTTATCTGTCTGTCAGGGTTGTCTGTCCTTCAGGATTGTCTGTTTGTTGGGTTACACTATGATTCTAGCCATCGAGTATGCTTGTGATTCTACTCATTGGTAACGCTTGTAAGGTTTCTTTCTCAGGCATCACAGTGACTTAACTTTCGGTTATCTCTGTCTGTCGGGTTCCACTAGCCATCAATGTTTGAAGTCACATAGTGAATGCTTGTCTTTTATGCATTACTGAAAGTATAATCTTTAGCTCTCTAATTTTATGAAGTCTTTGAGACTTATATTATAACCAATTATATTATATCAAGTTGACATCAATGACAATCTAATCCATTAACTGATTTAATGTCTTGCATTATCTTTCTGCATTTCGGTGAAAAACTTAACATCTTCAAACATTCAATCAGTTACATGTCATCAAAGATTATTCTCAAGAAGCTCTTTAAAAGTTGATTCATAATATTTCCTCAAAGGTGTACATTTTCTATCCAAGGAATGTTTGGATTCCCATGTTCTTTTAGAGGAAATTCCTTGTTGTTTTGGTTGATGAGACAAAGCATTTGTTGATATTTTTCTTTTTCTTTTTCTTTTTTTGTTGTTTAATTTTGTCTAATTGATTTTGTATTCATTTAATTCTTACATTGTCTATTATTTCATGGGTTTCTTGGAGGTGTCTCTCAAGATTTTTTTTGGTTCCTTTCTTCTTCTTTTTTTCTTGATTTTATCTCATGAATTTGTGTTTTGAGATCTTAAATTTGTTGAGCCAAGGTGGCCATTAGTTCTCTTGTTTAGGCTCTAGATGTGGTAAGTGTAATTGAATTTGAATTTTTGATTTTCAAACATTTATAAAAACACACAAGAAAGAAATAAAAATAAGAAAAATTCCTAAGGATAATTTTGGATAATGTGTCCCCTTTTTGGTTTCAAGTGGGGAAGGTGATCTAAACATTCAAGAACATAGGAAACATTAACAAACCTACTCAAGTGGGAGTATCAATACTTGTATATAGAAGAAATGATGTCCAATAAGGTTAAACTATAGGCTATATAAGCTCGACTAGGGGATATCCTCAATATACACAAGGCACATGAGGCCCAAGTCTGTAGATGAAAGAGAATAATGCCAAACTACCAAGGGGAAATGGTAACCCAATTTCCACCTTCACTTACCAAAGGTATAAATTTATTTTGGGATTAGCCAAGATTGAAAATATTATACTTCCAAGAGGCTTGTATTTTGATTCAAGCCTCTCTATTTATACTCTGCCAAAATACGGGAGTTGAGGTTGTCCCCTAGAGTGATTACTTCTCTAGGAAGGCCCCCTAAAAAGAAAAAAAAGCAAGATCCCTTATCTATGCTCCCCTCAAGATCCTTAACAAGGATGAAAGAAAAGAACATACATAAGAAAAACTTGGTGATTAGAAGACAAAGGGGTTCATTTTAAACGCAAATCCAAATGTGAAAGATTAATTTTAAGCCCTCTTTTCAATGTGAGGAAGACACACCAAACAAGTTGACCAAAAGAAAAAAATGATTTTATGATGAAATAAAAAAGATAATGATGAATTTTTACAATGTAAATAAAAGGTTTTGGAACAAGTGCACCTTGATTTGACTCTTCCCAAAATTCCATACTCTTTTGATCCACTATGATGAGTTCCAAGCTACCTTCAAAAGCTCAAATCAAGTGTGTGAAATCATGAAAATATGATAATCCAAAGAAAATTAATTGGAAAAGTTAATTTAACTTGAAATTAAATCTCATAATGGACCCATTTCCAAATATATAAAATGTTTTTATGATACTTTGAAATATGTGCAAATAGAATGCAAGCTCATCACAAAATTACATTTTTATATTATGCTTTTGACCTAGTCAACAAGATCTAATTTTTATGCCATAATTTCAGCCCCAAAAATAGAAATAAAAAGAAGAGGTCCCTACTAAAAATTAGAGAGATTTCCAAAAATGTAACAATTTTAGAAAATTTTTGTAATGTGTGCTCTAGGGACCCAATTTATCAAAATAGAACAGTTTTCAAAGATATGATTTTAAGCCATTATTTTCCCTCAAAATTTAAAAAAAAAACAACAAACCCAATGTAGAATTTTCAGACCTTTCCGAAATTGTAAATCTTTCAGACAAATTCGCTGATTTGCGACCGAAAATTAATTTTCATAAAAAACCATAAAATAATTATAACCCACAAAAATATGATTGGAAAATTCTGATTTTTGGTCCGAGACCTGTTTATAAAATCCTCAACCCACAATACAAATTTCATAGAAAAATTCCAACTCGTTTGTAAGGTATTATCAAATCTTTTAAAACCCTAGGGTTTTGTCTTCAACTCTACCTGCACAAGGGTTAGTCTTGAAAAAATGAGAAAAATAACGATGCAAGGTTAGAAAAATATCTAAAAATATAGATATGATAAGGAAAATAGTCCCACCGGGCATGCCAAAATGACAAGTGAAAATCGCATGCAAGCTATGAATTCTTATCAAGCTCAATCATAAGCAAAGGAATCCATAAGCATTTAGTCATCATCCAAGAGAACACTACTTCATGAAATCACAATAAACATGTTATGTTAACATCAAACCAAACTAGATGCCTTCATGAAATGCTTGATTCCCTTGTCCTCCTATCAACTAAGATCTTGCGTTGATGAAATGTTGATGATCTCTGTTTTGTAGCACAAATCACAAGAGGCTAGGGTGAATGAAGATGGTTGATCAATAAAAAGGTGATAGTGATGATAGATTGATGTTGCTATCGATAGAAAGATGATTATGATGATAGACAATATATTAGGAAGATGGTAGCATAAGATAGAATGATACAATGGATAACCACTGGCTCATCAAAATTTATCCCAATGTCCTTCAACATTTTTTTCATCCAAACAATTTTTGTGTAATTTATAGCAGCAGAAACATACTTAGATTCATCAATAGACTGAGCTATAAAATCTTGCTTTTTACTCAGCCAAAAAACTAATCTTTTCCCAAGATAGAATGCACCACCACTTGTACTCTTTCTGTCATCAATATTTCTTGCCCAATTAGCATCAGTATAAGTATGTAAATCAAAATCATTAGATTTCTTATACCATAAGCCATATTCCAGTGTTCCTTTTAGATCTCTAAATATTTTTTTCATAGAAGCAAGGTGTGTCTCTTTAGGATCAGCTTGATATCTTGCCACAATTCCAACTGCATTAGCAATATATGGTCTAGTGTGAGTTAGATATTGTAAGCCTCCAATTATAGATTTGTACTTTGTCTTAAAACACTCTGAGTTTCATTACTGTTAGTAAACTTGTGACTAGTAACCATAGGTGTTCCAACAGGTTGACAATCTTCTATTCCAAACTTTTTCAACAATTATTTAAGATACTTTTTTTGAGAAATAAAAATACCACTCTTGTTCTGATTAAATTGCAATCCAAGGAAAAATTTCATCTCACCAATCATTGACATCTCAAATTAATTTTCTATTTCTTTAGAGAAATTTTTACTTTACATCATCTCCTCCAAAAATGATATCATCAATGAAAACTTCAACTATTAGAATTTCATCTTCAGTAGTTCTTAAGTACAAATTGCTATCTACATTACTTTTTCTGAAGCCAAGATGAAGTATATACCTTTCCAATATTGCATACCATGCTCTTGGTGCTTGTTTTAGTCCATACAAATCTTTCTTCAACTTGAAAACCATGTCCTCATCTTCTTTCAAAGGAAATCCATCAGGTTTCTCAATATATACTTCCTCTTCTAGATCTCCAATCATAAATGCAGATTTCACATCCATCTGATATACTTTGAAGTCTTTATGTGCAACAAAAGAAAGAAATACTCTCATATCCTCAATCCTAGTAACAAGAGAAAATATTTCTTCAAAGTCTATACCTTCTTGTTACGAGTAGCCTTTACAAACCAATGTTGCCTTATTTCTTACAACCATTTCCTCTTCATTTATCTTATTTCTGAAAACTCACTTAGTTCCTATTAAATTATTATCTTTAGGTCTAGGAACCAATTCCCAAGTGTTATTCTTATTTATCTATTCTAATTCTTCCTCCATAGCTTTAGTCCAAGATTCATCTCTACATGCCTCATTAGTAGATTTTGGTTCAACTTGAGAAATCAATAAAATTTCATCTCTTAATCTCGATCTTGTCATCATTCCTCTATTTGCATCTCCAATTATTTGATCTTTAGGATGGTTTTTCTTAACATACCTTGGAGTCTTAGGACTTTCAGTAGGATCATTTGAGTCATCTTGACATACCTTGATCTCACAGTCAATCTCAAAAGGTTCTTCTTGATCTGTAGTAACCTCCTTGATCTCTGTAGTCTGATTACAATCATATATTCTTTCTTGAATTTGGAATTTTTGATATATCTTCAAATTATCACTTTCAATCATTTTTCTCAATCTCAGATTGAAACAATTATAAGCTTTGCTTCTAGTGTAATATCAAGGAATATTCCTTCATCACTTCTAGCATCAAACTTTCCTATCCATCATCTCTTTTGATATAGCATTTACTACCAAATATTTTGAAATATATTGTAGTAGGAGTATGATTAAACCATAATTCATAAGGATTCTTACTTGTACCTTCTTTGATATGAATTATGTTCAAGGTATGCACAACAGTACCAACAACTTCTCTCCAATAAACATGTGATACATTTCCTTCTAGAAACATAGTTCTAGTAGCATATAATATTGTTCTGTATCTTCGCTCTGCTATCCCATTCTATTGTGGTGTCCTAGAAGCATATGTCTATCTTTTTATTCCATGCTCTTTGCAATAGGTATTGTAAAAATATGAAGTAAACTCTCTACCTCTATCTGATCTCAAACATTTTATCTTTAAGCCTGATTTATTCTCAACTTTTTCTTTGAATATCTTCAATTTTCCAAATGCCTCTGATTTCTCTCTTAGATATGTAACCCAAATCATTTTAGAAAATTTATCAACAAAAAGTATAAAATACCTTTCACCGTAGTAAGATCATGTTCTTGTAGGACCACACAGATCTGTATGCACTAGATCCAACTTCCCTTTTGCTGAGTAAGATTTTCTTTTAAAACTACTTCTAGTCTACTTCCCCATTACACATTCTCTACACTGTTGGAAATACAATATGGGAAAGAAAGATACTAAGAGGGGGGTGAATCAGATCTTAAAACTTCTATCCTTTAAAACAAAACTAATCCACAACCATACATAAATTTAATTGATCTAAGAACTAGTAGCATCCATGATAGTAAATAAATAACTCAAGACACAGAATTTTGGTAACCCAGAAACCCAATAAGGTAAAACTAGGATGGGGATGACACCCAAAAAAATCTTCACTACTACAAAAATAAAGTGTGCCTATTAGGGCTACAAAGTTTGATCACAATATGTAATCTACCTGGTTAAAGGTCTGCCTGATTAAGAGCTAAAGATCATTACAATCTACCTTGTAAAAGGATTTAAACTTACAACAAAGTAAGCACTCGGCTAAGAGATTTAGAAAGGTCTATTAGAACCACTCTATTAAGATATTTCACTTGATACACTGGTTAGAATGTCTCAGGAACTGATCCTTCATTATGCACTCTAATGCTGATAATAGATCTCCTCTTTCCAATACCTTCTCTGATGTAATAATCTAATATGTCTTTACTCTGCCGCTCACTGTTCTTTCACTTTGCAAGATCTATGCTTCTTCTATCAAAATAACCATTTGTACATCTCTCATGTACACATACACTTCTCCTCGCATACACACTTACACCATATTTTTAGGGTTTAAGAAGCAATCTTATATACTTTATGAATCTAGCATCTAGATCTAGATCAACAATCAGGATCAAATGCTTATGCCGCTTGGGCATTCCAATTTTTTGATTGGATCCATACCACACATTGGGATCAAATAACTAATGCATAATTAACTCTATTGAAATCATTAAATGCATGAACAAGTTGGCCCAAAATAGTTTACCTTCAAGTTTGTGCCATTCCTAACATGTATGTCAAAACTGTCTTGCTCAGACGGCACATTAAGACTCTGGCACTTGGCATGAACATGATCAACTTTTTCTTGATTCCTAAGTCAATCAGAAACCATTAAGTGCTTGGGAATGACTATGCCAAATAGCTCGACCTATACTAAATAGCTCGGCCACAGCGATGTCTGGCTAACTTGCCTAGATAAATGACTAAGTGTGGGACACTAATGATCAACAAAACTTAGAGATCAACATACACATGGTGTTAGATGGTTTCACAATATCGGGTAGTTCTCTAACTACATTAGTCATACTTTCCTTCACAATATTATCAAAATTTACATGACAAAATCTGTTAGTAATAACTGAGAGGGGGGTAAAAAAAAAAAAAAAAAAACTGAGAGGGGGGGGGGCGTGAATCAGTGGCCTCAAAAATTTATCCTTCAAACTTTAACCACTAATCAATAAACCTCAGATTATTATGTCCCTAAAAGATGCATGCCATCAAATACTAATAATGATTTAATTGTCTGTCAGTTTTCCTTGTCTGTCCTTATTCTCCTTGATTACCGATAAGTAGTATAACTATTTACCAAAAGTTAGTAAATAAGCAGAGTATATCGATCAACCCAGTATTAACTATGTCAAATACAAAACAATAAATAAATGAATCATACACACATAACACATGAATTTTTAACATGGAAACCCTATTAGGGGAAAAACCACTGGGACCGGTACCCCAAATTTTTACTCTTTTGAAGTGAGCCCTGTTAGGAGCCAACCCTATTAAAGGTTACAAATAGACTGTTAAGTGCGACCTTGTTAGAAGATTTTATACATAGAGGTTGTCACTTAGTATCAAGCATCTATTGCTACCATCCTTGAATTGGCCTCCTTCTTAGACTGTCAATAGGTATCGGGCAAGTCCAATTCTACTTTCATGAATCAACCTTTTTGGCACTCCTTGGGATGTACCTCAATATATAGAACACTGTTAAGTCTTGCTCTGTTAAGAGACTTGATGCTTCAATGGTTAAAATGAAACACTATGACTTTTTCATGATGCAACTTTGAATTGCATATTTTCAGATCTATTTAAGTACATTACCTCTCTGATCAATGTATCAATTCAATTCTTTGTGCTCCACACTTTCTTCTTTGTGATGCTGTGCTTCACTGTTCATTGGTATCTGCAGAATTCCTTAGCTCTCCTTCAGCTTGATTGATTAGGATTGTATGAAGATATTCTTCATCATTTTCTCTTCAGCATCCTCTTTCTATTCACTCCCCTTAATCCCTTTTTAAAATGAATTAATCTTGTCTCTTATATAGACATGACACTCACTGTTTCTTGATTCTTGATTCTTGATTCTTGACGTGAAAAACAATCCAGCCAATTTGATTTAAAGTATAACTCCTAATTCATCTCATAGTTATCTTCTTGCCAACTATACAAATCTTCTTTAAATCAATCACTTAACTCTGGTCGAATAAAAAAAAGAAAACAACCAGTTAAGTCTATATTTAGCTCTTTCCAACTAGATATTTTGTTGTTTTCTAAACTCTCTGTTCCGTCGGTCAACTCTGCAGTTAGTCGTCGATGAAAACTAACAGTTTCATTGGTGTGACTCTAGTTAGCTTCAGGATCTCTGTCCGTTGGGCATCATTGGATTTTTATTCTTTGGGAAACTCTGTTTTCAGCTCGTCAGGCATCCTGTGGTTTTTCTTCATTAGTCAACATTGTCTTCTACTCGTTAGGTATCACTGTGACTTTTCTTCTTTGCCTTTACCGATGGTGTGCACTCTGTCGGTGTTGTTTGTCACTTAGTGAATACTTGACTTTTATGCATTGCTGAAAGCATAACCTTTGTTCCATTGATTCTCCAAAGTATTTGGCATTATGTATATGACTATATAGATGATATCAAGTTGACATCAATGACAATACAAACCATTAACTGATTTAATGCCTTGCATTATCTTCAACTTAACATTATCAAACATTCAATTAGTTACATGTCATCAAAATCTTCTATGCAATAACCAACTATCATCTACCTTTACAACAAAACAAGAATCCTCATATGTATTTAATTAAAATACATTACCTCTGGATTTAGTACCAGATGTGATCAAGTCTCCTGAATTACTTCTGATAGAGCATTTCCCATCAATAAATTTTTATTGATAACCTTTGTCACTAGCTGTCCAACACTCAAAAAATTATGCTTAAGTCCATCAACAAGTAATACATTGTCAATATTGCTCTTTCCATCCAAAGAAATAGATCCAACTCCAATAATAATCTTAGGAGTACTGTCACCAAATCTCACAACACCACCATCATAATTATTCAATTTAAAAAACTTATTCTATCACCAGTCATATGGTGTGAACAACCACTATCTATGACCCGTTTAGATTTCTTTTCAACATGTGATACTAAGGCTCTTTCTTCATGAATAGGTTTATCATCCTTGATAGCAAATAATCCAATCTTACCAATAATAAATAAAATCATCATCATAAATAATTTGACTAGAATAGTAACATTCCTTATCCTTTGAATACTTAGGTTGATAAAACTTAGATTTATGCTTTGGAACCCTTGTAGGACATCTAGATGCAAAATGACCTATCTTATTGCATGAAAAACATTTCAGAGGTAACTTTCCTTCAAACTTACCCTCACCTCTCTTTTCTCTTCTAGCAATCAATGCCACAATTTAATCTAACTTTCTTTCTTCTTCCTATATCTGTTCCCCTTAATCAAAATATTCACCAAGCTCTTCTCTCAAGTCACTACTATTGGTGCTCACAATTCCTGATAAATTCTTTTTATTTTTATGCATAGTTTCCTTGAATTCTGTCTCAACTTTAGGTAATGAATCTCCTAGCTCTGCAACCTCAAAAGTAGTTAATTTTTCAATCAACATCTCTCTATTAAAGTTCATTGTCAAAGGTATGATCTCTTCAATAGCTTGCACTTTAGTCTTGTAAACATGTGTCAAGGATGTAAGATTTTTTGCGATCACTTTTGCCTCACTGTATGTGCCTCCAGATTTTTTGATCCCAATAACAACCTCAGTAACTCTCTGTACATATGCTCTAATATTTTCATCATCTTTCATTTTTAGATTTTCCATCATTGTCTTCCAATTATGTAACTTTTCCTTCTTAGTAAAATTATCTCCTTCATATAGTGCTTCCAATCTTGTCCAAATTCCAATTGCATAATCTAAATCTTTAACCTTTGTGAATTCACCTTCAGAGAGAACACTAATCAGTATTTCTCTTGCGACCATGTTATATGAAAATATCTTCTTTTCTTCATCAGTAGCCTTATCTAGTTCATCCTCAGCCTTCATATGTACATCCTTCTTTGTAATAATCCAGTAGTTAATTCCTAAGCATAGAAAATGTGTTCTCATCTTGTTCTTCCAACTGTCAAAGTTTTCAGGATCAAACTTTAGAGTATCCTTCCTATAGAATGCCATCTTCAAGATCACCTCAAGCTGTTAAGATTTCTCTCTAAGGACTTGTAGCTTTGATACCAATTGTTAGGAATAACAGTCCACCAACACAACTGAGAGGGGGGAGGGTGAATCAGTTATGAGACAAATTATTAAACATTAAACTTTATAAACAAAAATTTTAATCCAAATGATAACACAGTAAATGCCAACACAATAACACAATCCTTTGTTGTCGAAGAAACCCTATTAAAGGTAAGATCCTAGTGGGAATTAGCACCCATAAATGATGTACTGAGAGTATAGTATCTCTGTTAAAATATTTAGCCTTGTTAGGAGCTTATTGATGCATTACAGTACACAGTCCCTCTTAAAGGAAAAACCCTGTTAGGATTCAAGGGTAACTGTGGGATCACTACCTAAAGAAGGTTAAATCCACCCTCAACACTTACAGTCTAAAATACAAGTGTATATAAAAAATATACAATCCACTGAACTGTTTGATAACAACTATCCTTTCCAATGAAATAACATAATTACAACCTCTACTCTACATGCAAAAAACTTCCCTCAAACAAGCTCACATCTTCCACACTTCATTGTCTCTACCACAATCACATGTTCCAATAAGAAAAACTCTCTCATATATACTCTATTACAATAATAAATTAGGTCAGACAATTAGGCTTTCCCAATGTACAAATAATTACATAACCCCTTGCTAAGATACACATGGTACCTATAAAAAGAAAACATCAGTTACAATTCATCAAATATAATCCAAGATCCGTGCATGCTCATAATCCATAATATACACTTCATATATGAAGTCAGCCCCAAATAGGTCTCCTCAAAAACACACACCACAACTGACATCACCAAGAGTCCTACGAATCGAAAAACATAAACAACATCCTTCCTTAACATGTCTCTTGCCATCCCTTAATCTCACATAACCTGAATCCATGTCACCTGTAAGTTATACTCAAAACACAGAGACTAACTCTGTCTAAGATCAGTACTGTCACTCTCCAGTACCCTGTCTTCATAAATATCTATAACTCATCCAATAGACAATATTAAGCCATGCGACCTTATGAATAATATCACAACATATCCCTGTACACATTACTATCTTTGTTCATTCTGAATCAACTGTACAGTACTTGTACACTTCTGACAGTCATCAAGCAACAATAATAACCAGTTTGTTCTGCCTCCATAGAAACATATGTTTACATCAGTGACAAAATATGAATGCTGACAACATCATCAACAACCAATTCAAATACTATCAATCAACAATTGGTTCCTTCCTCTGCGAAAAAGTGTGGGGGTTTTCTCCAACCTAACCCCTAATAGAAAGGATCATTATCATAACCATTTTCAACAAAACTGTAGACCTAGGGAAAATACATATTCTCTTCCACACAATCAATCTTTTAAACTAAGGGTAGTGCAAAAACAAAATATTAGACATAGCCGTATTCATGAAGCCACACATCATAACAGGATCCCTATACCTCAACCAATAGATCAGAATGTGTCTTTTGTAAAAAATAAGCATACCATGAATACAAAAGATAAGGGTATCTTGGATATGAGTAATAACATCACCGAAGGTATGTGGAATCACTACAAAACCTATGGTTTATTTGGTAGAGGGTATGGATTGGGGATCCCTAGACAAGATGTAGCAGAATGGTTTCAAGAAACCTTCAGGAACCAAGTAGGTATCTCAGTCTTGTCTGTAGATTTTTTCTATATTGATTTCTATAGTGTAAAATTTAAAAAAATAAGCTCTTATTTGGTAGAATCCCATGTTATAATGGGCACAATTTCATATTTAGGGATTGCCAACCTAATTTTAACCCTAGCAATCTTAATTCCTTTAAAGTTGAGATATTGATCATGTTTCCTAATATTCTAGTAGAATTGATGAATAAAGAAATCAGAAGAAATATTGGCAATTAGAGGGGAGAATTCATAGGGTTTGAAGAGGGTTTCTTATGATACTAAAATTGTGTTATTATAGTAAATATGGGTATAATGTATGATTACTAAAATCGATAGAATTGAAAACTAAAAATATAGTATATAATTTAAAACCTTTATTTTTTAAAGGATCTATCAAGAACAAAATAGTAAAAGATCCTAAAAACATCACAACTAGAGTAATAAACCCTCTACATGTACTGGAGGTTAATATCATATTTAATGAGCACAAGAGGATTTATTATAGAAAATCAAAAGGACCTCCCCTCAATAGTGTATAATAAATCTATAATGGACAATACAAAACAAATTCAGCTCCTGAGTATGGTAGCATTTATATTGGAAGGAGAGACTAGTTCAAAAAATGTTGGTAAAGGAAACCAAGTGAATGAAATATAAATATCCCTCAACAGAATATTACTAAATCCTCTACTCAAGATAAATTGAACATAGATTTACTATTAGTCGATAAAGACTATGAATTAAGATTCAACCAAAAAAAGATGACATATATTACTGTTGAGAGGGATCTAGAGGAGGGTGAGTTGGTCACAGATAACATTCAACATCTTAATCTTGTAAAGGATCTATAAAATATATTCCCAAAAAAAGGAAGGACCTTGGAAGATTATGAAGAAGTGAATAGGAATGATAGACCCTTAGCATGGGAAGAATGAGAAGATATTCAAAATGTAACAGAAAGGAACTTAATCAATCATAATGTTGAGCCAACAAAGAACAATGATATTATCATAGAGAATATTAAAAACGAGATGATAGACAATATTATTGAGGGGACCATGGGAGATATGATGAACATGGAGAACATTGAGAAAGAAAGATAACAACTTATATCTAAGATAGTAGAGTTGGAGAAAGAGGAACAAATTCAAAACAGGTTTGAGGAAGAATGGTAGCTCTAGGCTATAGAGATTCTGAAGAGGAGATACTTTTCCTAGGAATATCCCTCACTAAAGGCTGAAAAGAAATACCAGAAAGTGAAAAATCCAATAAGAAGAGGGGTATAAAATTACTATTAGAATTGAGGGAAAAAATATTGTTTGGCTCTTGATCAGACTAAAGTTACTACTCTATTTTATGCAAGGAAGGGGAAGGACCTTCCAAAAGAGCCATGAGGATCAATATGTGGAATGTTAGGGGCAATAATGCGCCTAAAAAGAAGAAAATTTTGAAACACCGCATAACTATAACTAGATTTGAAGTATTATTAATTCAAGAAACTAAAATAAACAATGAAGAGGCAGTGGTACTTAAAAAGGAATTTGGAATATGGGAGGTGGTCAATGTTCCTCCTAAAGAAGATTTTGAGGGATTAGTTTTAACCTAGGACCTAAGGAAAGTCTCCCTATCAATCTTGAGTGAAAAAAAGAACATGATTAGAGGCACTACAAAGAGCATCTGGAGTAACCTTCGGTTTATTCCTGGGAATAAGAAAAAAAGAGCAATATGGAAAGAGATAGAACAATTGTTAGAATGTTTACCTATGAAAATATGCATATTAGGAGGGGATTTCAATGTCATTCTTGACTTGAAAGAGAAACATGGAGGATCAAAAGGACTATCCATAGCTACTACAGACTTTAAGGAATGGGTTAACAAAAATAATATGGTGTAAGTCAAGACAAAACATGACAAATTTACATGGAATAATAGGAGGCAGGGATTCAATAATATTACAGAAAAGCTAAACAGATTCCTTCTTAGAGGAAAGTGGGATGGATTTCCTTATCCCCAATCAACAAAATTTTTACCATACTCAGGCTCTGATCATTTTCTGGTCTGATTGAGGATCTCAGAGGAAACCAAACCTAGAAGGTGTCCTTTCAAATTTGAGGAGATTTGGCTCAAGGATGAGAATATTTTAAAATTAATAGAACAATGGTGGGGGAAATAGAAATAACATGCTAAAAAATCTTCTATCTAGTATCAAAAATGAAAATCATTAAAGAAAAGTTACTAACTTGGAACAAAAATAACTTTGGAAACATCTTTGAAACAAAGGCTAAACTTGAAGGAGATTTATAAACTCTTAATAAAATAGTTATTGAAAAAGGTATGGATAAGGAACTTTATTTAAAAGAGAAGAAGCTAAAATTATAATATGAAGATATATTAGCAAAGGAAGAGATATTCTAGAGGCAGAAGTCAAGAGAAACTTGGCTTGAGGCAGGTGACAAAAATACAATTTTTTCCATAATACCACCAAACTCTATAGATACCTTAATATAATATAAAGAATAAATATTGTAGAGGCTCCATTACACAGGAGCCACAACAAACTGCTCAAACTATGGTAGATTATTTTGAGTAAATATTTAATAGCGGGGAAGGATCCAACTTGATTTATCAAAATAAATTACTTAGAAATATACCAAAGGTAATATCTGATGAGAAAAAAAATTCTAGTAGCTAAATTCTTTAAGGCAGAAGTAGAATTGGCAGTAAAACATATGCATTCTAACAAAGCCCTAGGCCTAGATGGTTCTTCTGACCTCTTCTTTCAGAAATGATGACAATTCATTGGGGATGAGGTGGTAAACACTCTTTAGGGAGTTAGAAACTCTAGTAACCTCCTAAAAGAAGTAAATAATACATTCGTCCCACTTATACCTAAAAATAATAAAGCAAAAATATTTGAGGGCACTGTGTAATAGAGTTTATAAAATATTAACTAAGACAATGGTAAATAGGATTCAAATTTTTTTACCAAATATCATTACTAAGGAACAAACTGGTTTTGTTCTTGGTAGATCAATATATGATGGGGTGATTATAGCACATGAGGTGATCCATTCCGTCAAGAAAAATAAGAAACCTAACATGCTGATTAAATTGGACATTAGTAAGGCCTATGAGAAGGTAGAGTAGCTTTTTTGTGTAAAGTTCTGGAAGCTTTTGGATTTGTAAAACAACGGATTAACTTAATTTATGAGTGCATATCAAGCCCTAAAATATCTTTCCTAGTTAATGCATATTCATAGGGTTTCCTCAATATCTCAAGATGACTGAGACAAGGAGACCCCATATCACCTTTCCTCTTCATAATAATGGTTGAGGCCTTAGGCATATTAATACACAAATGCAAGGAGAAAGAATAGATCTAAGGTATCAAGATCACTAGTGACTTGGATCCCAAAACTCACCAACAATTTGTAGATGACACAATACTTTATGGCGAAGGAAGCATTGTAGAAGCTAAGGCGTTCAAAAAAGTTCTTGAATCTTACACTAAAGCATCGGGTCAAGATATTAATGCTGCAAAATAAAAAATCTTCTTTTTTTAATAGTGATCCTAACTTAGAGAAAGAGATATGCAAAATCCTTAACTTCAAAAAGGGGAACTACCTTGTAAATATGTAGGCCTCCCCCTGGAAAAAGGAAATGGATCCAAGGTTCTATGGGACCACATAACTAAAAAAAGAAAAAGAAAAATTGATTCATGGAAAGGGAAATTGTTATCCTCAGCAGGTAAAGCCACTATGTTAAAGACAGTTCTTTTGACAATCCCCATCTATCAATTATTCTGCATAAACATCCCAGTTGAAAATTAAGATGAGATTAATAGATTCCTTAGGACTTTCATTTGGAAAGGATCCAAAGATAAGAAAAGGATGGATTTAATTTCTTGGGATAAAGTCTATAGACCAAAACAGGAAGGGGGACTGGGGATAAAAAAACATCAAACAAAAAAGAAAATCTCTAAGGGCCAAATTAGTTTTGAGAATGTATGAAAACCCTAATCTTAAATGGGTAAAAATTCTAAGGTTTGAATACTCGGGAGGAGAAGAATTTGAGAAACTATTTAGAGTGGCCAATCCTTGTAGAGGATCCCGTATTTGGAATTTTATGTTAGACTTTAGACTTCTTATTCTGGAAAACTTGACCTGGAACTTAGGCAATGGTAGAAAATACCTTTTCTAGGATGAATCTTGGGGATGATTTAAGGCAATAAGTAGTATCTTTAACTTTCAAAATTATAGAAGAATATTGGAAAATTAGTAGGGAAAGCATGTTGAGGATTATATAGAATCCCCTAGTGGGGATGTGACCTTGGGATGGAATTGGAAATCACTAGAGAATATTGACATTCCTGAAAAAAAACAAAAGCTACTGAAATTATTCTTAGCAGGAAAATAACCTTTAAAAATTAAGAGGATAGGTTGGTTTGGAATGGAAGAAAATTAGAAAATTATAACACCAAAGATGGCTACAATTTTATAATAAAAAAACATCTGAGATAAAAAAATGACCTCCCCCTTAATCTATGCTAGGATAAGAATTTCCTTCCGAAAGCTGGATTATTTTCTTGGATAGCCTTACAAACGAATATGCTAACTGTAGATAGGTTCACAAAAATGGGATATGAGGGGCCTACCAGATGCCCTATATGGGAGAATGAGCAGGAATAAACTGATCATATTTTTCTCAACTGCACCTTCTCTAGTAATTGATGGCAGTGGATATGTGGAAAACTGGAATGGATAATTGCCCTTCCCCACAACATTCTTAGACTTTTTTAGTGTTGGACCAACACTCATAAACAAAGCATATACCATATGCTATGGATAATTACCCCATAAATTTTTATATAGGAATTATGGAAGGAAAGGAACAAATGTATATTTAAAGAAAAGACGATAAAATTGGAACAACTAACAAAAAAAATAGAATAAAGTGTCATTGAAACAATCAATAGTAGTATAAAAAATCAGCCCAAGGTAGAAGCACATATGAAAAATTGGGATGAAAAGATGAGGGGCAGATTGATTGGGTTAAAAGATCCACCCTTTATAGGTCTAGGTAACACTAACAATGTGAAGAAAAGGCAAGATTGTAAATGGCTACCCACCAAAGAAGGGTGGTTGAAACTCAACTTTGACGGGGCCTCTAGAGGTAACCCTAGGAAAGATAGAATGGGGTGTACTGTTCATAACCATAATGGTCAAGAGATAACTACAATTGCTAAAACATTGGGACATGCATCAAATAATGAAGCAAACATATCTTCTCTGATAGAAGGTCTTAAAATCTGTATAAAATTGCAAATTGAAAAATTAGAAATTGAAGGGGACTTGGCAATTATCATAAACGCCTTAAGAAAAGGTCATATGCCAAACTAGAAACTAAAAACCCCACTATCCATTTCTTTGGACCTCACAACATATTTTAGAAAAGTAATCTTCAATCATATATATAGAGAAGGAAATGCAAGGGCCGATGAATTGGTCAAAGAAGGTGAAAATATAGCATGAGTGATATCCATTACAACCAGATATATATGTTTCTACACCCGATAATACACCCTTTTATAATCTTGCATAATAACATGCTTATGCTGATTCATTGATATGTATAGAGTCATTAAGGAAGCTCCATATCTTTATATATTTATGAGAGAATAGGAGTTTTTAGTCATATTTGATCTATCTTATTGTTATATATACATATGTATATACATCCACACACACACACACACACACACACATGATGGGTATGTGCAAGATCATGAGGGGCCAAAAAGTGGCGATGTGAAAAAAATCCACTTTTCACTCGTCCAAAAGTGCATGAAAATATTTTTTGAATTTTTAGTATGCCTAGGTCTCAGTACACCTAGGAAAACATGACACCAAAGCACAAGCCTAATTGGGTACCTGATATTTTCAGGTACCTGAAAAAACCGGGTACCCATTTTTTTATTATTATAAATTTTGTTTTGCAAATGAATTTTTGTAGGACCGCTTGGGACACAATTGAGTTCTACAATGTGTCCCCAAGGTGAAAGAGAGTCCTAAGGGGTCCTAGTATACCTTATCATGTGTTAGGACCCCTAGGAAGACCCCATGACCCCTTTTGAAACATTAGAACACTCAACTATATCCCAAGAGGTCGTAGGACCCCTTGGGAAATACTTGAGTGTTCCAATGTGTCCCCGGGGGTCAAAGAGGATCCTAAGGGGTCCTAGTACACATTATCATGTGTTAGGACCCCTAGGAAGTCACCATGACCCCTTTTGAGACATTGGACCACTCAAGTGTGTCCCAAGAGGTCATAGGACCCCTTGGGACACAATTGAGTGTTTCAATGTGTCAAAAGGAGTCATGGAGTCTTCTTAGTGGTCCTAACACATGAGAAGGTGTAATAAGACCCCTTAGGACCCTCTTTGACCCTTGGGGACATATTTGGACACTCAAATATGTCCTAAGGGGTCCTACGACCTCTCGGGATACACTTGAGTGTTCCAATGTGTCGAAAGGGGTCATGAGGTCTTCCTAGGGGTCCTAACGCGTGAGAACATGTACTAGGACCCCTTAGGTCTATCTTTGAACCCCAGGGACACATTAGAAAACTCAATTGTGTCCCAAGGGGTCCTATGACCTCTTGGGACACACTTGAGTGTTCCAATGTGTCAAAAGGAGTCATGGGGACTTTCGATTACCCCTTTTGAAATATTGGAACACTCAAATGTGTCCCAAGAGGTCGTAGGACCCACTGAGACACAATTTAGTGTTCTAATATGTTCTTGGGGTCAAAGAGGGACCTAAGGGGTCCTAGTACACCTTATCACAGTTGTAGGACCCTTGGGAAGTCCCCATGATCCCTTTTGACACATTGGAACACTCAAGTGTGTCCCAAGAGGCTGTAGGACCCTTTGGGACACTCTTGAGTGTTCCAATGTGTCCTCAAGGGTTAAAGAGGGTCCTAATACACCTTCTCATGTGCTAGGACCCCTAAGAAGACCCCATGACCCCTTTTGGAACATTGGAACACTCAAGTGTGTCTTAAGAGCTTGTAGGACCCCTTGGGACACACTTGAGTGTTCCAATGTGTCCCTAGGGGTCAAAGAGGGTCCTAAGGGGTCCTAGTACACCTTATCACATGTTAGGACCCCTAGGAAGTCACCATGACCCTTTTCGAGACATTGGACCACTCAAGTGTGTCCCAACAGGTCTTAGGAACCCTTCGGACACAATTGAGTGTTTCAATGTGTCGAAAGGGCTTATGGAGTCTTCTTATGGGTCCTAAAACATGCGAATTTGTAATAAGATTCTTTAGGATCCTTTTTCACCCTTAGGGACACATTGGAACACTCAAGTGTGTCCCAAGGGGTCGTACAACCTCTTGGGATACACTTGAGTGTTCCAATGTGTCAAAAGGGGTCATAGGGTCTTCCTAGGGGTCCTAACATGTGAGAGTGTGTACTAGGACCCCTTAGGTCCCTCTTTGACCCCTAGGGACACATTAGAACACTCAATTGTGTCCCAAGTGGTCCTACAC